>CM072150.1:24535171-24997671 GCA_036850595.1 Rhyacichthys aspro | reverse complement strand
GGGGGGGGGGGGGGGGGGGGGGGGGGGGGGGGGGGGGGGGGGGGGGGGCCCCCCCCCCCCCCCCCCCCCCCCCCCCCCCCCGCCCCGGGCCCGGGGGGGGGGGGGGGGGGCGGCGGGGAAAAAAAACCCCAAGGGGGGGGGGGGGGGGGGGGGAGACGCCCCCCCCCCCCCGGGCGCGGGGGGGGGGGGGGGGGGGGGGGGGGGGGGGGGGGGGGGGGGGGGCCGGGGGGGGGGGGGGGGGGGGGGGCAAAGGGGGGGGGGGGGGGGGGGGCCCCCCCCCCCCACCCCGGGGGGGGGGGGGGGGGGGGGGGGGGGGGGGGGGGGGGGGGGGGGGGGGGGGGGGGGGGGGGGGGGGGGGGGGGGGGGCCGCCCCCCCCCCCCCGGGGGGGCGGCCCGGGGGGGGGGGGGGGGGGGGGGGGGAAAAAAAAAGAGCCCCCCCCCCCCCCCCCCCCAAGAAAATGGGCCCCCCCCCCCCGGGGGGGGGGGGGCCCCCCCCCCCCAGAAAAGGGGGGAGGGGGGCGGGGGCCCCCCCCCCACCCGGCGGCCTCAAAAAAAAAAAAAAAAAAATATGGAAAAAAAAAAAACGGCGGGGCCCCCCCCCACCAAAAGGGGGGGGGGGGGTGGATTGTGTTTGGTGTTTTTTTTTTTGGTGTGGGGGGGAAATTTTTTTTTTTTTTTTTTTAAAAAGGGGAAAAAAACCGCGGGGGAAAAAAAATTTTTTTTTTTTGTTTTTGGGGGAAAGGGAGAGGTTGCGTTTGCGGTTGCTGATCAACACGGACGTCTAACAGCAGCTGGACATCTGGGAAGAGTGGGAAAGCAACAACTTGTGAACAGTAATGAACTGAGAAGAAATGTAAATAATATATAACAGAGGATAGAAGCTCAATGTGTTCCTTCCTCATCATGTAGGCCAAGAGAAAACAGCTAATCTATATATCCTGACCATAAGCCCTATCAAAAAGAAAAGTCTTAAGCCTAACCTTAAATATAGAGACTGTGTCTGCCTCTGAGCAGATCCAGGTCCAGGACTGAGGCCAACCCCCCAACCTCCTTTTTTGTGAAAAAAAAAGAAACGACCGTTTTGTAAGAGGGGGGTTTTTTTAAAAAAAAAAAATTTTTTAAAAAAAAAAAAATCTTTTTTAAGAGATTTGGGCCAAAAATTTTTGTTGCTTTTTTAAAATTTTTAAAATTTTTGGAAATTTGTGTGTTTTACTGTTGCCATGAATCATTTCTAATGTGATATATTCCTCTGTTTGTTAGGGTCTCTTGGGGCCCCCCCCCCCCCCCCCCTGGATCTGCTCAGTCTACTCCAGAGAAGGTCAGTTCTGTTGATGTTTCTCCTCCAAGACAGACCCTTCACCTGCTGAACCAGACTGATCCTAGTTCAGCCTCTCATTGGGTCAGACTCTGGTGAGACCCGTCCCTCTCTGATCTCAGACCAGTCGACTGTAGAACTCACGTCTTCTGTTTCCAAACTACGCCCAGTTGCGTTCTTTTCAACCTTTTAACTTTATGACGACCTGGATGAATGAGAACCTAGATTATATCATTATATCTTATTATTATTATATCATATTATTATTATTATACCATATTATTATTATTACATATGTTCTGTCAACATTGTGCATGAACTAAAACTGCAAATAAAAAAGCTCTTAAGCTTTAATCATGTGTTTGTGGAAATGTTTGTAGAAATATAAGATTATTAGACAATAGGCATCTAACATATCTGTGTTTTTATTAAATATGAAGTGAATATTAAGACAAGTATCTCTATCTTTTTAACTCTGAACAGAAGAAAGTGTAATATACAGTAAAATATTAACATTAACCTTCAGTGCTTTTAGGGAATAATTAAGCCTTTACGTTCTTCTAAATAACAACGTATTGAATAAAACATCTTTATGTCTTTGTAGAAATATCTGTTGAAATATTGTGGTAGGTTTTAGTGTAAGCTCCATATTATCCATCTTTGTCTATGAATAAGAATCTGAATCTAAATCTAAATCTCACACACTTCCATCTGAAACAAATCAGGCAGTTAATCAATGAATCAATCACACTTTATTGATGTATTTCTGGTTGGTTCAGCTCTTTATTGTAAGATGTTGTATAAATAGAGATGTTGCTCCTGCAGTGATTTAAACTTTAATTGATTCATGATGTTAAACTGGGCTGGAACACATCTCTAATAGATAGATAGATAGAGTGTGTCTAAAAGTGTGAAGGAAATGGAACATATTTTTTCATCTAGTAATAACATCTAGTAAATAGAAAACACATCGCTTTGATTGCTAAGTAGGGCTTGAGAAAAGGGTAGAACCTTCAGTGATGGATGCTTGCTCTAAAAAAAGAACATGGACCTCCTCTACAAGATATACAATAAGAGTCTATTTTTCTACAAAACAAAAATAGACAAACATCTACATGTAAGCCATCAGTCAAGATGGCTGCCGTGTAAATGTGGTGGCACCAATCAGCTTAAATAATAATCTAAATCAAGAAAACAAGCCAGCAGCCACCCCATCTTGACTACTTAAAGAAGAGTATCTGGTGTGCAGCTATTTTTAGACTTGGTGACATATTTGGACACGCAGGAAGTCAACCAAGTTTTAATTACACACAACTAAGGGTAAACATTCAAGGCAACAATGGCCATGAAAACTAGCTAACTTGAAGATAAGGTAATCAAGTTCAAAAACATAAATAGACAGTAAGAACATTGCTGCTTATTATACTTACTTTCAAAAGGAGAACGTTTTAAAGTCTAAGGACTTGGTTGTCTTCAAAACTGCACAATTTATGTACAAAATAAAAGAAATATATGTTTTTCTATGTTTTTTTTTTTTTTTTGCTGTTTACAGGATAGATCCATGGCACTGAACTCAAACTCAAGATCCAGGCCACTTTGTTCAGTAACTGGAGTAATCAAATTCTCTTGGTAGTGCAATATTTAGCCACAAGGCTTAAATAATGCAGTAAATTGAACATTTTCACAACTACAGGCTACTGTAAAACGCAGGTTGCACCTAGTTCATTATACTAACTTGATTTTCTGTTTCCATCTGTAATAGCAGACTTTCTTTTTTTTTTTTTTTTAAGGGACTAAATCACAGTGTCATCTTTCTCCTCCTAACCTTGAAGTTCAGCTAAGCTTGGAATCTGATTACAAGATAGAGCAACAATTTTATAATCTTGGCTGATGTTGCCACAAATGTAACCACAGTATAAAGCTGCTGACTTAAGAGTCTCTTCAATGAAGAGCCAGAGACCCACTGTCTGTTTCTTCCTGTTGGTACTCCTTGGCCTTGGCAGAGCCTGGACAAATTGAGTTAGCTCAAAGAATCAATTTTCTATTAACCTCTGGACATCTTTAAGCTAAGAACTTTGCATGTCGACTTGATGACGTCTCTGCTGAGCTTCTCTTCAGAGCTATGGTAAAGAATACAGTGCCGTTAGACACTTATATCAAAATGTAGTGAATTAGAATTTAGTGTGTTAATGTGTGGAGCTTCTGAATGGGATATTTGTCTTGTATTTGACTGTGTATTGATGTTTTCTTGGTTGATTTTCCTGCTGAACATTCCCAACCGTGGAAACAATACATACACTAATATGGCTACAAAACATAATAGCTGTCTATTTAGTTTTCTCTTTTTTAATGGGGCTGAAGACATCATTGAATTGATTAGTTTGTAAATCACATACCATCAAAGAAAATGTCAAAACACAATTCAAACATACAGTACAGCACACTACAGCGCAGTTCAAGCAGTGGATTTTGGTTGTGGTCCATGTCTGAGAGCTGAATAACAGCCTGCTCCCTGCTGCTCTGAACTGAAATGGGCTGAACAGGTGCTGTACAGCATCTGCAGAAAATCTCTTTTTGCACCTTTTCCAGCAGTAGAGCAAGGTTTTTGTTGCACTCAGAGCAGTGGTTTCATGTTTGTAATAGTAGTCAGTGTTCTATGTTTAATTTATTTGGGTATGGCCTTTCTATATGGAGTTGGTACATGAAATTAGCATGTGTGGGTGTGTGCAGGTGCTAACCACAGTGATATCATCATAGTACATTTACATGCAGATAGAGATCATAAATATTCTTCATTTCTTCCAATTATTATTGGTTTTTAATTGCATGTAAACACCTTACTCAATTTTTTCAAAATGGGAGTCATACACCTAGATAATGTGATTCATTTTCTGACTACTGCTGCTGGTTTTAAGTTTACTCTGATTAAGGGTGGACACAGATCTGTGCTGCTCCAGAGCCATACAGAGTGACACGTAAACAGATAAAAAACAAAAAACAAAACACAAAAAAACATGAACACCAGGGTTCACAGCGATACTTTTTGTTTAGATCAGAGAATACACATATTTTGGGTCACACTGCAATCAGCTCCTGTTTGTCTCGTTTTCCCTCTTGTATTCTCGTAAAAGAAAAGGCTAGTCTGCCTTAGCTAATGATGTGTTCACGTGTTTTATGAAGGCACAGATTCACAGTAAAGAACGTGTTTTTCTTACGGTGCTGTGTTCATGTGTTTCATGTATAATGTCTTCATGTGTAAAGGCTTATTATTGATTTATAAATGAATCAATCAATCATTACTGAGCAAATTAGTCAGTTCAATCAATTAGCATTTAACAGCAGCACTAATCCTACAGGAACACATTTTAACAATCTGAGACCGCAAAGTGTAATTTGGTTGCAGCAAACTGAAAACAAGAAGTGTGTGAGATTGTGGTAAGCAGTCAGTCACATGACTGCTGAGCCAGGTGATTGTACCTATGCGATATGAGTTATTCTTTTATATTGTGTAACATCAATGTGACTTTGAGACTAAGTAGTTCAATTTTTATGGTAAAAAGTACCACTGCTTTAATATACAGTGCCATGAAAAAGTGTTTGCCCCCTCCCTGATTTCTTTTTTTTTTACTACTGTTGGGGGTTGCAGGTGGCTCTAGCCTATCCCAGCAGCCATTTACTCTCCCATTCATTCACTAGGGATACTTAAGAGTTGCCAATTGACCTATGTCAATGTCAAATGTCCCATGGACATGCACATGCAGACTCCTCAGAGTTTCGAGGATGCTGTGACTGGAGTCAGGGTTTGAACTCACAACCTTCTTGCTGTGAAGCAGGAGCGCTAACTACTCTGCTACTGTACACAGTGGAGGAATATGGGCCCATTGTCCTTTGCACAATTGTTTTAATTCAGCCATGTTGGAGGGTTTTCAAGATGAACTGCAGGCCACAGCATCTCAATCAGATTCAAGTCCAGATTTTGACTAGACCACTCCAAAACCCTCTTCTTCTTTTTTTTTAGCCATTAAGAGGTGGCCTTGCTAGTGTGTTTTGGATCATTGTCCTGCTTAAAGTCACAAACTGATATACAGACATTCTCCTTCAAGATTTTTTGGTGGAGAACAGAATTTGTGGTTCCATCAATCACAGCAAGTTGTCCAGGTCCCGGTTCTTTTGTGATCTTTTGGATGAATCGTCACTTTGCTCTTGGGGTAAGTTTGGTAGGCCGGCCACTCCTGGGAAGGTTCACCATTTTCTCCATACATGGCCCTCAGTGTGTTACGCTGGAGCACCAAAGCTTTAGAAATTGCTCTGTAATCCTTTTCGGACTGATAGAATTACTTTGCTTCTCATCTGAATTTCTTTGGATCATGGCATGATGTCTTGCATTTTGACAGGTTCTATTTAAGTCATTTCCTGATTCAACAGGTCTGGCTGAAGTCAGGCCTGGATGTGGCAAGTGAAATTAAGTTTTCTTCAAAAGAAAAATGATTAATCACAGCTAATTCATGATTTCACAAGGGGGGCAACCACCTTTTCATATAGGGCTAGGTAGGTTTGTATAGCTTTATTTAAGCTTTATTGAAGCCTTGATAAATAAAATCATTATTTGGGTTTACTTGAGTTATCTTTGTCTTGTTTGATAATCTGAATTTTAGTGTGACAAATGCACAAAAAAAATAAATAAATAAGAAATCGGGAAATCACAAAAACTTTGTTATATATGGACTTTGCATAATGAAATAAAGGCTATCTTACAGTCTGGCAGTTTGTTTTTTTAAATATATATTTAGTTTCCAACACACAGAGATCGTGGCCCCTGAGTGGTTCCAGAGTTAGGCATTGGCTCATTTGAACTGTACTGTCATTATTAGGAAAAGTTACAATTGCTGTTCTTCATCGACAAAAACGAGCAGAAATTTATTCTGGGTTATTCTCTGTTTGTGCAGAGTTATTACAACATAACTCAAGCACTGCTCAAGTCTCATAACGATGCAAGAAGGCCAAGGTCACTACCATGACATAAAACAAGAAAATAAATGCTTTAATTCAGCTATTTGTGGTCAAAATGTCGTTACCTTGAAAATACATCGCCTGCATAAACCAAACCCAAGGCTATATTTAGGAATTTTATTAAAAATATGTGGCCCCTTGCACAGAAATGAATTAGCACAACAAAGACAGTCAGATTGTTCCCTGTATTATTTGGGTAAAAAATTGCAATCACAGCAAATTAAATAGTATCTTTCTGGTATGACAATAAACAATTGTTGCCCTGGAAACAAACTGCTTGGTTTTTTTGGGGGTTTTTTTTCCGGATTTCCTGAGCTAACAGTGGAGTAGAGTGAATTCTTTATGCTTCCTGAGTTCAAATACCACAAAGTCTCTCAAGGCATTATCTGCAGAGCGAGACATGCACCAAACACCACCACCCATTACTATATGTGCAGAGAATTAGGCATGCATTAGACATTAGAGCTCCTCTGATGTAATGTGTTGGCTGTAACCAGATATGTGGGTAAATGGAAGGACCCATCTTTACTTTTTCTGTTCCATACAATTAGTCTGATCTCTGTGGTTTCAAGTTCTAGGGAGCTGTAACAACATTCAAAGAATAAAGTGCCTCCTGAAGGAACTGTATAGACATAAAACCAGTCAGAGAAACTGAGCATTGCATTAAACCTCCCCCGTTTAAGATACACATTTACCTACAAATTATAAAATACTTCTGTGTTGATTTGGGCTGGCTCAACTTCTCATGTGAAGCATTTTGCACTGCCTTAAGGAATGAACAGCAATGGTGTGGCTTTGTTACTGTGGTGAGCTCACTACACGTCTGTGATATTATGAACAAGTTCAAGTCTAAGTCCTTACTTCACAAGTGGGAGTCAAGTGTTGTGTCTAAGATTAAATGAGTCCAAGGCTGAGTTCTCAAATACAAAGTCGAGGTACAGAGGCTTACGCGCGACTCAAGTCCTGAAAATATGCCCGGTGACTGGACGGGAGGCTAAGACCTTGGAGTCCGCTTCAATTAGTTTGCACCAAAACAGAAAATAATCCATTTATTTTGGTCTCCGAGCAAAAAGTCCATGTCCCACGAATATTCCTAACTGGCATTTCAAACTGCAGACCAAACAGCAAAAACAAGCCCAATAGCCCAAATGCTGAAAAGACATTCACCTTCTTAGCACTCCACATTTGCCCTCTGCTCATTTTGTTTTGTTGATGGACAATGTTGTTTCAGTTTCAGACTTTCTTGCAAGACCTTTTACTTGCAGGGGTCTCAGCATGTTTGTGGGCACTGAGGTTCCAATGGCAGCATTCACACTTATTCAAGGGAACCGCTGTAACAGAGCAGCCACACCAGAGTTTGTATTAACGGGGTCCGCCTATGTTCCCACATTTCTAATATATATATTTTTTTGTCTGTGTGCTCATCTGGAAGTATGACAACTCCTCCGGTGTGGGGATGTGGGGACATAGATGCTCCTGTTTTAAACACACCACATATGGCATTGTGTGAAAACAATCTCTGTGGGTCCTACCTCCCCACCCCCTTCCTCTTCGTGGTGTTTAGAGTATACTGTATGATCATTCTGCTGTGTTTCCTATTCTCTTTAGATTTATTCCTCAGTCTTCGCTCAGTCTTGTTGCTATTGTGCCATTTCTGTTGGCTTTCACCGTGTCAAACTTGAGTGAATGTTTGTGCATATCTTTCAACCATTTCCCTTTACTGTAACATGAATCAGCAGATAGAATGTGGTTATTATCCAGTGAGTGAACTAAAAGACAACCATTAAGCTTTCTGACATTTATTTAGATCCATTCCACTTGAAACAGGTTGGGCACTTCCCTCGTACAAACTCTCATGAACACTCTCCACAGTGCAATAACTGAACAGATGACTTCATCAGCGGACACAGTAATATATATCCTTCATTAATAACTATGATATTTGAGTAGATCTGTCTTTGTAGCACACACTTGTCAAATTAAATCTATAGAGGAGTCAGCCGAGCTCTACAGGCAACATTAACAAGCATTTGGTTTCCATTCACTGATCTTCATCTTGGACTGCTGTCTTTTCTCTTTTGCATGCATCATTAGAAAAACAGTCAAGTGTCACACAGATGCAACCATTACTGTTGGTAGAGTGTTATTTAGCAATAATTGTCAGTAATTTACAGTGAGATAAGGTATAAATGTCTTCTGGCTGGCAGTTGGCTTTAAATTATAATTAGTTTTGCACTTAGACTTGGAGAAAATGAGGAATAGTATGAGGCTAAAAACACTTGACAGCTAAGAGTTTTCATGGTTAAGAGCAATTTATCACAAGCTGCAGAGACACTGCTGTGAAAGTTATGTCAAATTAATGTCACACTCTTAGAAAACATTTCAAACATAACATTTTGTTTGGAAATGTTTTCCCAGCTCAGTTTTGGAGAGTACATGATCTACTGAAACCTAAGAAAGATCTTAGAAAGCAACACTATATGGACAAAAAATGTTTAATTAAAAAAAATCATAATCTTTTTACTATTGTTTAACATCTTAGCAACATTTAATTTAGTTTTAAGTAAGTTTTATCACTGTTACTTTACCACTAACCTCCACAAAGGACACTGAAGAAATCAACAGATTTTTAGTTGAAAATATCATCTAAAATGTGTTGATTGCTTCAGTGTCCTTTGTGGAGGTTAGTGGTATATTATATTAGTGGACAATATTCATCTGTTTTTTTCACAGGTTTTATTTCAGAGCTCCATCACAAAGAATTGGATCATGAGGAATTCTACTTTAAAATCAAATTATTTAAAGTTTTGTAATTTCTCTATAGCCCAATGTAAATGAAAAGACATGTGCTTCTCTTATTTTTTTTTCCATAAAACCAACCCCAGTAGTGGTCCATGGCTCATTTTCTACTGGTCCACACAGAAAAATCTAAATTCTTCTTTAAGTCTTATTTTGTACACTTTCACGATTGTCCGGGTGTTTTATTTTGAAAACTTCTGCCAGTAGCTCTCTCCGCTTGAATCACTCACTGCTGCATGTGCCGTCAACACATTGAACTGAGCTAAAATGAGCAAAAAACAATTACGTCTGGAGAGCTTCTTTGATCAGAGGGAAAAGCCCAATGATGAGAGGCAGAAGTCACCACTTCCAACAAAAAGAAATCTGAAGTTAAGAAAAAATACCAGGTGTCCAACTTAAATTACAGCTTCTTCTCATCAGGTGACACACACTGCCCAAGCCCACTCTGGTTTGCTCAGGATGACAAACTTACCAATGTTTAGGACAATAATGCTTGGTTTTGTATAATATTAAGCCGTACAGGAGGATATGCTAAGCACATTATCGTTGCCAACTAACACCACAACTGCAGAGCTGTTGAAATCTGTGAATGTCAGGAAAACTAAAGTGTTCATTTTGTGTCAGTGTGTGCACGGATGGAGCAGCTGCAATGACAGGACGGCTTTCTGGCTTCATGACTCAGCGACTGAATGTGAGTCTGTTCAATGTGTCATTCATAGAGAAATGCTAGCAAGCTGAAAAATGTCACCTAAACTTAACAGAGTTTTGAATGATGTGATTTAAAGTTATTAACCACATCAATGTAAATGCCTATAACTTCTATATATTTGAGCAGCTCTGTGTTGAGATAGATGTGGAGCACAGGCATCTTCTCATGTTCAACAAAGTGAGATGGCTTTCTCATGTGAGAGTGATGACCAGAGGTTTTGAGTTGCAAGAACTGCTATATCATTTTCTTTTACAAAAACAGTCACCACTTGGAGCACATTTTAGTAGCAGTGGTTGAGTGGGTTGAGAATGTGACATATTTAACCTGATCAATGAACTAAGTCTATTACTTGACCACAAAATAACCACAGTTTTCAAGTCAGCAGATAAAGAGGCTGCATTTAAAGCCAAACGGGATGGCACATGAGGATATGCTAAGCACTGTAACCGCAGAATTAACTCGGGAGTATTTGACATGTTCCCATCATAAGCAGAGACAGCACCAGGACCCTCTTTCTCCCTGCTGGGGCAGGATCACCTGTCTCAGCTTGTAAAAGACATTGGGCCAGATTTTCATGTTCTAAAATGCAATGCGTCTGTCGGCTGGCGCACTCCTTTTTAGAGCGCTGGCGAACCGTCTAATAAAAGGATGGACATGACGCAAGTGAGCGGAGCTTCCCCTGTGCCAGAGTTGAAAGCACAGAGCAGATCAGGGGCCCTGAGTGAACAATTCAGGTGCCTCAAGGTGAGGGAAGCAGGTGCGTTCTCGTTGTTCATGAGAACTCAGAAAACATGCTACATATTCTACTCATGGCACATACATGACATTTTCTCTCTTTGCACAAAAACAGCTGTTATGTGCACACAGTTAAACCAACGTTTGGCTAAAGGGTTAAAATCCAGGTGGATGTGAGACAGACTCTGTTAGGACTCACTGAAAGCTGCAGGTCTTAAGTTACCGCTTTCAGGTCTGTGCTGTGTCTTTCTGTGACTTCTTATTTTTCCACTTGTATTTCTACTATTTCTTTTTTACTCTTTTTAAAGTCAATCATTAATATCGATAATTATAATTAGGAATTTAACACGTATAAATTAATTAATGTATTATGATTACATTTTTAGATTTAGGCTCCATTGTTTTTTGTGCATTGACTCATTGTTAATCTTTGTATTTTCATTAAACTTCATCTCCGTCATCTCCGTGCAGCTTCCGTATCTCATAACACATCAGAGGTAGCACGCCTCAGTCAGTTGTCAACACACCCACCACACTGCCATAACGCAATGGATGCAACCATGGAATTTTCCTCTCCCATGACACTGGCAGTTTCACTGCCCAACAGTAGAGTTCAATGTTCAAGTTAATATTGACAAACAAATTATGAAAAATGACACACTATCACCAAATCTGTCCATCAGTGTTTGCACACTTTTTTTTAACTTTTCTACTAAAGCCTAGTCTGTAGTAAAAAAAAAAAAGACAGCAATGTGGTGACTAGTGAAAAAAATTGTTCATTAACAATACCCATCACTAAGTAACCACTGACAAACTGAAGCACATAATTCTGACATTAGTGCCTCCAATCTCCAAGGTATGTCAGACACATGGCCTCATCAACATCACAAAAATGTCTTCTCTGTAAAAACATTGAGGAAACTATTGCCCAGATTGCAGCCTCTGAATCTGTGACAGCACAGACTGCTTCCATCGCCTTGAAGACTGGATCATAGACTGACGCTCATTTACTTTCTGGGACCAGCCAGAGAAAAAACTCAACAATGGGTTCAAAAACGGGGGCTTGAGGTGGAAGGTAAAGAACCAAATTATGATTTTTACACCAAATTTGGATAAGACCAGCCCCTTAAAAACTGACACTGTGAATACAGAGATCAGGCTATTCTGTGTAATCCACACTGGTCATATGTGTCTTCACATGTTTGTTCAGAGTTCAGGTGATTGAAATTGTCACTGATGTTTGCTTGGTGGCGTATGGAAATCTACAAACATCGTCTTACAGTTTTGACTGATGTGTCCAACACAGAAAATTGTCTAGTGTTGTCCAAAACACTGTGAGTAATCTTTGCAAATATGTGTGATGCTAAAAATGTGTGTGTAGTTGTGCCACTCTGAGATGACCTTTTGCTAATTGTGTATCAAGTTTTGAAATTTGGGCATTTAATTGAACTTTAGATTATAAGCATTTACAAAATACTGCAAAGATGCACTGTGTAACTTTGCCTGTAACCTGTCGAGGGCAGAGACCCATGTAAAAAACATGTCTTCTGAAACAGTAGGGTTAGTTCAGTGTATTTTGTACAAATACGACTCCCTTGGTGTCCAGTGGCTATTTCCGCACTCACTCTGCCATATATGACCTGTGACCAGAGACTTACAGAAAGAGACTGGTTGAGTTTAAATTCAGATTCCTTGGTTCAGGCTTTGTTCAGAAACTGCAGCACAGAGGAAATGTGTGCTTATGTTTTAATCATTAGTGTTTCAGTAGGTTTTTGGCCTCACAGGGAAGGGAATCAAGTGACTAGACTTAACTTTGGTGTTTATAACAGTTAAGTGATGTGCTCAGGTGTTCATACAGGTTGAGGCCAGTCTTGGTTTTAGTAGAAAAAGGCTATTGCTGGATCTAAAACAGATGACAATGCAGCTGTGACTGTGTTGTGTCAATCTTGTATATGTTGAATATACACATATTCTTTTATATTTTAAGGTATTCATCTGGCAGACGTTGAAATAAATAGGATACATTTCATATAATATAGATTTACTTTATTTGAAATTACAACATTTCTCACAAGTTAAATTACAGTGACCTGTGGGTGTAAATCACTGGATATTACATCATGCCATTCATTTAAACGTTGTGTCCATTAAACTGAGGTTGCCGCCTGTTGCCTCCCTGCAGAACCAGGCCTGTGTTGAGCAGCAGTTTGTCTGTTGGGCTAATAGTATATAGCAGTGTGGGCTAATTTGCAGTTATCCTGACCACTCGAAAACTAAACCCATCATGTAGCATGTCCTGTTAAACATCCTAGCACATACATGACCCAGACAGTGCTGAAACATAAAAGTAAAAGTCTGGCAAGGGCCATAGCGTGTTTTAATTTTAGCCATAAAAAACACACGCACCAGAAGGACAGGAGCAAAATGTATTTCTGCTGCAGGAAGAAGAACTTCAAACCTACTGTAGTCAAAGAGCAGAGAAAATGTTTTATACACAGAATAGAAAGACCAGTCGATTTCATTTGACATTAAAGATACAAAGTTTAACGCTCTGAGACAAGGCCATGCATCTTCAGCACTGGCTGTCTTCTTTTTCTTTTATCTAAATCCTCTCTGCCCCATGGCCTGCTGGGAAATACAATAGATTTGCTAACTCGGGGAAACAACTGATAATAAAAATGGATAAGAACAGATGGTGAAATTCTCTTCACATTTAACAGAGAGGTCTACAGCATAAACAGTTTGTGAAAAGTTTACATGGTGCATGAAGTCACCATTCTGCTCAGTCTGAGGACACCAACACCGCTCTACAGGCCAAGACTCTTATATAAGCTTTTAAACTACACCACATTTGACAAGTTTGAACATCTATGGCACATTTTGTTTCTACGGATAAACAGTCAAAGCAAAATGTGCACTTTTCTACTGGTGTATACATCATGAGTATAGTAACACCTCATTTAAACATAATGATGCATGTAGTAATAGTAATCATTGTAACGTATGTTTTAGATTAAGTAGTGTTAAAGGACAATATTGTAGTTACAACCACTTAATCATGTAGGTTCTGGGAGGAGTACCGTAAACCCAAGTTGTTACTAAATGCAAATTGTTTAATAAAAAATTTGTATCAAAGAAAAATAAAAGTTGTTGGAGCAGTTCAAAGCTACTCTTAACATACAGTGTCCACCATTTTAGTTATGACAGTGTGGAACCGCAGGAGCCACTCTTGGTAGAAGGTGTAATGTAGCTGTTATATTAAATTTTATATTCTTGATTTATCAAAGTCTATCAATATGCATAAATAAGAATAAAAATAATTTAAAAATCTAATTTGTTGATTTATGAGTACGTTTTACTACCACTGTTTTATAGCAGATTGACGGCCAAAGTGTTACCCCCTACTGGTGTTATTAGGTATTGCTTGACTACATAAGGACCATGCATTTTATTAATGTAGATTTGATTGTTTGATTTTCATTTCAGTTTGGCATCCCGCTGAGGATATGCACATCATGAGAATTACAATAACAGGCAGAGCAGCAGGTAAGTGAGAGCCGTGAAGGAAGGATTAAATGAACACATGGTTCAATATTCAGCAAATGGTCAAGGAAACAGCCGCCTGTAAGTCAAACTGACCAATTGCACAAACTTTGTGTATTAGAGCATAAAGAGTACAATTTACTCAATGAATGTTGCCATGTACAGTCCTAAAACCTCAGAGGATCAAAACAATGAGGTTTGAATCTCAAATTTCTAAAGATTTTATATAGGATCATTGTTTATCTAATGATGGTTAAGTAAATCAATAAAAAATAAAAAGTTCATCTTGTAAAACATGAGAGCCTGAACAATTACAATTTCCTTGATTGATCCATATGTACACCATTTACTTGATTAAATAAAGATTATTTTCATAAAACTTTATTTTTGCCAGGTGAGTCCTAATTGTTTGTGACTGCTTGAACCACTTTTGTGACACAACCAATCAATTTTGAGGTCATTATTATTGGAAAACTACTAAATTTAAATGTGCAGTGTTTCCAGATCAGAGGTCTTGAGACTGAGTGAGACTGTCTAAAAGACACTGTCTGAGACTGTTGCTCTTTAATGCAGTGGTTCATCTGTGAATGTTATAATAAATCATGATGTTTGTGAACTTTATATTTGTATGAATAAAAGAGTATTAAAATGTAACAAATATTCTTGGCAAACATTTCACACTAAATTAAAATTTTATTTTTTTTAACTTATTAACTTAACTTAACTTATTATACTTTATTATTACTTATTATAAGTTAATTTGAGATCTTGCTGCAGATGCAGTTGTGTAAATGTTATCATGAACAGACTTTTCTGCAGGTGACGCTCCTGAGGACAGAAGCACCCCATTGCCTTCATCTCTCCTTTTTTTCCTCTCCTCTCCTCTCTCCTCTCTGTGGCTCCTCTGTGGGTGGTACTAAGACACAAGGAGAAAAGGGGTGTGGTTGTATCAAGGGTGCATGTTAAGAGAATTGAGACGCATCCTATGACTCCAATCTCTGACTGCATGTGTCAATCCAAGTCTGCTTTAGTACATTCACCCATTCACATAAACAAATAAGCACATCCACAGTCTTTAAGAAAAGGCTATCCAGAACATCATTGTCTACTTCTTTTAACAATGCAGGTTTTGTGCAGCCATTACATGGAATTAGCCTGTCTTCTCTACTGCCCTCTGGCTTCTTTTTTTGTCATTCTTTTTGTCATCAACAGCACTGACCTTTGTTCAGTACTCAATTCATTCTTTTATTTTCTATGGCTTATAGTGTTACAGGTTTTGTAGCTGGAGCCTTATCTAGCTGTTTGAAGGCAAAAGATGTGGTACACCCAAATTCACCAGTTTTCCAGGAAGTGTGATCACCCTATTTTATTTTTTGCTTTTAAAGTAACACTAACTTTTACCTTGTCATATGTTGCCTAAAAAAAAATGATATGAAGCCATTTCAGTGGTTCCTTGACCTAAAATCATTCATCATCTAAAATCATTCCTATGCTTTATACATTTATTTCTGGGTGTTGGGGCACACTACCCTTTCTCAAGAACATTTATTGCGCATATTTATCCATAAGTTTCAATGTGTTTTATTTTGTCTTGTGTCTTAATGACGCGTTATATGTATATATTTACTTATATGTATAAATATACATCCTAAAAAATTAAAAAAATAAAAATCTTGTGACTGTTGTCAGGATATAGTAATAGTTATTTTTAACAACACTTTCACCAAGAATATTTAGAGCCATTATTTTTGTTGGCCCTTTTTGATTGAGGCTCTTGCGCCATCTTGTGAAAACCAAATGTAAGTGCGTCTGGTAGCGTCATCGTACGTCACCCGGAAGTTCCACCACTAACAGCACAACAACATGGCAGAGCCCACAGATCCACGTGAATGCGGTAAATATCTCAAATAAAACCCAAACCACAGTCTTTTAGACCCAAGCGCCAATACCTTATGAATTTTATTTGTGTACGATATGTTACCAGATTATATACTTACATTTTATCGTTGCTGGTAAGTTAAGAAGCTTCATACTAACGCTGCTGCTGTTATTGCACAGTGATGCTAAATAGCGGCGTCAGGCATCTCAGGTTTTCCACAGGTTATGAATATTGTTTTATGGTAATTTGATTGACAGGGTCACATGCATCTTACAAAAGAAGAATAGAATAAAGTTGACCTGTGTTGTTGTGAAGAAATTTATTTTTTTAATGTGATACAAATTTTAAAATTTCATCTTCGCCAAAGCAAACCAAGCAAAATTGTTTGTTAATGTATTAAAATAGAATCTCCCTGATATCGTAATACCGTTGTTTTAAAATCTTTTTATCTGTTTTTGTATCAGACTGGGAACCCTGTCCTGTGGTTTATTTGGGATTTGGCGGTTCTTTCTCTATTGGTTTGAATTTGACAGATGCTGAGGAGATGCCAGAGCTCTCAGACGGTGAGGAAGATGAGGAGAATGATGACGAGCAATGGCAGTGGATGGAGGAGGACACTCAGCCTGTGTCCTGTTTGTTCTGCGATAGGTGAGAGAATGAAGCCATTTATAAATCAGTAGGCAGTGCTTTTTCTCACTGAAGAAATTAATCTTGTGATCATGCATGTCTTAGGGCTGTGGGAGCAGCTCAATGTTTAAAAAAGAAAAGGTTATCTGCAAATAAGTTGGGTGTGTATGATGTGACCTGTCATTTTTTACCATTCTAACCAGTGCATTCAGCATTGTTTTAACCAAATTTGGATGGGCTTTTACGTGGTTTAACACAGACTTCAACAAGACTTTAAAACAGACTTTGAACGTGTTGATAATCTTTCAGTTAGAAAGATTGCTGAAATGTGCCAAAGGAACTGACACTTCCGTCTTGACACATTTTACACCAGTGGTCCTCAGGCTTTCTTCAGTGGTACTTAAGAAGTGTTGTTAAAGTTAAAAATAGAACCTGGAAATGTTTGTTGAAATAAAAGCCACTTGAGGCAATTCAGCCACTAAAATAGCCTAAAATCTGATAGTGTCTTACTAAATATAACTAAAATCTCTTTAATCCTAATAAGTCCAACTAAAAAGCCTGTTAAAATCCACCTAAAACCACTTAAACTTTATTGAAATCCAACTAAAATCACTGTAGACCTGTTTATAGGGTCAGTGTCCTCAACAATAATGGCTATATTTATTAATCTGTCTTTTTTCCTGGTTTAACTTTAGGCTTAGTAATAGTTTAATCCTGGTTTAGTCCGTTTAAACAGATTCGGTCATTGTCATGTGATAATAAATGTTGTTCACATGCAAATGAAATGGTCCAGTTTAAACTCTGTAAACACAGCCCTCCACACCGCACTCTGTCACCTAGAACAGCCAGGAGATTATGTTAGAATGCTGTTTATTGACTTCAGCTCAGCATTCAACACCATCATACCTGGCACACTGGACTGGTGGATAAGCTGATGCACCTAGGGTTCCCCCACTCTACCTGCGCCTGGATTTTGGCCCGCCCACAAACAGTTAGGATCGGTTCCCTCTCCTCCTCCACCATCAGACTCAGCACCGGCTCCCCACATGCTTCAGGATCTGGACAACTTGCTGTTATTGATGGAACCATGAATTCTGCTCTTGACCAAAAAAATCCTAAAGAATAATGCTTGTCCATCAGTTCATGACCTCAAGCTGAAGCACACTTGGGTTCTGCAGTGGGACAATGATCCAAAACACACCAGTCCACCTCTGAATGGCTTAAAATGAACAAAATGAAGGTTTTGGAGAGGCCTAGTCCTAGTCGAATTTGAATTTGATTAAGATGCTGTGGCCTGACATGTGGCAGTTCATGCTCAAAAACCCGAAAATGTGGCTGAATTAAAACAATTGTGCAAAGAAGATTGTGCTCAAATTCCTCCACAGTGATGTGAAAGACTCATTGGCAGTTTTTGCAAACATTTGATTACAGTTATTGCCGCTGAGAGAGGCACAACCAGGTATTAGGTTTAGGGGGCAAATACCTTTTCACATTAGGCTAGGTAGGTTTGGGTAGCTTTTTTCCCTTAATAAATAAAATCATGACCTAAGAACTGTTGTGTTTACTTGAGTTATCTTTATCTAATATTTAAATTTGAAACATTGAAGTGTGACATATGCAAAAAAATCAGGTCTGGTGTGAAGATATCAGTAAGAATGTTGTTTACAAAATGGAAAAGTTAGTCAAGAGACAAAAACCTTCAATTTTTGAGTGATCCCAGGACAAGGGTATAATGGTGTGACACTGATCCCAACAACATGGAGTCTGGCCTGGTTCTGTCTGGGATTACATGGTAGTAATTTTATGTTCTGGTTTAGTCCAGTTTGGCCTGTTTTTTTGTTTTGTTTTTTTTTTTACTGGGATTCTCCAAATGTTTGAACAAAATTTGCTCAGTTCCTTCAAAAACTAAGACACTGGAACTGCTTGAACTGTTGATGTTTTGAGGCAGTGTCCCACCAAATATTGATTTGATTTAAAATTGTCTTCTGTTCTTTCACTTTGCAATTTGTAAACTAATAAAAAATCACAATACTTTGTAGTTCCCTTTACTTTTTAGTGCCACAACAGCATAAGACGTTTGCACAGTACTGTACACATTTATTATTGTTTTTCCTGTTTCAGGTTGCTTAGTTCAGTTTCCGCCACTTTGCAACACTGCTCCTCTGATCACCAGTGTAACCTCACAGACATCATCAGGAAACACGGTGAGATCAAACAAATTCTCTTTGATTTCTGAAACAGATCAGAATGACAGTTTCCTTCCTGATTTCCTCCAGATTTGGATGACTACGGCTACATAAAGATGATCAACTTTATTCGCTCCACAGTGAGTCTCGTACTTTTGTATTTATGGCTTAATACCACATGTGCTTTAACATATATTGTTCAGTCTTATAGTGTATTAAGTAATAATTTTGCTGTCAGTCAGTCACTTAAAAGGCTTTTCTCCACACCTAGTGTCATTGTAAATAAAATGTTCTTTCTGGCCTATTCTATTAAATTGTTTTGTTAACTTATTATGTATCAAGATTAGACATTTTGACTTGGTTAAAGAAACAAACAAAACAAAAAACACACAGTACTGTAGTTTTTTGTTTTTTTCTACTAAAAAAAACCAAGTACATATATTAAACAGTGCCATAATGGCTGTAATGTAAATGTGAACTTTGAGACATTTTGATGGATTTTCTTTAAACTTCTCTTGATTCTGCAGAAGTGTAAAGTGTCCTGTTTGTTGGGATTACCAGACGGCCCTTTGCCCTGGGAGAGTGAGGAGTTTCTACGTCCGGTTCTTCAAGACGACCCTCTGCTACAGACAGGTACGGAATATCAGCGGTGGGGAAAATAATTTGTTACCTTCTTTAAAACAATTGCAAAATAAAACAGAAAAGCTAATAATGTGAAAAATAAAAAGACTACTTTACTAAATTGAAGCCCGAAACTGCATGCTTATGGCGTGTGTACAGGTGACACATTTAGTAAGAAATGTACTTTTGGCCCGTTTTACTTTGGGCATGCTTTATTAGATGCTTCTGTCTGGAAAAAGTTGGATATTTATGAAACAGAAACTGGCAGCAAAGGGGACTTGGATAAGAGCTGCAGAGTTTTTTTGCGTTTGGCAACAAATCAAACAGAAGAACGTCTTATTTGTTTTACCTTTACCTTTCTATGCATTTTCATCTATTACTTATTAATAATAAGCTACAATAGACAGAATTTTAAACTGTTATAATCTAAGTGAGAACCAGATGTGATTTACATTGAATCAGATTTGTCCTGTGGACCTTAATTTGGAAACATTTTCACACAACACATACAGCAACACAACTTTCACTGTCAGTGGCTTCAGCAAAGCCCCACAGAATACGGTCACATGATCTACTAAAACACAGCAAGATATCGCTCTGACAGGGGGGCAACTCTGTCAGCTGAGGTAGAGCATATGCCTAGCACGTGGGAGAACTGGGTTTGAATCTCGGTCGGGTTATTTGCCCAATGTCATTTCCCACTCTCTCACCTTATTTCCTGTCCAACTACTAGCTGCTATTAATATAGGCCAATGGTGACAATGATGGGCCTCAAACAGATGTTTTTTTATTTAAAGTCTTACTGTGTTGTGAAATAATAACTTATCACTCAGGCAGCAATGTTTAAGAGTGGAGATGACAGCATCTCTCAGTTAAAAGTTCAGCCTCTTTGTTGCACAGACTACTACTCACATTTTCTCTGTTCTCCACCGGGAACATAACATTTAGGGTTACTGTTTGTTGATTTTGTGATGAGTAAACCTCAGACACAGACTTGTTTTCATTGTGTGCTCATTAAGTCCACTCAGAGCTGGGTCAGTGGGACAGCCGTCAGTGGCAGTGGAGGGAGAACACCATAACATTAAATGCCTTTTGCTAAACTGGATTTAATTGCTATTTTCATTGAGCAAAGTTTAGCATTGTGCTGATACTGTACACACCCACTGCCTGTATTGATTTAGAGACAGTGGCTAGAGGGACAGGTATGTGTTTTGTCCCAAGGATGTCTAGACTAACGAGTGGATGGTGTTAGTCTCGAGCCCTGCTGTTACGACTTGGGATTTTGGAGAGAATTGCGTCCCCCACTGTCAGATGCAGTGTTGTCGCACATATGAAGATGAGCAGTCTTAAAGTGTATTAACCATGCTCATTTTAATATTCATAACATACAGCAGATTAGATGTTATCACCATGTTTTCGATCTCTTTCAAATTTAACATATGTGAAGTCTTTCAAAGCTCAGTAGGATTAAACACTTCAGATTAATAAACTAATGCACAAAGTGGCCCATTGATCAAGTGTCAGGTTTTTGTTACTTTTTAATATAATGAGGTTACAAAGGTTTAAATATTTGTACAGTTTGTGTGTGTGTGGTGTATATATAAAAAAAAAAAAAAAAAAAAAAAAATTATATATATATATATAAAGACAGTGCACATTAATCAACATGCGTACATCAGTCTGTCAGATTTAGCTGCATGGGCTGATTTTCACCTGCAGCCTCAGGGCAGGTACAGATACAGGCAATTAAAATCACAAGTGCAGTTGAAATAGGAAAGTTTGACAGACTGAAATCTTGTGTAGACATTTTTCATTTCCTTATACTCACATACATCTTTGACCCAAGTTCATTTCCATCGTGAATAGCCCTCATTTTACTTCATCCACCTTGTATTGCAGGTTGTAACAGAAAATGACAGTGTGCAAATGGAGAATTCAGTAACATTTGGAGAAAGTTGAAGGCTGAACGGCCAAAGTCATTGTTGTAATTAATTCTCAGTAATGGTACAAGTCCAAAACTGACAAGTGATTCAAAGTTTTAAAAGAGAAGGCTTCTGAATCTTGATGAAGTCAGTGCATTGTGTTAGTCTCAGTTTGTTTCAGATTCTGCATTGTTTATAAAGGTTTGTGTCTTCTTCTGTCAGATCCGGAGGAGCTCTGTGGCACCAACGCTTCAGCTTCTTCTCCTTCATCTGGAGTCAGTTCCCATGATGCCCTGCTGCAGAGAACACTGGCTGCTGAAGAGAGAGCCAGACGATCAGAGGAGGCACTGAGCCGAGCAATGGACGACCTGCACAAACTCAAGTCAGTAAAAATCAACAAAACACTACGTATGCGCGTCACTAAGTTAAAGTTGCTTTTCAAAAATTGGTGCAACTGAATTTACCATATCATCCCAACCCTTATTTATAAAGTGTTCATTCATCCATTCATTTACTCATTTATTCACACATTTGCTTCGTCCCATTGGGGGTTGCGGGTGACAGGAGCCTACCCCAGCAGATTTGGGCCTGAGGCAGGGTAGTCGCAGGGCTGACACTTACAGGCTTAAAGACAACCATTCACTCATTGACATTCATCCACGAGGGGCAGTTTAAATTGTTCAGTTCATCTGTACATGCGAGTCTTTGGAAGGTGGGAGGAAGCTGAAGGACCCAGAGAGAATCCATGGTAACACGGGGAGGACATGCAAGCTCCTTGACATTGGGCAATAATTTCAACACCTTAAAGGACCTAACTGGACTCAGACTTGGGTCGGGTTTATAATTGTGTTCGTGTTGATGGAGGGTTTGGGTAAAATCATTGATCATTTGGAAATATGTTAATTGTTTCGCTCTTTTTGTTGTATTTGGGGTGTAATTGTTATGTGTGCCTGCCATAATTAATCATTGGGCCCGTGTGTAAGAACCAAATACATGGCATTCCACAGTTTGGTCTATAGGTGGTGTTTTTTACAGTATGTACCTCTGTAGTATTTAGGTATTTAGATGTGAAACATTGGTAGGGGCAAGTGGTTTTCGATTGCTATCGTTACATTTAATGAATAGCCAACAGTAGTGCATCATCCATAGCGGCCGGTAGTCACACATCTCAGAGGCTTAGATTTGGCCTCTAAAGATTTGACCCATCGTTCTTGAAACTTTGCTGTAACCCCCATTCAAGTGTGTGTGTGTATATATATGTATATATATATATATGCATATATATACATGGTTCAGTGTGGTGATTAACATCCTCTTCATTGTTTTTGTGCAGATTGTGTGACTGAACCAAAAAAAACAAAAGTTGATTGAGTGTCAGATGAAACATGCTTGACTCTTCTTATTTTTTAAAGATTACAAAGCTGAGAAACTATCTTTTATTGTTTATTACCAAAATATATTTACAAAGGCTGAACTGAATCGCAAGAGTGTAGTTCCCTGTTACTTCCAGCAGATGTCCACATCACTCACAGTTTACCACAGCTTCTGAGCTTCCTGTAGCTGAAGTTTGGAGCTCAGAGGAAAGCAAAATGATGGTAAATTTCCACTGCAGGCTGAAGAGGGTGAAGATGGGAGGGGGCTTTGTGAAGGAAAATTACAGAGGAATGGAGAGAGCAGGGGCTCCAGAAGATAAATGTGGTCGGTCCCGTCCATTTACTGCTCCGTCCGGCATGAAGGTTGTGTGTGCTTTACTTCAAGTTGTCCTCATGTGGAAGGATGAAGACACGGCGGAGAAGGAAACCAGCCTGAGAAGGAACAAATTGATTGTGGAATAGGTCAAAATGGTGCTAGAAAGGAGTAAAAATTACAGCTTTTTACAGAGATCGTCATATTTACTCATTAAAAAGAAAACAAAGGCTGTAAAGTAAGACTAAATCTTGATGAAAGCTAAGACTAAACCTTGAGCAGGACTAGACTACCTAAAAACCAGGTCTAAACAAGAACTAAAACTCAACCAACAAAAAATTAACTTGACAAAACCAGGACTAACCTGTGTTTAAACCTAGACTAAAACTAAACTAAACCAGGAGTTAGACCAATAATTAACCAAAACTAAACCAGGGGTAAAAATGGACTAAAACAGAACTAAACTCTGACTAAACCAGGGACTAAAAAGGTACTTAACATAGACTGAACAATATTAATACAGAACTAAACCAGGACAAAATCAGAGCTGAAGTAGAACTCCACTAGGACTACAGTAGTGGACTAATTTTAGAACAGTGTAGGGTTAAACAAGAACTAACCTACGCCTAAACCTAGGATGAAAACAGGGACTACACTAGGACAAAATCAAGACTGAACTAGGACTAAAAAAGAATTAAACCAGGTTAAACCTGGTCTAATGGTGTAAAAACTAAAATGTGACCAAGCTGACCTGATCTGATGATGCTACATAGATTATTATCTATAGTTTTCAAGGAATGGTAACTAAATGCTAGTTGCTTAAAAACATTTTAACTTGAAATTGAAATTTTTAATTTTGCTGCCATTTTTTTTTTTACTCACATTGGTCAATAACATTAACCAATTTCTGAGTTACTAAAGTCCGTGTATGAATTTAAAGAAGTAAACAAAAGAGTAAATCAAGATTAAACAAAATCTAAATACAGGACAACACCAGTGCTTAAAATCAGGACTAAATCCAAGTTAAGACTAATCGAGGACTAAACTAGGACCTAAACAGGACTTAAGTTGGAATAACTCTGTAATTAACTTGTCTGAAACCAAATCCAAAACAGCTTTAAACTAGAACTCAATTAGCGACAACCCAACATTAAAACAGGGTCTAACTAGTAGTAAACCATAACTAAACCAGGACTAAACTAAGGCTAAAACAGGAAAATACCAACCCAGCCATAAAAGACTAAACCCAGCACTAGACCAGTATGCAAAAACTGTTGCGTATGCCTACTTCCACACCAAAGATGTTATCTATGAAAGTTCCAGTAGACGTGAAAGTGTGCGTAGCCGTACACCAGCTTTGACCCTGCCGTATGCACATAGGCGACCCACAGTGGCGATGAACTGAAGCAGGTTTGAAAAATGACTTCATTTGACTTTATTTTTGTCAGAAAATACATCAGTTTTATTTTATGCGTAATAATTTAGCAGTAGTACTGTTTTAAACAGAAAGGACGCTCTTCATTTTTAAACATAATTTGTCTCAGTATTTGTATAAATAAAGCGGTTCATTGCGTGCATGAGCCTCAACGCCCCTGCACATTCGCCAGAGGTGTGCACATTTACTGAGCGCAGTGGCACTGGCTGTGCGTCATAGTCATGTTGCTGAGCACTATGTAAGGTGAAGCAGGGCTGATCCCCAATGAATTAGTGGCTGGATTTATAAAATAATTATTGGAAATGATTCTGACCAATTCCTACAAATGCCTTATTCATTCTGTTAAGAAGCGTTAAGTCAAATTGTGGCTCAATACAACCCTCCTCTCATTAAGCATGACACTCTTACACACCCTGACCCCCTGTAATTTACAACGTACATTTGCAATGTCCTCCTTTGGTTGAATCGAGGCGTGGAGAGGGCGTGATGTGAGACAGATTTACAAGCACACCTTTCTCTTCAGGTGGGATTTATAAAGCAGATATTGTGTGCAGGTGAGTGTACGCACGGTTTAATAAATCTGGATACCTGTTGGCGTGCACCATTTTTGGCCACTGGTCATACACACTAGTTTAGTAGAGATCCAACACATTCTTTTATAAATGAGGCCCAGGACTTTGCATTGAAGTCTCACTTGCATAAACTTTTCCAAGATTAATCACGATGAATAAATCCTGGTGGTGCCTTCCAAACAAGAAAGTTACAATACAAATACTTACGTTATGTCTTTTTATTTGCTTTCTTTGTCCAGGCTCTTGGCTCAAGGTTTGGTGCTGAATGCAGAAACTAGTCGCTGTGGTAAACGTCTGGGCGCTGTTTCCGAACTCAGAGAAGATGAAGATGAGGCGTATTTCAGTTCGTATGGACACTACAGCATCCACGAAGAGATGCTCAAGGTCAGAGTCAAATCCAGTGTTGTCACCAGTCATAGTGATGTGTGCCACCTTCTCTTACTAAACCCAGACTTCCACCGAAATCAATCTTACCCATCGAATCATAACAGTTTGTCTACGGGGCTTTGATTGTTAATTGTGACCATTCAAACGTATTTTATTCTGGGTAAGTTCCTCCTGAAATCATAGTAAGTACTGTATATCTCCTGCCTCAGTCCCGGCAGTGTGATCCATTTTCCAAAAGGTGGAGCTTAACACTGCAGTCTGTTGATTGGACAATAGATAACCCTGACATTCGGATCAAAATGAAAAGTGCAAGCAAAGTTGTTGTTTTTTTAAACAAGGCTTGTCTTGTTCTTGATAACGGTCATATTCCAAGAAGAAAGAATGAGAATGTTTGACTTCTTTTCAAAAACAAAGCTTGCATGAAAAGTGAGTCCCTGCTACATCTTTCTAAATTGAATTCTTCTGAAAACCTTTGAATAAACCAGTTTTTTAACCGTTAGGTGGGAGTCAGCAGTATTTAGCTGTACCTCCAGCCTCTTGCTCTTAAATGGTCTGTTTTTTTCCATGATAGACAAATGCAAAGAGTATTATTTTTTATTTTATTATACACTATTAAACACTATTATTATTAATATTATTATAACACATTATCGAAAAAAACACATCATTGACATAGTACTAAGTATCCATTTTGTTTAGCTGTTACTACAGCATTTTACACAATGCACCACAAACAAAGGAAAATAGAAAGTGCATTAAAAAAAAAAGTACAGAGCAAAGTGGAACAAAGGAAACAAAATGAGAGTTAAGGAAAGCTGCTGGGCAGAAAACAGGCTACAAACGTGGAAAATTACTTGTCACACTCCAGAAGTAAGGGAGAAACGCACTGATGAGTTGCTTTTGAAAGTAGAGCCTCCCCCTTACCCTCCGTTTACTGCAGTGCTTTAACACACCTCGTCCTGCGTCCTGATTGGATAAAACACTTCTGTGTTTCCATTGGCTTAAAGCGCAGTGAAGTTTAGCGTCAGGAGTGCGTCAGGGGTGAACTGTGAGTGAAACGCCAGGGGTTTAGGGCTGGTGAAACGCAGCCCACTGTCACAGCATCAGCTCTGACGCACTTGTCTGTTTTGTGAGAAAATAAGACCATAAAAGGGAAAAAACACCTTAATTTTTAATCTCACTAAGTTTTAATTTGATGCACTGCAGTGGACAGAGTCAGCAACTAAATGATAAACTGCTCATTAATGGATTTGTAAGTGTTTGTAAGCTCTACTAGAATATGTTTACATGAATAATTAAAAAAACAACACATTATTTTACATCTACTCTCCACTTTTTAGAAGCCTGAGCCTGGGTTCTTACTCATACTGGGAAACTTGAAATGCAAGGAGTAGTTTTACAGTCATGGAAATGGACTAAAACATTTCAATGTCCCAGCATGAATGGATATTTTTGTGGATTGTTTTAATTATGTTTTACACTTTCACTTTATTTGTCTGTGAACTTGAGGTCTGAGCTCGAGTCAAATCTAACTCTACATGAACTTCTTTTGCAACAGACTGCAGGCCAAGTGTCATTACCAAAATCCCCACCTCGGTTTACACCCATAATGTTTTTTTTGGGTTTTTTTCTATCTGACTTTATAATATAATATAAATATTTTTATTAAATGTTGACATCTAACAAACACTAATTCCAAACCGCAAAGTCAAAAGCATTGTGTATAATTTGGAATAAGGCATCAAGATACATCTTGTATGATTTCCAAGCCAATTAATGATGTCATTGAGAATGTTTAGGATTACTCAATGTATCAGAAATAAGTAAATAAATGAATAAACTTTGTGTATTATAACTGAGACTAGAGACTAAAATGTTAATGTAAAGCACTGAAATAAACAATTAAAACCACAATAAAGATACAACAAAAGGAAGAGCAGATAACAAAAATCGCTTTTCGTTTGTGTTTTTCACTGCTTTTATTTACAAATAAAGTGATGATAAATCACACTAACTGAAAACAATGCAATTTATAACACGCTGACCATGAAACACCCTAAACTTATTCCAGTTTAATTAATCATTGTGTATTGATTATAATGCTAGGCAGGCAAAGTCATTCATAAATAAAAGCTGTAAAAAAAAAAAAAATCCTGTAAATTACTTAGTAAGATTTCTGAAAAGTGAAACCTCCTTTTCCCACAGTGAACGTTTAAATCCGTCAGTCTTTCGCTGTGTCAGAGCTGAGGCCTGTAGTTGCCATCCCTCAGCCCCGGAGATGTCCCTCTCCGTTTGTGTGCATTGTTTTGATTGGCAGTGTCATTAACAAGTCCCGACCTGACCCCCAACGTGAATATGATCTGGCACCGCTCCAGCTGCACATATCTGCCCGTATCTGCTTGTAAAAATTTTACCAATGAAATCCCCGTAGATCCCCTTGATCGCAGTTATCTCAAGCCTCTTAAAAACCACTCCACACGCCTCATGGTTTTTCCTCAGAGTCTGGAGTTTGTGATAAGGCCGCTGCTTCTCTGCATTACAAAATACCCTAGATTTATTGCACCTATCCTGACCTTTTTGACCCCGCAGTGCATTTTACTGGACACATAAAGGTGACCAGAATATTCAGACGTTATTGTCAGTGTTGGTTGTAATGTTTTATGTATTCTTCGCCACAGGACAAAGTGCGGACGGAGAGTTATCGAGACTTCATGTACCAGAACCCAGACGTCTTCAAAGACAAGGTGAGGTGATGGTAATACGTTTGAAATTAAATACTTAATAAAGATGGATAGATAGCTTTATTTGTTGCTGTATGGAAATTGGCTTGCAGCAAAATTAGAACTTGCACACAACATGACTTTAAAATTTTTTTTTTACCACGCTGTATGTAAAAATTTGTTCCATGATTGGGAAAGTGATGCCCAACAGTTTACTAGCTGTGGTCACTATACTCCTAAGACTTTTTTTTTTAACCTGCTGCAAAAGGTTAAAATACTCTCAATAAAATCTGAATAAAGCAATCCCTCCAGGAATATGTGATGTTGAGATTGCAACTATTTACGCAAAGTCACTTAAGTCACGCACTCGACTCGTCCACTGTGTGTGCCTCTCTGTGACAGAAACGAAACATCTAGCCCGGTAGCTACACTCAAAAATGAAGAACGGAGAGGGAATCAAATTCTTAATCTAAAGGCTGGATGAAGCCATTTACTGGAGATGATAAATGGACATACGGCCTGTATAGGCTAAAATCTATGTGATGTAAACACATGGCAATTCAAAATCATATTCAAAAGGCTGTCCACCCACCCAAAAGAAGCTGCTATTTATGGTTAAAAAAAACCCCAAAAAACAAAACAGCGTCCATAACAATTACAAGCACATGGTAAATGATGCAAATTAGGCATAACCTCCATAACATCATGCATGCTGAGATGCATGCAGATACAGTTTAAGGGGTGTTAATTAGTTGAGACATACATAAAACTGTATTCTCAGCAATTGTGGCGAAACTACATCTAAAAGGGGTTGAACATTGTGGTTTCATTGTAAATAGATCATCTTATAATGGGAAAATAATCGCAACTTTTCATTGCAACTTTTGAAAAATGCCCCACAAAATCAGATTTTTCAGACCGCAAATATCACAAAAAAATGCCTGCAAAATGACAAAAGACAGGGGCTGCTCCTGGCAGCTCAGGTAGAGCAAATGACTAGCATGCGGCAGACCTGGGTTCGAGTCTTGGTCAGGCCATTTGCCCGATGTCATTCCCCACTTTCTTTCACCCCATTTCCTGTTCAGATACTGTCATACTATATAAAAACCCTAAAGCCCAAAGGCCTTTGTCTCAAAAACAAACATTTTTATTTGGTTTGTCTTGGTCTCAAACAAGGAGCAAAACAAGCAATAAACCTGCAATAATCTAGTAACTTGTCTTGTTAATGTTGACAAGCCGGGTAGACAAAGAGCCAAGGGGAAGGTCCCTTACTGAAATGTTATTGGACAAAACTTCAGGTATGCTGAAGTCATGTAATAAAATTCCTAATAATAAAGCCTACATGACAATAATGGTCTAAGGTTACTTACATTTTACCTTTTCATTTTTGCTGGAGCCTGTTCCAGCTGCTTTGGTGATGAGCAGGTCTGCTCGTACTGTATGCTTCAACATTAGGATTAAGAGATTCTTCCACTGGCTGTTTCTCTATTTGGATTGTAAGGACTGAATGCCTGGTTGTCAAAAGACTGCAGTGTTGAGCACTGCCTGCTGGGAAGTGGACCACACTTTAGGGACCAGCAGCAAAAGCTTCACCAAAGTAGTACAGCACACCACTTTTGGTAATGGAAACTGTCCCCTACTAACTCAACCTTTAGCGTGCTGCTCCAGGGGAAACGAGGCTAGAGTGGCCACCATCTTTCTGCTGAGAGCCCTGCACATGACAAAGTAAAGGTCTATGGTTAATTATGTGTAGATTGTCCTTGAAAATTGTCTCCACCAAAGCATTAACCCTATAATTAGATCAATCAACTACAACATCTGAGATCTGAACAGGCCTCAATATTACTCTGACCCATTTGATGATATTGCAATCGACAGTAATTAATTTTACCCTCGTAGCTGTTTACATGTAAAGGCAGGTTTTAATGCTAATCCCATAAACTGTAAAGGCCCAGGCCAGTGTCAGAGAAGACATTAATAAAGCCACTGCGTCCGATTTAAAACACAGTATGACTTCATTAGCGGCTCAAATGTTGACTGGAGAGAGCTGATAACATGACGGCCCCCTCCTGAACTGCTCCCCCTCTGCTTTTAGTTAGAAAAGGCATCGGTGTGTGTCGTGGCTGTCCATTAACTTGAGATCGGAGGCTTGTGCTGATGGCAGTTTTCTTGTAACACAGAGAGATGTGTCACCTTTCTGCACAGCAAACAGCAAGGAGTCAGGCTTTTAAATGTAAATGGTGATGGGAGAACGGTTATAATTTTTCTATTTGGCATTGTACACTATTGAAGCAAATATTTGCAAATCATAGAGAAAGAAGTAAATAGGTAAAGAAAGTCTTTGAAATGTAAAAGGCTTTGCCTCACAACAATTTTTCTCTTTAAAAACCATGTCAGACCATTCATGACCATTTATCTAAAATGGTGTGGGCTTTATGCAATTTCTTTCTCTGATTGTGTCATACAGTTGTGTTTATAGTTTATTTGGTCTATGTTGTATAGATGCTTTTAAGGTTTCTAACAACCATGAACAGTGCACACATTTTGGCAACAGAAGTTACATAGAATGCACAATAAAAAAAAAATGCATAAACAAGATGGTTTAGGCAAATAGCAACGACTGACTGAGGTGCTTCGTTCGATCATGACCTGTGGGGGAAACTTTACCAAGATTCTAAATACTAGCGGCTGAAATGAGTTTCCACAGGGTGGCAGGGCGCTCCCTTAGAGATAGGGTGATGAGCTTGGTCACCTGGGAGGAAATGCTTCCCTTGGGAGTGGAAGAAGATGGATGGAAATGACTGGGTGTGCTGTCAGTGAGTGTGTGTAGAGTTCATCAGTGAGTGGCTTTAAATTCAAATGCTGTATTTATATGAGCATTGAGGCAGCAGGACTCTGTTTTGCTGGACTTGTACAGAATGACAAATAACACCACATGAAGGACCCAGAGTTATACACATATAGTTTTAGGACCTGTGCTGCTCATTAAAGATTGTCAAACTGAAATTTAGCATTTAGCAGATTAGCATACATTGCTAAAGCAGCTCAACCTAATTATGTTAAAAAACAAAGTTCACTTTTGGATACAAAAGCCATGTTGTGGTTTTATAAATATTATTTTTCAATTTAAAACTAAATTCTGATCTGTGAAGACAGAAAAACCAAAAAAAAACCAACCCTCATATTGACTAGATTAACCAAAACATAACCTTACAGGTTGCATGTTCAGAGTTATGTTTAAGTGAATACAAATCTCTTGGTTGGTGTTGTTAGTAGCTAAAGTTAGTGCTTTGTCAGCTTTGCTTTGTCGGCCCCTGGGAAACTCATAAAGGCAGCAGGACACTCACAGTGAGGCCGCCTTAAATAGAACTGGAGATAAACACAGTGTTACATATAGAGGGCCGTAAAGTGCACTGCAGTGGCACGTCTCGCTCGGTTAACACAGCGCTCCGAGGGCAAGAGGACGAACAAATTAACTGTGACCTGTAGGAGACCACAACACACGGATATAAAGCTGGCTGCAAGGCCATTTGTAGCATACACAAAGGATTTTCAGTTTCTCCTATTTGTTTTAGTATATTTTGTTTAGAGATATTACAAAACCACTTTTTCAGAAGAAACACAAGTTAGTATTCAAGAGTGTCCACTAATGAGGCCAGTGAAAATACACTTCAGAACAAACTTAACAAGGCATCTACAAGTTCAAAAAATACTTAAAGTACGTGTACGTTTTGTTCATATATAAGGTCTGTAAAGTGTCGGACCTCACATATTTTAATGTTTGGGCTATGTCTTGACTGTCCTATCCTGTAGGTGGTGCTGGATGTGGGCTGCGGCACCGGGATCCTCTCCATGTTCGCTGCCAAAGCGGGAGCCAAGAAGGTGATAGCAGTTGACCAATCACAAATCATCTACCAGGCCATGGACATAGTCAGGTGAGGCAAACCTGACATTTGTAAAATGTCAGGCTGCACTGATCAACTGTTGAATATGTCATCTGTTTAATGAGGGATAACAAATGTGTATGTGATTGGAAAATATCTACAGTGCCATGAAAAAGTAGTTGCCCCCTTCCTTATTTCTCATTCTTTTGCTTGTTTGTCAAACTTAAATGTTTTAGATCATCAAAGGGAAAAAAGCTATACAAACCTACCTAGACCTACGTAAGAAAGTAGATGCTAAATCATAAATTAACAGATGAAAAACAAAGTAATTGACATCTATCAGTCTGGAAAAGGTTAAGGGTTGGTGAAAACCCCTCCAGGAGTGGCCGGCCTACCAAAATGAACCAAGACTCATCCAAGTTGTCACGAAAGAACCCAGAATAAGATCTAACTGCAGGCCTCACTCTCAGTTAAGGTCAGAGTTCATGCCTCAACCATAAGAAAGAGACGGGGCAAAAATGGCACACATGGCAGGGTTCCAAGGCAAAAACCACGACTGACCAAAAAGAACATGAAGTCTCGTCTCACTTTTGCCAAAAAACATCTTGATGATTCCTAAGACTTTGGGGAAAAGGTAGGTTTGTATAGCTTTTTTTTCCTTTATAAAAAAAAAATCATCACTTAAAAACTGCATTTTGTGTTTGAGTTATCTTTGTCTAATATTTAAATTTATTTCATGATCTGAAACATTTAAGTGTGGCAAATGTGTAAAAAATAAATCAGGAAGTACTTTTTCATGGCACTGTACCTGCATGGTCTTGGTAATGTGCTGTATTTTATAGTCTCCTTCTGTGCTCTATTTTTTAGCCAGGCAGCCACACATAAACAAGCTCAAAGCTGGTATATAATGGCTGACAAAACCCTGGTCCTGCTTTAGTCCTGATTTATCCTAAATTCAGTTCTATCATTCTTTTTCATCTCCATCCTTTCTTAATTATTATTTCTTATGAAGTCTTGTTGATTCTGAATACACTGAGTCCCGTCCTCTAACACTGTCTGAGTGTATGAGTGTAGAAAGCATCAGGAGTAAATTACCAGCCTTACGACCAGGGCTCTGACAGCTTCTCTATTGAAATCAACCAGCTGAGACAAATCAAAGGTTTCTGTAGGTCACCAAGACCTCTACTCCACACTCTCTCTAAGTCAGAAAGCAGGGATAAGGCATGTTTTTACAGAGTGGTACGGCTCAGTTGGGTTGGGTTTCTGCTGAAAAGGCTTGTGTTTCCACTTTTGAGATTCAAGAGTTGATACAGAAAGTAAAAGCCGGGAGATGCCCACTCTGTATAATTCTGACAATAAACACTAGCTTTGTTTTTGGAAAAGTCCAACATTTTTAATTCTTTTCATTCCAAGTTGGCACAATCATTTAAGACTCTTTGTAGACCTTTTGAGTATGAAAACTGACCTAGTAGAATCAAGAACAGATGGTAAAGCTCACAAATTAGCTTTAGCATAGTTTACAAGTTGCACACAAAATCAACAGAAACACATCTCTCACATTCTTTCAAGGCACTTCATACAAACATATATTCAGTTTAAGTTGTTCATTTTTACTATCTCTGTGTCCCGTTGGTTCTCCTCAGTGCAGTGTATTTTAGTGCTTTTGGAGTCCATTTACCTCCTCTGATCTTACCTCGTCCTGTGTCGGGGGCCATTATGAGCCGTTATTATTATTTTTATTAGGGTTATGTAAGAAAGCGCTGCAGAAGCCAAACACCGGGTTTGTGGAGGAAAAAGACATTTTAATTTTACAGCCCAGTGGCTCGCTGGGTGCCGACGGTGACTTTAAATCTACCGCGGCTCGCTCTGTGGTTTTAGAGCCGTGCGGTTCTCATGTTTGAGTTTTCAATTTTCTGTACAGCTTTCTCCCTTTTGATGTTTGCTGTGCTTCTAAATCAGGACTAAATCGGAGCTAAAACAGGATTAAACCACAGTAAAAAAAAAAGGACTGGGATTAAATCAAAGCAAAAGGGCTATATCTTGATTTAACCAGGCATAAAGCAGGTCTTAAACAGGTCTCCACCATACCTTGAACCCTCTCTGAAACAGGTTGAAAACTAGGACTGAACCTCAAGGTTAAAACCCAGACTAAAGCAGGATTAAGCCAGAACTAAAGATCAAGACTACTACTAAACCAAAACCAACCAAGTGATAAAACTAAAACTTCATAGAGTTCATTCACAAAGGCTAAACAATGTCTCAGTGTACATAAACATCTGGTACTGTTGTAAATTGACTTATTTTAAACAGGTTAGAACCAGGTATGAATAGGTTGTAAGTCCTGGTTTACTCTAGGTCTAAATCTGGACTGAACCATCCATAAACCAAAAACTCATAAACATAAACAATAAACCATAAACTCAAACCCAGATGCCTAAACTAGGATTCAGCCAAGAGTAAACCAGTACTAAACCTAAGTAATCAGGATAAAACCAAGACTAGAGAAGCCTAAGAGAGTTATTAACAAGATCTAACGTCCCTAAACAAAACCAAGGACTAAACCAGGACTAAAATTACATGTGGTACAAACCTGTTTTAAATATATCTTAACAGTTTAAGTGGTTTCAGTTGTACTTTAACTGTAGGGTGTTTGGTTTGGTTAAAACAGACTGGTGCTGTTGCTCTGTTAGTGGAATTAAAAGTGTCAGAGCAGAAAATGTAAACAATGAGAACGAGGCCTGAACTCAGTGGGAGATATTTCTCTTTTGATCTGAACTAAACGAAGATTATAAGTGTAAACACAGCCCAAATGGGTTCTCATCAGATGCAGTGAAATGTGTATAGCCTATGACTTATAACTATTAAGTTAATGTGATTAATTAGTGGAAGTATCTGAGCAAAATGGAAGGGCAGGGAGAAACTGAAATCCTTTGCCTTTCTTCCTCTCTCCTCTCGTCTGTGTCCATCACTTTGGTGTCGGTGTGAAAATGAGTCAGCTGTAATTAAACAGCCGCCGTTCATTGAGCTCAATCATCCATCTTCTGTCTGAACCGCTAAACTTAAAATGAAAACCTAATGTGATTCGCTCACTTCTTTAATGAATTATGTCCAAATACTTTTATAAAAAATGACTGCTGTTGATGGATGATATGAAGATTACAAAGTTGTTCCATGCAGTAAGATCACTGTAAATATGCCGGATATCTTCTTAAATATGTAGTGGAGATCATGAATATGTAGTGGAGACCTGTAGTGGAGACTATTTGCTGTTGTTAACTGTTTTTTTCTTATGGAGCCCCCCTTACATCTTTTCCTTTAACACACTAAAGATGTCTCAATCAGCTAAATGTTAAAAACTAAGTCAAGAAAGCCATTTTGAGTGCTTCACCGCCATATATGTGAATCTGGCACAGCCCATGACATGCAGGGCAGGAACCAGCTACGTGCCAAAGAGAAAGCAAATTACCAACTCTTAAAAGTAACCTAATTTTCACACTTCTTCTCAAAATCCCTCTAAAAATATCCAAAATCTGTCAGTTTAATGCATTAAAGACATACTGTATATACCAAAAAAAAAAAAGTTCAGTCTTCATGAACATTTCTCATTGGTCTGGTCTCACCTTAGCCCATTTTTATGCTCCTTCCCATGATATTATAAGTATAATGTTTGCATTTCAAAGAGAGTGGTTAGCATACATTTGTTTACACTGCCGTCTAGCTAATTGCTATGAAAGGATATAATGCTATAGTTATTAAATTTATGTTGAAGCAGGATGTCCTAAATTTAAACAGATCTTGCTCACAGTCAGTATAACGAGATTTCTTTCTAGGCATTTCTTTGTAGTCTTTAAACTTTAAACAATGTCTTGATGCTTTCTACGTAGATAACTGTAGCATTCACACAATTTATTTTTTTATCAAAGCCACATCATTGGATGGTTTCATGCAGAGATCATTTTCCTGTTTGCCTCTGACTCAGGCCTCGTGAGTCTTGACATTGTCCTCTAAATTACCCCAATAATGAGATTACGACGCTCCTCACTGAAAGGTGTGGGGTGAAGCTGCGAGGAGGCGATAGGAGACAGATAAGGATCGCTGTACAGAGACGCACTCGGGCCGCGCTCTGAGTAATTGTCCTGTCCTCGCCAACGTTCGCTGTCACTTTAATGGAATATGCAGCGGATTGATAACTTGCACCGGACCAAAGAGACAAAGGAGCGTTTCTGAAAACAGCAGTGGATTACAGTTTGGGACAAATACTGTAGAGAGAAATGGACACAGGGAGGAAAATTAGGTTTTACTACATATTATTATATTATTAAGTTTTTACAACAAAGAAACAAAGCTAACAAATAAATCTGGTTCTTATTGGTACCTGTTTGTTTTTTTACTCACAGAATGTAGAATTTTTATTTGACCAGTTGGACACACTTATCCAGAATTGAGCAGACTTTATGCAATTTTCTATATCTCTGATTGGTTGTCTTTCTTTCAGCTTGTGTCCATTGGGAGTCTGTGTCTGTTGATGCTGCTAATGGAAATCCATCCTAAAACAATCTACAGAGCATTGCTGGCCAGGCTTTTATAGCTATAGATTGTGTATCACTATTATTTTCTGCTATATATATTTTTGTATTTATATGTCCCTCTCAGATGTTGGGCCTTGATAATATTGTGGTAGTTTTTGCAGTTTTTGCTCAATTTAATGAGGGAAAATAATTCAGGAGAAGGTAAGCTAATGAACAGAAATAACTACACTGAACAAAAAATATAGGCGCAACACTTGAGCTGAACTCAAAGATGTAAGAGTTTTTCTATGTACACAAAAGGCCTATTTCTCCTACATATTCTCTCATCTGTGGCATTGTGCTGTGTGATAAAACTGCACATTTTAGAGTGGCCTTTTAAAGTGGCCAGCATAAGGCACACCTGTGCAATAATCATGCTGTCTAATCAGCATCTTGATATGCCACACTTGTGAGGTGGATGGATTATTTCAGCAAAGGAGAAGTGCTCTCTATAATAGTGTTTTGAGATAATATTTGAGAGAAATAGGCCTTTTGTGTACATAGAAAAAGTCTTAGATCTTTGAGTTCAGCTCATGAAAAATGGGAGCAAAAACAAAAGTGTTGTATTTATATTTTTGTTCAGTGTATGAACACCCTTTAGTGCTTAGTTCTGATCCTTCCTTCATTTACTATCTACTGCTGTGCCATCCAAACTTTAAACATTTGAATTAATTACAGATGGGTTTTTCTAACAGGTTGAACCGTCTGGAAGATAAAATCACGCTGATCAAAGGCCGAATAGAGGACATTACTCTTCCTGTGGAGAAAGTGGACATCATCATCTCTGAGTGGATGGTAAGATCACTTTGAGAAAAAAAAAAAACCTGAGTAAAGCTAACATAAAATGCTTCTTGGAATTACACACATTTATTAATAAAAATTAATCAATTTGGCTCTTTACGTGAAGTTTTGTGCAATTTCTGTCATCAATGTTTGTCAAGTGCAAGCAATGTAAGCAACATTAGAACACTGTAAGCATTTGGTTTGGTACATTGTACAAATTATACTCTAATAAAGAGCAGAGTATACCATAGGGATGTAACAGTGCTGACTGAATATTGCTGAATATTGCTATATCACAAAGGCATCAAAATCTTTGTGTACATGTGACGATACAGTGCGTGGTAAAAAAAAAAAAAAAAGTTGTGTTTTCAGCAGCAGTGTAATGTATGAGACTTTACTCTTGGCAGAATGAAGATAATATTGTTTACTAATGTGCCTATGATAACTGCGACTTACCGCTAGCTAGCAGCTGCTAACTCTGTATTTTTGTTGCTAAATTCATTCATTCATCTTCTACCCCTAATCCCGGTCACGCGGGCTGGAGTCTGTGACAGCTGCTTTGGGCCTGAGGTGCATCCTAAATCCTGTCAGTTGCAGGGCTAACACTTAGAGACATACACTGACATCTGACATTCTTACTGCCATCTTAACTTACTTGTGTTTGGACGGGGGAAGAAAGCCGGAGAGAACTCACTGTAGGACCTCACACCCACAACCTTCAAGTCATCTTCTAAAAATAAAAATTAAAAAATGAAATGAACAAAGTTATTTTGATTCCATGCAGAGAGTGATAGTGATGATGGTGAGTTTTTAAAAGCTCATATTTTTTTTATTCTCCAAAGTGCAGGATGTTGTTTAGTGTATTTCATTGAAGACATACAGTACATGTATGTGTCAAAGAATAAAAGCTCAGCCAATAAGCGCCCGTCTTCCAAGGTTCTTGTTGCAGCGATACATATTTAAAACATGCTTCAAACGTGAGCCTCTCTGAATACCAAACCGTTCTGGGCAGCCTCTCTTGAACCTGATGTCCATTTATCAGAGAGATCCTTGGCTGCGATACAACAGTTGGACTTGAACGCACCGCTTAAGTCATCCCTAATTCATGAGCCGCCTATATTTGTGGTGAAAGCCCAGGGTCGAAAAGAAGCGAGGGGTTGGTGGCAAGGGCCTGTCCTGCCTCATCAAGGGGTAAATGGAAATTCAGATTTGCCGTTGGAGCAGTGAAGGATCAGGGTCGTAATGTTAGCTGACACCGGTTCAGACAACGCTAATAAAACCAAGAGTCTCCCAGTCACTACTGATCCCAGTTGTCACTAAGGACATTTCTGAGGCTGTCCATTGATCCTGAAGAAAATGTAACCATAAATGGCACTTGTCACATGAGAAAATGCTATAACTGTGAGGTAAGTTTGTTGTTTTTAGTTGTTTTTTTTTTAATGGTTTGGGTTTTGTTTAGGTGTAGTTTTAATCATGGTATGGCACAAATTTATTTATGGTTTTAGTCTGGTTTAATTTTTTTTTTTAAAGGATTTACCTTTGGTTTAGTCTTTGGATTATTCCCGTCTTGGTTCTGATTTAGACCTGAGTTTGGACTTGGTTTAGTCCTAGATTTAGTTCAGGGTTTGGTCCTGCTTTAGCCTTGGTATGGTTTAAGTTTAGTCTTGGTTAAGTCCTGTTTTAGTCTTGTTTCTATTCTGGTTTAGACCTAGTTTTGTCCTGAGGGTTTAGGCCTAATATGGTTTTGATTTAGAAACAATGAAAATGGCAAAACCACAGTGAAATGGGAAACAACACACCTTTAATATAGAATACAGGCCCTTACCATAAATAAACTACAAAATACACAAAATTATATTAATGATAACAGTAACCGCATGTCCTTAACTTTGACTAAATTAAACTTTTTTTAGGTTGTCATTTCTGATCTGCCAGCCATTCATCTGATTTGTTCCTCTCTCACCGATAAGCTCCGCTAAACTTGGGCAAAATGATAGCAGACCCTTCACAGAATCTGAGAACTAATTGGAAATTTACTCATTTAATCTCGGTGGAGAAAAGAGGGGACGTGGACAGTGGGTGAAAATGTGCTAAACCTGGAAGGAAGGAGGTGGGGATTGGAACTAAATGGAACATACCTTCGGCCGCAGGTTTTCTACCGTGGGCTCTTTCCAAGGAAGCATCCTGGCAATTGGGACGGGGCCATATTTCAAGCAACCTCAAGGTAAAGTCCTTGAGGAAGTTTCATTATAAGGTGGCGTTTTTGAATAAAAATGATGGTTTATGTGTCAGCAAGTAAAACACCACAAGTGTGGGAGGAGCTCTGTTCAGTGGACCTCAGTCACAGCGACTCATGAGCCCACTCTGGAGGTAACGTCCTTCAGTTTATTATTGACGATAAAGTCTAATCATGCTAAAATCGTGATATGAAATTTTTGCCCAACACTTTAAGTTCAATATGTTGAGCAATTCTTTAATCAAATCAAATAGATTTAGATGTATGATGTTAGCCCAGACAAAGTTGTGTTTTAAAACATAATGGTGTAAAATGATCCTGCAGTTGTCTCGTTGTCGTCCTGAGGCTGACAGTCACTACTTGCTAAAAACATGATGGAGTCTGATGATGGATGCTTCATCTGTGGAGAAGTGGAGATGTAGTTAAAGGTGTAGTGTGAACAGATAGGGCTGCCTTCAGACAAACCATTTCATAACTCAGCTTTGATCGACCGGGGTTTCTCTGAGCACTGAGGAAAACAAACAGGACACAGCTCATAAAAGACAGAGGAATGTCCCAAAGCGAAACAAACGGTCACTCTTACATCCATCAAACAGTGCTACTCTGTTCACTGCTTCCACAATAACATGAGTCTAAAGGCAAGAAATTGTTGTCCTGTAATATTCAATCATTAGTTGTTTAATAAGTCATCCGTTTTCAACCACATTTATATATTTATCTATTTTCTACTGCATATCCCAACTAGTACAGTATTTATGCATACAATTCTGGGCTGACTCTGAGAGATCTATTGGGCCTGTTTTATTTCAAGAACAATTCAAATGACTTAAGAATTTAAAGGAACTAGAGCTGTAGTCAACCCAAGAAAATCTTAATCGACCAGAAGCCCCTTCACTACAAGTGTTATGTGGCACAGCTTTTTGTACATCTTTCCCAAAGACAACTGTTTCTGGTTTTAAACAGTCAGCATCTTACTGCTCTTTCTCTGTGAATTCTCTGTGAATCGACAAACAGGAGCAGACCATGTGGCTTTAAATAATGAATCCTTAAAATGTAGGAAACTGCAGCAGCTCAATGAATGTAATCGTCATAAAACTAGGATCAAACGGGAAACAGTTTAATGTTTACTGCAGCTTTATAGGGCTGTTCCTCCAGCCTCTCACATCACCACAAATCCAGGATGTATGAACTTTGTATTAATTATCCAGTTCATACTGTCATCATGTCCTTGGGCAAGACACTTCACCCACCTTGCATCCAGTGCCACAGCACAGCCCAGAAGTGAATGTGTGTAAATGGACCATAGTTTACTGTAGTGGAAATGCAAGCAAGAACAACGCAAGGGGTTTCCCCTACCAAAATGAGTTGTACTGTGCTAAGTATATACTGTAGAGAGGCAGACTTAAAGGCATAGAAAGTTGTCTTAAAGATTACAAAGATTTTATGAGTGGAGTGTGGTAATCCCATTCAGTAAAGACATCACTGTCTCTTATGGCTTCACCTGTCTTTATAATTGGCTTCCTAAATTGTCTGGTTGTAAATTTTGGAATTGTTTGAAGGACTTTTTGAAGGTATTTCAAAGCCACAAAGACAATATCATTTTTGTCTGTTCACTTAATGTGGAAAAATTTGACTTTGAGAATAGCTGAGTTAGTGAGAGAATATATTTTTGTAACTCTTGTTGTGTGGTGTGGAGACAAATTGTATTTCCGTTCTTCCTCTTTGGCCTTATTATCAGCCGAGACACTCACCTGCCCCGAGACTGGCACCACTCATCAGTCATCCCGTCTTCAGCCCCACTCTCTGTCAATCAGGCTCACAAAAACAGGCTTTAAACACTAACTCATACAAATATACACTCTCCACAGACAACCACAGGCAGCGAGGCAGGTGTGAGCTTGTTAATGAGGATTTATTGGATGTATTTACTTCCTCAAGTCCTTCAAACAGACCAGGAGGGGAGTAGAGTTTAGTCTACACTCTGAGATGTGGAGACTGCTACATCTGGAAAGCTTCACAAGTTTCTGGTTGGTGCTTTGAACCCCTTTTGACAAACATCAGTAAAAGCAGCCAACCCAACCTTTACTGTACTGTGCCACTTTAGTGAAAACCAAGAAGTTAAACCTGAAGCCAAGCCAGTTTATTTATTGGGCCCATCTAAAAACAACAGAAGTTGCGCCAAAGTGCTTTACAGTGAAAAACAATTTAACAGCTTCCTGACAGTGAAGACTAGAGGAATTTCATTAGGTTGATTCAAGTGACACGAGTTTTTAAAACTGTATCACAAACCCTTGAGTGTGGGTACCATAAAGTCTGGGTAAAACTTTAATTACCTGCAATGTTTTCTAACGTTGCTGGAGGCAAATTGAGGAGGAAACTGTCAGATTTTTTTGTCAGTCACATCTCATGAAATCTTCCTTCAAAGAAACACAAGCCTCTACAGGATCTCCATCATTACCTCTGCCTAGGGTTGTTGGCCCACTGGCCTGTAACATAATCAAAATGGTCCAAAGTTTGCATTTTTGTGAAGTGAGAAGGCTATTCTTCAAGTAAAACAAATGGCAAACAAACAAAACCATTTCTTTTTAGGTAAATACAATGTTCAAAACTAACAAAACTAAAATTCGGAGTCCTTCTTTAGTTGTTCTTTCATAAATACAAGAGCTAAATAGTCAAAGTATGTTCCTTCCTTTCTTTTTCCTTCTTTCCTTATGCTGTTCTCTTGTAATGCTAAAGTAAATACTTTACCCCACTGCTTTTCCTCAAACCTCTTCTTCCTCAGTGTTTGGCCCTGAGGCCTGTGAAAGCATCGTCCAATGACACCATTAGCATAAAAATATCTCCCATTTGCTGTTATGGATTTAACCGTGTTTCATTACCGTTTACATGAATACAAATGAGACACGGCTGTCTCATTACAAGTCAGTGCCATGGACTCCCAGATGAGTTTAATGTAATACAGGGAATTTGAAAGGAGCTTTTGCAAAAAGCAGAAGGAACTGCTTGGAGTCAATAAACTGTAAATTTTATACTGCAAACATACAGTCTTACAAAAATTAACACAAGAGCGGTTTCATAAATGTAGCTGATGTAGGGCTACTAAAAGAATTTGCAACCATTCACTCATTTATTCTTATCTTCTCTCGCTTACTCCCATTAGGGATTGTGGGTGGCTGGAGCCTATCCCAGCTTTGGGCCTTAGATGGGGTACATGCTAGACAATGGCCACTTGGTTGCAGGGCTGAACGTTAGACACAGACAACTATTTACTCTCACATTCATCCACCAGGGCAGGGTGCCCAAACGTTTTCCCTCAGAGGGCCAAAACAGAAATGTATTAGTGGGCCACTGGCCAAACGCAACATTCTTTTCCATGTAATACTCTTCCCAGGTTTGTTTAAAATGTCTTTTGTCTGTGTGCCACTGCCTAATTGGCCAATATATTACCAATGGCTAAGTATGCATTTTCACCCACGAAACATCAAGACCCCTAGTGCGCCAATCAAAACCCTCGGCCCCATTTTGGACACCCCTACACTAGGGGCAATTTAGATTGTTCAATTAACCTTTACATGCTTGCCTTTGGACGGTGGGAGGAAGCCGGATTACAGGAGAGAACCCGCAGTAACACTGGGAGGACATGCAGACTCCTCACAGAAAGCCTGAGAGTCGGCCTGCCTGGGGATCGAACCCATGACCTTCTTGCTGTGAGACAGGAGCGCTAACATATGGTGCCATGAAAAATTCGTTGCCCCCTTCCTGATTTCTTATTTGTTTGCACATTTGTCACACTTAAATGTTTTAGATCATCACACAAATTTAAATATTAGATAAACAGAATTCAAGTAAACACAAAATATAGTTCGAAGTCATGAATTGATTTATTAAAGGAAAAAAGCTATACAAACCTACCTAGCCCCATGTGAGAGGGTAGTTACCCCTAAACCTAATAATGGGTTGTGCTTTAGCTTCAGGTCATAAAATGTTGGCCGGCCGGTTTATTTTGGTCAAGAGCAGAGTTCATGGTTCCATCAATCACAGCTAATCGGCCACGTCCTGAAGCATCAAAGCATCCCCAGAGCATCACACCACCACAATATTTGACTGTTGTTGTATGATTTTCTTTTTCTAAAATGCTGTGTTACTTTTACACCAGATGTAATGGGACACATACTTTCCACAAAGTTCAACTTTTGTCTCATCAGTCCACAGAATATTTTCCTAAAAGTCTTGGGGATCATCAAGATGTTTTTGGTAAAAGTGAGATGAGCCTTGATGTTCTTTTTGGTCAGCAGTGATTTTTGCCCTGGAACCCTGCCATGGATGCCATTTTTGCCCTGTTTCTTTCTTATGGGTGAGTCAGGAACACTGACTTAACTTAGACAAGTGAGGCCTGCAGTTCTTTAGATGTTGTGGGTTCTTTTGTGACCTCTTGGATGCGCTCTTGGGAAAATTTAGTTGGCTGCCCACTCCTGGGAAGGTTCACCATTTTCTCTATTTGTGGATAATGGCTCTAATCATGGCTCGTTGGAGAACCAAAGCTTTAGAAATGGCTCTGTAACCCTTTCCAGACTGATAGATATCAATTACTTTGTTTCCTTTCTGTTCCAGAATTCCTTTGGATTGCAGCATTTTGCCATCTTTTGGCCTATTTCACTTTGTCAGACAGACTCTATTTAAATGAGTTCTTGATTCAACAGGTCTGGCAGTAGTCAGAAATTGAACTCTGTGATTAATCACAGTTAATTCATGATTTCACAAAGGGGACTGCCTGCAAGTAACTGGATTTTATGTTTACTTGAGTTATTTTGTAATGTGTCTGTGTAATATTTACATTTATTTGACTGTCTATCTGAAACATTTAAGTGTGACAAATGTGCAGAAAAATAAGAAATCAGAAAGGGGGAAATCATACATCAGACATACATCAAGGGGGGAGATATTTCTTCCTCTTTCTTCTGTTAGTGGTTAATTAAAAGTTGCATAATTTTGCTGTATTAGCTAGAGTAATCAAAATTTTATGTGCCGGGATTCCATTTTGACATGAAAGCCTAGATTTTCATGATCTAAAGTGCAAGTACAATCACTTTTAGTTTGTCCAAAAGCTATTGCAAATCTTACAGGGCCTGGACATTGCACAAATAAGCGTGACATGACAGTCATTTACTATAGGACTGCGCTGATAAGTGGTGACGTTACTTGTCCCAGTTATTAGTTTCTCTGGGGATCAGGCTCCTACTTTCGACCACTGACAGATCCACATAGTCAGCCGCACATTGAACCTTCAACTGGCTAAAGGCCAGCTTCCAGGCACTCATCTGGCTCAAGCCTTGCTTTTGTCTCTTAAAAGGCTTTTGAAAACTCTTTGTCTTGTCTGACACCTGGGACCTGTTTGCCTTAAGAGACCCTGATAACATAATTCAGGTGGCCCAGGCATCTTGTGTCAGTAGACACAATATGTCTCTTGTATGGCCAGGGAGGGCACATTTCCGTAGAAGAGTTCAAGAAAGAAAGAGAAAGGGGGAAATCTGAGCTTCATTCCTTTCATCATGGTTTCAGATACATCCCCTCACCTTGGGTCACCTTTGTGCCAAATCTCCAGAATCTGCATACGGCAGGGTCACACACACTTTCAAGTCTAGTTTGACTTTTATAGATCCATCTTTGGTATGGAAGTTGGTGTGCACAAGTTTCAGCCCTCATTTTGAACATACACAAGCTTTATCTATTAGGCCCCAGGACCTGTTTTTGTCAAAGCATTAGCCTAAATCTTAATAGATCTTTGTGCTGTTTTCATAGCAGCTGCTGCACAATAAGAGCTGGATTGTAAGTTTTTTTGTGTTTAAGGGGTTCATAACTGTCACCTACTAAGTGCACCTTCCTTCCTGAGGCCAGTGCCATAGACCTGTATAAGATATATCTGGAAAACAATGTATTTAATGTGTCAGGATTTCAGACTTTGTCCATCTGTCCACTCTTCAATTCCTTTTCAAATCCTGTCTGTCCACTCTAGTCTCCAAATACCTGTTTTAAGACTTTAGACTTTTAGACTGGCTCAGCTGTTGTCATTGTCTTTGTGGTTGTTAGTATAATTATGCATTGTTCTCAGGGTAATGTGTTTTATATGCTAATGTGGCTAATGTCTATGAGGAGCCTGTTCTCATTATCTTATCATTAGTAAGTTTGATAGAAAGTGTAGTACAGCTTTGACAGTGAGTGTCAGACAGACGCATCGATTGCCGCTATCAGCAAATCACCAAGCTGTTTACATTCAGTGCGTTATTCTCGAACACTCTTTTAGTGTTTTACTCTCTGGGTTTAGTCCTGAGATTAGTCCTAGTTTTGTCACCTTGGCTTTATTCTTGAGTTAGTCTATTTTTTGACCTAGTTTGACCTAGTCTTGGTTTTAGTTCTGATTTAGATCTAGTGTAATCCTTGTTTAGGCCTTGTGTGGCTCTGCTTTAGTCTCATGTTCTGTCTTGGTTTGGTCCCATTTTAGAGCTTGATTTAGTCATATTTTCACTGGTTTAGTCCTAGTTTGGTCCCTAAAGTTTAATCCTGGATATTGTGCCAATTTAGACAGGGTTTTTTGTGGCTTTAGTGGTAGTTTAGTCTATAGGATCAAAACGCTAAACTCAAAGACAGAAGTTTAAGTCAAACGCTGAAGTTCAGGTGAAGTCAGAGAGTCTTGGGTTTGGTCTCAAATTAGTCCTGGTTTTGTCTTTGTCTGGTCATAGTCTTATTTTGTGTGTAGCTTTCGTTTAGTCTTGGTTTAGTCCTGATGTTGACCGGATTTAGGAAAGATTTACTCTAGGGTTCATCTTTGAATTTGTTCTCATTTTCATCCTGGTTTTAGTACCAGGTTAAGTCTACCTTAGTCCTGATTTAGTCCTGGTTTAGTCCTAGTTATGTCTTTGCTTTATTCTAGATTAGTCTTGGTCTTAGCCGTGGTTTCGTCTGGATTTACTCCTGTTTTAGTCCTGCTTAAGCCTCAATTTAGTCCTGCTTTAATCCTGGTTCAGGCTTGATTTAATTTTCCTTGTTTAATCTTGGAATCTTGTTTTAGCTTCAGTTTTGTCTTTGTTCTTGTTTAGTTCTCCTTTCATCCTGGTTTAGTCCTGGGTTAAGCCTCACATTTAACCTTGGTTTAGACCCTAAGACTGAGGTTTAGTCCTTGTCCTGAATTTAGAATTTACTTTTATCTTAGTCCTATTTTTGTCTTGTATTTAGGTTTGGTTTTGTTTGGGTGTAATCTTAAGTTTAGTCTTAGTCCGTCTATAGTCGTTAATAGTCTACAATTTGTTTGTTTTTTGTACTGTATGTTTTTAGTCTTTGAAACAAAGGAAATAACAATGTAAAGAAGCATATTTCCAATAAAAAAACAATCCATATTATATATAATATTGACAGTGAAACATCAGCTGAAGGTCTTGGAGCCAGTGTTGAACCAAAGTCAGACTTTTGCTGACTGTCATAGTCCGGTCTCTGTCCTGAGTGGGTTGTTTTTAAAACCCTCACACACCAAATGAATACACCGGCCTCATAATAATTTAGTGCCCAATTTCACGGGACGCTGCTCCACTCGAAGGAAAGAGGATATGAGCATCACATGGCTGTGTTATCTGCAGAGATGCTTCACGATTCATGTTTAACCCGCGGCGCTTAGTGCACCTGTGATTCCTACACTCAGGTTTAATTATTATTATTACAAAGACACTGAGTCAGAGTCATGCTGTCAGAGAAAAGAGAGAAGAAAGGAGGGAAACGGCAGAACGAGAAGAGTGAGAGATGGGTATAATGCAGTGGGGTAATACAGACTAGAGAACAAGAGACTGTGACCAAGTTAAGACTCCATTGTTTACAGTAGGCAAAAAGAAATATGACCAGTGATATATGAATGCCCTGTCTGACATAGTAATGGTGGAATTTAATATTATAATGTTATAATGGACCACTCCTTAGTCCTTAATCCTTAGTCCTCTACATACAGCTGCACTACACAAGAGAATATAGTGGACTCTAAGAGGGAATGATTTTTGACAGTACATTACTTTTTGTGTCCTTGTTAGTCACCGGACTAACTACTCTACTTAGTAATCCAGTGATAAAGTAATCCGTAATGAGTTAGAAAATGTTATATTCACCAGATTTCCCACATTAATCAGACAAACTACTGCGTTACTGCGACTGGATTATTGTTAAACTTTAACACTGTGTCATTACAAGCAAAGATAAGTTAATTGAAGCTGTAGTGACTTAATTAATACCTATATGTGAATATTGGTTCAACTCAAATTTGTTCCATTTAAATCTGTTGTTACAGTCATGCTCACTGTTCTCCTTTGATGAATCACACAAAGCATTATGTTCTATTCTGAATCTGTGACTGGTGACTAGTGGTCATTTTGTTGTAGGTTGAAGTGTCAACTGTTCTTTTTTAAGCTTGATTATTTTTATAGTCTGAGATAAAGATGTGAGAGTTGTTCATAAACAAACACGAATTTCACACCAATCCTTTATGAGGGTTTCCATTCATCTGGGAAAAGTTCACTAGTCCTTCATCATTATGAGAGATTCTTTAGATGTGGAGTTATAAATCTGTTGTGTTGTTTGTTCATTACCTCTGCTCCTCCCTTCAGCAAAACCCTGTCTGTGAATAATTGTCTCTTATCTGAGTGAATTTCCATTCTTTCGGCCACTGCAGCCTGTGCACGGCTCTGCCTCTATCTGCTCTTCATCACACACTAAAACAGCCCTATCAAAATCTGCATTGTGGCCCTCACCTCTCCTTGTCACTGTTCTTCCCCCACAAACTGAAGAAGAAGAATATGGAGTCTGAAAACCCAATCTTAACCTTTGTGTTAATATTCACAACATATCAATGCATTCACAGCACAAATTTCGTCTGTTGTGTTCAGATTAGAAGATGTTGTGATAGCTTGGCAAAAACATTGACATTGGCAATAAAATCAAAACAGACGGTTTGGTTTTATTACTTATAAAGAGTGTCCGTTTGCATCTTATACCTGGACCATATTGTTATTGCAGATGATAAAGAATTCCTTCCAAATGGACAGATATTTTTACACCAGTATTTTTCCATCTTTTTCCATCAAGGGCATTTGGTTAAATATCTCCCTTTACATGGCACCACTACAAACCCCTGGACTCCACACACTGCAGTACAAGTCCTTTGTCAGATGTTAAACTGTTGTGCTTATTCCAATAACAATGGTAAATACATTATAATCATAAAAAAATTATTATATTCTACAACGTTTTAAGCTTGCAAACTTGTTACTTGTCCAAAAACTAGGTGCCATCATTTCTTAGCAAAGTGAACCCAGCTTCCACTGAGCTTTACTTGACTGGCCAGTCATAACTTTATCTGATGCTCTTTTTTCTGATTGATTGTTCATTCATTCATTCATTTTCTAGCGCTTAGTCCCATTGGAGGTCATGGATGACGCCTATCCCTGCAGCAATGTACACCCTGGACAATGGCCAGTTAGTCACAGGGCTGACACTTAGAGACAGACACTCAGACAACCATTCACTCTCACATTCATTCACTAGGGATACTTTAGAGTTGCTAGTTGACCTATATATGCATGTCTTTGGGCGGTGGGAGGAAGCTGGAGTACCCGGAGAGAACCCACGGTAACATGGGTAGGACATGCAGACTCCTCACAGAAAGACCAGAGTTAGCAGGCCAAGGATGTTTTTTTTTTGTTGAGTCAGCCAAGGATGTTTTTGAATTGGCCAAAACAGGCCAAGGATGGGTTTTTTTTGTTGAGTCGGCCGGGATTTTAACTTAGTTTAATCTATGTCTATCTGGAAATTAAACTGAATTGAGAGGGACTGGACTAATTGTTTAGAACAGACAAAGAATGATATGGCCCTTTAAAGCTGGTGCAAAACTGGTTTACGAAATACCATATTTTAGATAGCACTGCTCAAGCGTTAACACACCTGCTTTAAAACATTTTTATTAACAAACTTTTAGTTAGTTCATACCGATTTCAGTGTGAGTCAAGCATCAAGTGGCAACAGGGGGAGGGACAACAAACCACCCGCCATGTCCCGCACTCGCCGAAAGAGCCACACTGCCCCCTTCCAGTCGGAGGTAGTATGGATATTAAGAGCTGGAATATCACACTGCATATTTTTAAGTCTATTTTCTGCCCTCTTCTGTGTGTCCTGTCTTGACATCTGCCTCGTCATTTTGACACGTGACACATTGGCCCAACGCCGCCCCTCACTGTCATCTCATTGGTCAATTCCGTTGAACCAGGAAGAACTAAAAGCAATTTGTCAGCAGAAAGTGCCACTCAGATCCAAACCAGCACTGTTTGGACAGGAGCCAATTTCAGCTTTAATGGAATAATCCCACGGTTAATGGAACGACCACCGGAGCCTAACACAAGGTCATCTCAGGGTCAAAGCCGGGGATTGTGGGTATCAGAGTACATCAGAGGCTGTCAGCGTAATGGCTAATGTGGGTTCCTCTCTGTCGTTAAGAAGGAAATAATTAAAATGTCTGTTTGCTCCCACTAACAACGTAAATAACCCACATTTGAAATTAGTAACACATCCAACTCAGCTTTTTAAAACCTTTCAGAGCAATCAGAAACCTGTACAAATCCCACTGTTACCTGTTTTTAGCAATGTGTAACCATTTTTAATTAATTGAAAAAAACAACTCAGTTTGTCTTAAATACAACTAAAGCCCTTTTCAAATCTATTTAAAACTTAAAAAAAAAACCCTGTGTAGATCCTACTGTATTATTTAAATCCAAATGAATATTTTTCATATCCATCTGAAACTTTTCAATTTTGTAAAAAAAATCTGTTAAAATCCAACAAAAACCTGTTCAAACCATCTAAGTCCTGTTTAAATCCATCTAAAACATGATCAAATCCAAATAAAACCTGTTAAAATCCATTTAAAAGCCATAAAATCTTTTTTCTTCTTCTTTTTTTTTCTCAGGGCTACTTCCTGTTGTTTGAGTCGATGTTGGACTCCGTTCTTTACGCCAAAGATCTTTACCTGGCGGATGGCGGCTCAGGTTGGTAATCTAATATTTATTATGTAAACCCCACCATGAGTATCAAGCAGAAAAAAGGCTTTCTTCTTTTGGAGAAATTAATTGATTGTTTGCTTTAATATTATTTGATTATGTAGGGAAGCGGAAATTACATAGGAAATGAATAAAGAATTGATTAGACAGAAACTGGATTAAAAATGACTATAGTGCTAATTGCTTCTTCTTCTAATAACAATGCATTTTATTTATCTTGTTTACAGTTATAAATATGTATTATATTATTATTTATATTTAAGATGAATGAATGAATTAAGAGTTTATAGATGTTAAAATGTAATTTATATCTCGACTCATATGTTAGCTTATGTTTCAAGACTAAAACATTAATAACTAAATGGTGCTTATTAATGTAGTAGTAGTACCATGTTAATTATGAATTAAGTTTACTTAACTAATGCTTAACTAATGTTTAATAGTGTGTAGTTATTATAAAGTGACCAAACACTGGTGATTCAACACAAACAACAATAATGGATAAGAAACAGATTCACGGATTAAGCCCCTCTTGACCATTTTAGACTTGTTTGTGATCAATCTAACTAGTAGTACATTTGCAAATATTAGGGTTGGTATCTTTTTATGTTTGTGAGACATTGGTTAAAAACATAGGTTTTAAGAAAAGGGGCGTGTCAAGTCAGAATCTGGGCTTCTGCAAAGTAAAAACGAGCGATATTCTTTTAACTATTTGTGTCAGATGGCTGGCATTTTAAGATATTCACTAAGTTAAGTCTTTAACCAGGAAAACATGTGGCTCTCAGTACCCTCGGTATCTTGTGTACTTTTACTGATTGTACTTTATTTACTAGGCCGTTATTTTAATAAATAGTTATATTGCTGATTTATTAACTATTAATCATGAAAAAGGTGATTTCAAATCTTCATACTTATTTTTACAATGTATGACATCATGTACCATGAAAACAATCACACCATTTAAAGAGTTAATAAGTAAATATAGAAAATGGTTAATTCCATGCAAAATCATAAAATACCTCAAGCCTGGCCATCTTGGATTTGCTCCAAAACTGCATTGATCCATGTCCATTTAACCAAATTCATGGGCATCTGAAAATCAGAAAACCCTACCAAAACCTGTCTATGTAGAAAAAAATGTATGCTTTTTCATACAGCTAAAAGTCTGCACCAAGTTCCGCTGTGAGAACTCACAAATTATTTGATTATATTCATTTGGTTCGATCATTTTCTTACACTACCGCCCACAACAACGGGCTTTCCCTTACAGTGTGTTGCTCTTCCTGTATACAGTTTTTAATGTGATGAATAGGTTGTTTGTTTAGCGGCTCATTTTAGAACAGAGATATAAAATTTTCAAACTGGAAACATTTTACAGAAATTAATGTAGAATTACTACAATGGTAGTAGCATTAGCAGAGTAGATGTAAACCTAAAACCATTCAAAATCTAAAACAACATAAACTGTGAGTCTAGTATATGGGTGGATAACTGATATCCATTTTCCCTGTTTACCCCCGTCCTTTACTCTTCTTTGTGTGTTTTATTGTCTGTCACTTCCTGCATTTGGTCCAAAGTCCGAGCTATTGCCAGACTCTTTTACGAACAAACCAGACCTTGGTTCAGTTTGGTCCGGACGGAGATTTCACATCTGACACCTGAAAAATATATAATATGCAATACATTTTTGGGATATTGTGAGAGCAATATGAGCTGTGATATTTGAATGCTCTCTGACTTTGTAAAAAATGTTGATTAATTGAATTTGATTTAGAAAATATTAAAAAAAATACTCTAGAGGCTAAAAGTCACTGGACTAACTTCCACTTGTCAAAACAGTAGGTAAATCAGTAATAAAGATTGAACAAGGACTAAACGGGTCTAAACCTTCAATAAACAGGTTTAAACCAGAATTTATTTTTATTTAGACACACCACAGTTTGATTTAAGGATTTGTTTTGACAATGATTTTCAGGCAAAAAGTGAATTATCACAGGGCAGACTGTAAAAATATGCGATGCAAATCATTCTTTGCAAATTTACGGATTTTGCAAACAATATTGCAGTGATGATAAATATGCAATATATTTTTCAGTCCTGTTAATGACCCTCTCTTTTACATTTTAAGTGTTAGACATGTTTAAAAGAAACTGCTTTCCACCAGTGATGTTTCCTGCTGCTGTAGGCTAATGTGCTAATATTTCAGTTTTTCTGTTGTGTTAGATGGCTCCACTTGACTTCCCTGGTTGATTTTAAGCTGTGTATGAACACGTCGGCTCTGAGTTATGTCCGCAGGTCGACTGTACCGCTCTGTATGTGTGTTTAAACCGCATTAGGGGAACCGCAGCAGGCTCTCACTCATTCTCCGCACTACATTAACCTCAGATTCATCCTTAAATGTGTCCCCTCATTCCTGGCATGGTGCCGCTTTTGGGGAAAAGACATCGGTTTTGTCCCCTGACCACCTCCTCCTCTCCCCATTTCACTTACAGCCACCGTCTTTTGCTCTTTCACAGTCGACCAATAGGAAACGGCTGGGTTGAAGGGGTGGGGGTTTGACAAACGGGCCCAGAGCAGCGAGTCGAGAAGGACACAGATGTCAAAGCCATGAATCTGGAGAGGCCCATTCACTACAGCCCCCCTTTAGCCTCTGATTGTCTTATACCCACAGCTCAGCAGCCAGGCCCTAGTACTGTACACCACTAATTCATGCACTGTCACTGTTTTTGAAGGAAAATACTAATCAAAGCATTGATTCAAAAATATTATGCCTGGTTGCACTAAGGTTTAAATCCTGCTTTAACTTGAATTTACACTTAACCAGCTTTCTTTATGAGATGAGTTCAGCAATATAGCATGTTTTTTTCTTTTTTGTTTTACATAGATGCAGTAGGTAAATCTTATCTGTAAATGGAAGGATTGTATCAGGGTCAAACACAAGAAAGCATAACACAGTTGCAGCTCCTCTTCTTCTGTCACTGTGAGGGATCTGCTCACTGACAGTAGGCTGTAGATCTGCTGCAGAGTGGAATATTCCAGCTCCTGTGGCTCCTGTAACTCTCTGTTCAGTATATCTTCTGTGTAGTGCTTATATTACTCATACAGTATGTTTAGTCCCAAAGAAAAAGACAGATTACTGAGTCGCCATCAACATGATATGAACAAGTTGAAGCTAAGTTTGGTTTTAGTGGTTTTAGTATAGAACAGCAGTAGCAGTTTTTATCTCCTCAATGTGAAAAAGTTTGCTTTTAAATGGAGCTACACAACTCCACTTCACTTTAAACCTTTTAACTAAACTCGGATTAGCACTAATCTATTTTTAAATTCAACCTTGATGGTGCAACTGGGCCCAAGTAATATTAATATTAGTTCATTGCCTTGAATTGGAAATGGGAAAAAATTTAGTAAGATTTCACCTGTAAACGCATGTTCTTTTATGAGGAGTTAGGCTAAATTATCTTGAATGTTTGTGTTGAATGGTTATGAAGAGTACCATGTGATAAAATAAGTACCCCCTGGATGTTAAAGGCGGTATGCAACATTTGTAGTAAGAGCAGACCTATAGAGGAATAATTGTGATCATTATTATTTTGTAGAGCAGCTCTATTCTCCTGGGTGTAGTTTTTGAGAACGCTACTGTAGATTCCACCCCTCCATGGCTCTGATGTTAATGTGTGTGTGTCCCGGTCGTGTGTTAGCGCTCCATCGCACACAACCTTCGACACATCAGGCCATAAAGCGCAGTAATGGATGGCGACAGTTCAGTGACGGGCGACTCATGGCCTGTTCATTACGAGCCCAAACCTGCCTGACCCTGTGACTGTCAGAGCTCACACTGCAGCGTTTGTCATTCAGCTCTAAGCATTCGACCAAACCGAGAGGCTGAGGACAAACAGAGGCTGCTGATTGGGTAGGAAAAGGACGCATCACAAAGAGTGAACAGAGACAGGCGAACAAAAAAGAGGTCATTGGTTAAGAAAAAGCTGTTGAAGTTTAAAAAAGAATAGGGTTTTTGGTATAAGACATTTCTCTGCTTCAGAAGACACAAAGAGGGTAGAAATCCTTGTGGTTGTGGCATTCTGTTAACATCCAGTTAATTAAAATGCCCTGTAAAGTACAATTATAATTAATGGTCTTTTGTACATCATTTCTTGTCGACTTAATAAATGAGTTGTGGTAAGAATTACTCTTTCTGGCTTTAAATTGGTGTTGCACTTTGGACACTGAGATCGGATCAAAGAAAAGGGACCTCAGATCTACGACAAAGACTGTCTGCCAAAATACTTGACATTGTAAGAAATTTAGAACAATTGTAGAGAATATTGCAGGTGCCCAGGGAGCAGTTGTAGTTACTGTAGTTCTTTACCATAGAGTTTGAGGTGTAGACTTGAAATCTGACCTTACAACCACCAGATGTCACCAAAAAGGTCAAAAACAATTCACAACACCTTTGAATATCCATAAATTTGCCATGCAGGCTCTACAGAAGTTGTTTTCAAACCCATTAACCTGTTTGCATTTCTCTGTTGTCTCTAATCATATGATTGTGATTAGAGTTAACTGGATTGGACAATAATCAAAACCAGCTGATGTAGTCCAGTGACATGGAATAATCTAATCACGAAAACTGCAGTTTGTAGCAGGCTTATAATGAACCTAAAGCTAAGCCTCCGAATTTTTTGTAAACATCAAAAGAAACGGCTCTTATCTAAGCAGATTGTGCTCCTGTTTACTGGACCGGTGTGTATCAATGAATATTATGATGTGTGTTACAACTGCAACACACACACATTTTTTTACAACCACCTTTTCTGTTAAGACCTACTTAATGGAGTAGACCAGTTTCTACAGACATTGAGGAAACTAGCCATTAATTCCTCAGACACAAATTTACACTTGAGTTAAGTCTTAGTTTTATTGCCTGGCATTATAAAATACTGGCTATTGAGTGAACAATATTCATGTTTCAAAATGAGCTTTCAACATGAGCCTAATGTCTTTTCCCCTCGTCAAAGTTTTGTTATGACGTTAATACAGTTGGTGATTAGTCCAGGCCTGAGTTGCCTTTGGCCACTCGTTTCCCTTGTTTCCCCACTGAGAAATCACATTAGTGATATGCAGGCCTCAGGCTTAAATTGTAAAACCACACATTAGAGTTGACTATATAAATATAGTCTTTGGACATGAAAATATATGGGCCAGAGCTATTTTAGATTTGTCAGCAACCTGGTTAGGAGAGAACAAGACCCACCCCTTGAAAATCTTTGTACTAACTTTAGGTTATTGAAGCCCACATTCACAATGGCATGGTTTGAAGAAACAATGCCACAACACAATCAGTGTTATATCAGATGTCAATTCGTTTTCTTGAGGTCTTGTGGGATATTCATATAGTTGTGTAAATCAATGGAATTACATGTACCAGCTCTAGCCAAGCAAGTATTTCTTTACCCTTTACTGACTTCTGGACTTCTTTTAAATATGCACTTTATCTGCCATCTGTGTTTTACTATTTTTTTTAACATTATTTTAAACATTTTCTGTGTCATTTATCTTATATTAATCTTGGCATGACTTATGTTTTAACCCTTGGGGGCATAAGGGTGCATTTGCACCAAGACAAGAGAAAATCACAGGATGTTCATGCTGTGTTGCTAGTCATCGTCCAATTTACAGACATGGGCCAGGGAGTTCAAGCAGCAGTTGAAGTTGAAGTTTTTGCTCTGACCTATTTGTGTTGAAATCAGGAGAAACAAATGCAACAAAGCAGAGCCACCTCAACCATCAAGAATCTGTCCCACCAGCACATGAACTGTTCACACCTTCCCCTCAGACAGAAGGCAGTCTCAAAGTCAGGACAATGAGGCTAAAATACAGCTTCTTCCCAGAGGAAGAAGTAAAACTGAGGAAACCTTCTTCTAACTTCATTAGTTTGCACCAAAACAGGAAACAATCCATTTAGTTTGATTCATAAGCAAAAAGCCCTGGTCCACCACGCGTTCACAGCTGCATTTTAAACTGTGAACCAAACACTACAAAGATGCCTTTTTTAAGAAACCAGGCCTGAGCCAGGCCTGGTTTGCAGCTGTGACTGTGGTGTGTCAGTCTTGTTGCTGTTGAATATACGGTATATATTGCACATATTTGATCTGTAGGCAAAAAAATGTGTCTTTAATGAGCATAAGTGAGTTCATGATGCTTGTGCCACCATGCTTCATTGTCTTCACAGTGCATTGACTTGAATTCTGTGTTTGGGGGTCGTCTGACAAACTGTCTGTAGCCTCCCAAAATAGAATTCAAGCCTGAATTCAAGCCTGATCAAGCCTGAATTCAAGCCAAGCACGGCGGTGCAAGCATCATGATATAGGGATGTTTCTCAAATTTTGGTGTTGGGTCCATTTATCGGACACCAGGGATCATGGATCAGTTTGAATACATCAAAATACTTGAAGAAGTCATCTTGCCTAATGCTGAAGAGGAAATCCCCTTCAAGTCAACGACCCCAAACACATCAGTGAATGAGCAGAACAGTAATTGTTTGAGTTTGTAAAGTAAAATGCAGTCACTGCTACATTTTTGAACAGCCTAATATCCAGTTTTCTTCACTTTCTATCAAGGAATAACAAATTTGATAATTTTTTTTTATCATGTTTTGATTTGGAATAGAATGTGCAGTGTTCCCAATGCTTTTGTGTTTATGAAAATAAAAGCTATTATGAGAATTTTGACACACTGCTATTATTATGAACATAACTGTATAGTATGCTAAAGATAATTCAACATATATCATTGTTTATTTAATAATTAATTGTTAATTACACATTTATTATTCACTACTGTAACAGTAGTAATAGTGTGTAGTTATAATAAAGTGTTCCATAATAAAACTTGTTCCACCCCTTTAAAGGCTCTTTAACCTTTTCCTGGTGGAATTGTAGCTACGTAAGACTGGCTTTAAGGGTCTTGGTCTTGTTTAAAAGATGGTCTTGAGACTGTAAAACTGGCCAAGGCCAAAACTGGTTAATAGTCTCCATCATTCTTGTGATTGGTTAAAAACTTACATTACTTACTGGACTGGGACTTTATATCTATTACCTGTATATCTTCCAAAGCGGTATACACTTCCTGTTGGTCCCGAAATGCAAACTAAGCTTTACACCTTAAATGGCAAGTGGCCTTTAAAGTCTGAACACACTGTGCCTCCAGCTTTCCTCTGCTTCTTTTTTTTTTTTTTTCCATTCTTCAGTTCCTTGGTAAATTACTGGACTTTTGTTTGTGTAAGTGTAAAAGTAGGACATGTTGGCCGAGGGTCAGCGTGTGATGGATTCAGTCATTTACAGCAGTGTTTAAATTGATGCCTCTGTACACTCCCACAACATGGCCCTGATTACATCTGCCCACTGCAACATAACATTGAATTAGTCATATTAAATTAATATCTGCTCTGATTATAGCTTTATGAGGATTGAGTTTCTCCAATTTGGACACTGGAGGCTGATAAAAGCTGTACAGGAAACGAGTGCACAATATTAAAGACAAAGCTGCTCCATCTGACTTTGACCACAGCTTTAGAATACAGTTGCATCACATGCCTTAGCATGAATTATGAAAAAACATATACAATGGGTACCCTTTAGAGCTAGGACTCCCTTGTAGACAGGATTAGCAATTTCACTATGACTTTTCAGGGTAAATAAAAGAAGCAAAGACGTAAAAAACTAATGTAATGTTATTTTATTTTAGCTGGCTGTCCTATTATGAAAAAAAAACTATAATAACACCTGTACTCTTTACATGTAATGTTTGCCATGTAGATGAAATAACAGGTCATAACTAAGTACTGCATATAACTTACTTACCAGCCCATTATTTAATAGAACTTGAGTCAAAAATCTGAAAGAAGTGAGAAAACCTTTCAAGATTAATCAGCTGTAGCTCCACTTTCTTAAGAGGGCACCAACTTTTGCACATGACCATTAGACAAACTAACTATCTTTCTCTTGTATTTTTCTCAGTGTACCCAGACTTGTGTAACATCAGCCTGGCTGCGATTGGAGACACTCAAAAACACAGGGAGCGCATTGCATTCTGGGACGACGTGTACAGCTTTGACATGTCGTGTATGAAGAGTGCTGTAGTTCCTGAGGCTGTGGTGGAAGTGGTTAACCCAGAAACACTCATCTCTGAACCGACAGTCATTCAGGTAAACGTTCATTCTCAGTCATCTAATGTTGATGAAATGCTTCAACTTTTCATTAATTTACCTCACTGTTAGAACCACAGCCAAGGTGTGGCCAAAATAGTAAAGTACACTTATCATGGACCAGACATATTTAAGGCCAATTAACTAGGGTTAGTCAGTAAAACGTACAGTAAAACGGCACATTTTAATATGGCCTTTCACTGTGGCCAGCCTAAGGAACACAGATTTAGACAGATTTGTGAGCAATATTGGAGAGAAATAGGCCTTTTGTGTACATAGAAAAAGTCTTAGATCTTTGAGTTCAGCTCATGAAAAATGGGAGCAAATACAAAGGTGTTGCGTTTAAATTTTTGTTCAGTGTATAGATGTTTTATTTTTATTTTTTTTACTTTTGAAATGATTTTTTTTTTTAAATTTGCTTCAATCAAAAAGTTTTGTTTGACTTTTACTTTTTATTTTCTGTTTGTTTCAGCACAAATAAGGTCTTCAGAATGCAAACACAAAGTTTTAAAGTCGTTTTAAGCCTTTTGCCTGTTTTTGAAGCACTTTCAAGTGCCATTCAGTTTTATGTCAATTTTTTATTTTTTTTTATCAATTTTAGAGATTGTGCTTATGCTAGTGACTCAAACTTTTTTAGGATGTTTCACACAAGACATTCTGTGTTTTGCCATCACAAACAATGTCTCTCTCTCTTAAGACTTTTATAGAAAAACTGTATTTATATTTTGTTTTTATGTCCCCATATATACCTTTTTTTTAAGTGACATAGGCAAAGCACATATATTAATTTGCCCAGGTTCTGCTGAGAAAAAAGATGTATAGATCGCTCTACATCACAGAAATAACGCTTATCAAGCTTTTTCATTCCAAAAATTTGGGCAAAAAATTTTGAGTGCAGAAAGAACAGTTTCTGTGACTGAAAGCATTTGTGTGATATTATATGACGTCATCAACAGCTGAATAGTTTGTGTAAAGATTATGCATTACAATTCCCTCTTCTTGCCAAACAGATACATCTGTCCAGCCCTAATGCACAGTGTCCGTCTGTAGCAGTGTCAGACTAACAGTGCTTCAGTACAAATAGAGTCTGTAAAGCCCAGAGACTGAACTGCACTGAACTAAAGAGCACTGTGCTCACAGATAGTGCTCTGCTCTGATGGATCGGTCCAATCCTGCTCTGAGCTCCTTTAAGGAAACTTCATTAGCTCCTGTAGATAGAGCAGTTTGTGCTCAGACTGAGGCCAAACAAATAATTGCACAAAGTCTAAATTGTGTAATTTAGACTTTTAATTTTATTTCTTGACAAATGGAAGACGATATGTTTGACTTTCCGGGTCACTTCTGCTTTACTGACATTTGTGGGGTTAGTTTAGTTTCAAAATAATAATGAACCAACCAATTAAAACCTGTTCAAATCCAAATAAAATCAGTTCAAATCCAAAAAACCTGTTCAAATCCAGTCAAAACCTATTCAAATACAACTAAAATCTACCTAAATCTATCCAAACCACACATAAAATGCTGAAAAAATAGCTTCTGTTTGCTGTAAAGCAGAGGGACAGGCATGACTCAAGCCTTCACAACACGCTTGGCTCTTGAACAAGATCCTTAAATAAAACACAAATTTCTAAACCCAACATTTTGTGTAAGATCCTTCTCATATATTTCTGTTGCTAACCCGTCTGTGCAGTGATGAATGAGCCTTGAGTCCTGATATAATAGAATTTGAATGCTCTAATCGATAGCTTCTCCCCTTCAGTGAAAAATAGACAGCGGCTCTGCCCGAATTACACGTTTTCTCATCTATCGTCGCGTGTTGATACGATCCAATAACATTCCATTAAGGCGGGCTGCTACTGCGGAAAATTGAGAGCCCTCTCAGAGAATTATACATTCCTCCCAAATAGATGGGCCTGGGACTCATTGAGGACACACTTATGCAAACCAGCACTACTTTTTTCATCTAAACTCAAACAGACAAGGCTTGTTTAAGTGATTTTAACTTTTAATAAGGTAAACAAACTTCAACAAAGTTGTCCTTGGACCAGAATAGGACTACTTTTCTGTTCAAATTCATTCTAAAAATCTGTTCACAGCCAATCAAAACCTATTCAAATCCAACCAAAACCTGTAGTTGTAAACGATTGTAGTCATTTATTATAATTGACAGTTGTTGCAGAACTATAAACTATACTAATACCTTGACTTGACAAGGACCCTTTGTGATAATAAACCATCAAAATTATTTGAGGGGAAAAGTTAACTTGTGTTGCTTTAAAGCAAAAAAAAAAATGAGGAAATGTGAGAAAATCACATAAATATATCTAAAAGAAAAATGACAGGTCAAATCCAGGAATATGCTCCTATGTTTTGGCCTCAGACATTAGACTTCTTGCAGTAGATAAAAGATGACCTGATTTCATTTTGTAGCCACTGCTTCATGTTTAGATTTATTGTCACGTTAGAGTCATTCATCTTTGCTGCATCTCAGACCTGACAGACAACATGGTACCTTTGGATAGTATTTAATCATGTATGTAACAGGAGTCATATTCCTGTATCGTGAGGTGTAACGTCATCAGTCCAAATTACATACGCTGGTAATTTAAGGAAGTCATTCTTTATAGGCTCATAATGTAGTCCCGGTCATGAGTTATGTGGAATTTCTCATTCAGAGAATAAATCTCTTATTGAAGCCCCCATTTAAAAACAAAAATAAGTTATTTCAATAATTACAGGAACAAATGACTAAAACCAGTCTCATGTGTGAGCCTTAGCTGGTAAGATGATATTTATGGAATTAGGTATTGTTTTAGGGTAGATAGAAGGTACTGTTGTTTTTGTCTTTGTAACTGGTGGCATCATTGCAGATTTCAATATCATGCTTGTTTTTAGTGCATGTGGACAGCTATGGTAGGCCTGCTCTTGTCAATGAACAACCTCAAAGGAAAGAAGTCTGATGTTGAATATACTCAAAACATAATTAGTTCAGGTTATAAATGTCCCTAAGCTTCAGCAAAAATGTGTGTTTCCTCCAGCTGTGATCAGTTTGTCCTCTCTGGGCAGCTGTAGAAATGGGAACAGGAGGTAAGTTCCTTTTATTGGGACTGTATCCCCCACCCGCAACCAGAAATAATAATAATTTAAAAAAAAGACTAAAATCTCGACTCTTAATGGCAACACATAAATATGAAGATTCAGCTCTAATAATATTATTATATTAGTAATATAGTAATATACTAGTAATATCTTCCATAAAAGTGTGCGTGTGCGACTGTTCCACCAATGAGATTTGTGACCTCACTGAATAATCAGTCTTCCCTTGACATATTTTGGTCCATTATTAAAACATAGTATTGGCTAATGTGTTCAACTGTAGGTAACATTTTACATTAGACAGGAAAGATTTTGGGCACACTTGTTTAAAAACTGTTGGAGATTAGTTCCTGTTGTGTTTTGGTAAATATAATCCCATATGAAGCTGTTACATTGTCAAATCATGCAACACAGTTAACTCAAATCAGTTAGATATCCGAAATGTAAATCTAAATAACTATTAATATCACTTCCTGTCTCTTAGCTCACAATTTAGCCTTGTACAGTAGCAGCTGCTCAGTTGCCAAAATATGATTTATGGCTGGTTTAGGTTAACACCTGTGGTAACTCTCCAGATAAACAAAGGGAACTAATCAGTTTGTTTTAGGTACTTTTTTTCACCATTTCACCACCACCAGCGTTTATCATCATTTGTGTAAATGCTTAAATGTGTTTTGCTGTTTATTTTCCAGACGATTGACTGTAACTCTGTGACTCTGTCTGAACTGGAGTTTGTCTCAGATTTCTGTCTGAAGATAACACACAGCATGGACTGCACAGTGAGTACAAAGTTTTCATCTTCTACAAAATTAGGGACGTGAATAGATTAAAAAAAAAAAATGGCTGTAATTAATTCCAATTAATCTTACAAGTTTTCAACTTTTAATAAACACACTGACTCTTCAATTTAACAGAAGGTCATTAACTTTATTTTGACATTTTTTACATTTTTACATAGAAAAGTATTAATTTTGGATTGTTCAGACTTCAAAACTGAGTTACTATGACCGCCCAGTTTATAAATGCAAAAATGATGACAACAAACAACTTAAAAATAGCACACATATTACTTTACTCTTTTCCAGGGAACCATCCATTAATCTCGTTCATGTTTTTCCGTCACTAGCTCATGTGTGCAACCGCTTTAGCCACAGGAGACAGAAATGAGGCAAAAAGTTAACGCGCTAATTTTACCAGCACTACTAAAAATATCATAATATAATATTAAAATATCATAATATCATATATCATAAAAACTAACACTGACAATAGAAGTAGTTACAGAAGTAGTTACATTCCTTATGTTTCCTTTAAGTGCTGTTTGGTTTAACATCATAGTCAATAAAATGTGTGTTTTTACACTGATTTACATAAATAAGGCTCAGTCATTTCTGACATCATAATTATCAGTTTGAAATGCTGCATTTTTGTTTGTATCTTTTTGGTCCATTTCATAAAAAGTGTATAAATCATAATTCACCTTTGAGCAGTAATTAAAGAAAAAAGGTAGCTGCTTTAATTTAACGGTCAGCTCACATTTAACGCACCTGAGCAATTTCAGATTTGAATAGTGGTGAAAGATGAGAAACTTAGGTGAGAAAAGTTCTATGATATAGTTTCCTGCTCACCATTGACTTTGGGGAATAGTATCTCATTTTGTCTTCTACATTAAGTTAGACAACGTCTAAAATCTCATGCTTGTGGTACACTGGCAACAAGAGGAAGAATCCACAATTTGTTTTTTCATAGGCATCTGATCTGTAAAAGCTACTCAAAAGAGAAGAGTAGGTATAGGCATCAAGATGAGAGGAATTTATGTGATGTACAATACAAAAAAAAAAAACAGGCTCTGACTCTGTATTCTGTGTTGAGTTGAGAGTTGACAAGCTGAAAATGACAACACCATGCAAAGTCAATAGCGAGCAGCAGCTTGTTTTCTCCTTGGAATGGTCAAACCTTAGTGATGGCCACACAGCAGTCTATCATAAATTATATGGGTGTTACTTTTCTAGCCTAAATAAAACCAATACTAGACTTTGTCGTGCCGTGTCATTGCTCAGAGCTGTAGAGAAAGATGGGGGCAGAGACAGACCTTTCGCTGTTTTCTTGATGGATCAAACAGGGCGTCTGTCACTCTCAGCTTTAATAGTCTCAAATCCAATCCTCTGAGACTAATGTATCTCTGGATCACGTCAGAGACAGAGTGAGTGTTCACAGCCTGTTTCTGTCAACTGAAACAAAACACACTTAGTTAGCGTCTCTATGTTGGACATTTTGGAAGTTTATTCAGCTGTGATGTGTGACTGTTACTGGGCCACAAAGGGAATCAGAAGTTATGGAACTATTTTTACACAAGCAACCTTCTTGTAAATGGTTTGTGGGCCTTTAAAATCCTATTCATAACTTACCAGTTGTTTCAGCCATATATCAGCCTTTAACTGTTTGTAATTTCACTTGAGTAAATCTGATGTGTATGGGTACTTGACATGATGCTTAACGTTGTGTTCAGGTAAAATTATGTATTACAAATATGTTTTACTTTAAAATATGTGCTTGAAAAGCAAAACAGAGTTTATTATAGGACTGTTTTAGGTTTAAGACAATAATGTATGTTATTTAATTTAATTTGAGTTTTAATCAGAGTTTGACCAAATGAGAGGCTGGAAAGTAGTATCAGTCTCATTGAGCAGGTAAAGGACCTGTGTTGGTATCAATGGGGGAGTCGTTTCCTACCTGAGAGCCATTAGCATAACTTACCTTCTGTGAAGTTGATGACCTTTTTTGTTGCGTTGTGAGACTGGCTCTGTCTGGGCTTTAACACACAGTTATAAATAGGTGACAAATTGTGCCTTAAGCCTCCCCCTCTACTCAACCTCTCAACCTTTGGTTGGCAACACTTCCCACCACATAAGAAACTCTCAGGACTTTTCTAACAAAGTCAAACTATTACAACTAGAGACAGATGAGACCATGGTATCCTATGATGTCAGATCTTTGTTTACCTGCGTCCCCACTACAGAGGAAGTCCAAGCCGTGAAGAAGAGATTGCTACAAGATGCATATTTGAACCAAAGAACCAATCTCACCCCGACCACATCTGCCAGTTACTGAAAATAGTGCTTAACACCACTTGCTTCCAATTCAGAGGAATTTTTTACAGGCAAAAACATGGCTGCGCTATGGGATCCCCAATGTTTCAGATGGAGGAAGTGGAGAGCACATGGTTCCAATATGTGGATGAAACGTGGGTCAAAATTAAGACTGAGGAAGTGGAACCCTTCACAGAGCATATAATGCTGTGGATAGGAACATCAAGTTCACCCTTGAAGATGCCAAAGAGAACTGCCTGGCCTTCCTGGACTGTGCTGACAGGTCACTCCAGGTAAAAGTATACAGGAAGCCCACTCACACAGATCAATATCTCCTCTTCCACTCTCACCACCCACTACAACACAAGCTAGGAGTCATCAGAACCTTACAACACAGAGCTCAAGAGGTGCCCACAAGCTCAGAAGGGAAACAGAAAGAGGAACATCACATCCACAAAGCTCTGAGATCCTGTGGACCCTAACTGGGCATTTAACAAATCCAAGATTAGTCGCAACAAGAACAGAGAGGAACTAGATCCTAGAAGAAGTAACATTGTTATTCCGTACGTATCTGGGCTATCGGAAAAGCTTAAAAGGATTTTTAACAGACAGCCTTTCATTGGGTCAAACTCTTTTGTTAAGAGTTAAACCACTCCTTCTGAGGGATATAAACTCATCTCACAGACCAGTCTACTTTAGAATTGACAAAGTCCCATGGATGAGGGACGAACAGTGTTCTGTTTCTAAACTGCGTCCAGTTGCCTTCTTCTCAACCCTTTTTACATTTACTAATATAATATTTAAAAATGCATCTGACTTCTACAATAAAATGTACAATAAATTTAATATAGTGATGAAAATTCAGTCCTGTGGGATGACATAAAAAAATACATTTTTAAACTTTTTTTTTTTGTTGAATGCCTATAGGAGCCCATCTATCAGTCAAAGACTAACATGGCATTGTAGAGCGTTGTAGTGATTTTTGTCACATCTGAACTCTCTTTAACCTCTGAGTGCTCCCATCACAGTTAGTCCTCAAGTGGTTCATCTAAAGTGAAGCGTTCGTCCTGATCCAGGGTCAGATCCAGGTTTAATCCACACAGTGCTTTATTTATGAGACCATTTACTAAACTACTCCTACCAATCACTGCTTCACTCCACTTCTCTTTGTATCTCCGCAGGGTTGTAACTTATACAGAAAGGATAAAGTCGACTGAATCAACCAAATCAATCAAAGGGTTACCAAGGAAATACATATATTGTTATATGTAACCTTGTCCTTATTATGTAACACGTACAAGTACAACAAGTACAAAGCAACAAAACTCAGTTCAGCATCTAACCAGAGGGACATTTAAGTAGTAAGTGTACAGTACCGGATACTGTCAGAAACAGGTGGATCTAATGCATATGTATGCATATTATGGAGTATGTCTTGGACAGTTGATTACATAGAATCACCAGTGTACAACAAACCCATAGTTAGTTAGTTTGTTGCATATGTTTAAGGCAAATTTTGAGCTTTCGTCCAGGTCTGGTGCCAGCTTAGTGCTCTTTTAGGCATACTCCCCTTAGTCATAATTTGACTCTGATTTTTGTCCTAGTCTAGACCTGGATTTGTCCTGGCTAAGTCCAGGTTTCACCCTCACTTACACTTGCGTTTAACACAGCCCTGATACCTGATCATTGTCTTTAAGTTTAGTTTCTTGTCCTGTTTAATCATAATGTACAAGCCTTTTGTTCAGTATTTAACATGTTCATCAGTATTTAAGGGTTAACACTTGTAACTTATAATAACTACACATTATTAAGCATTTGTTAAGAATTTGTACATAATTTACAAAGCATTACTCCAACACTAACAATCATTATTAATAATATATATTAATAATGTTTTTATTTATTGGTCTTAAACAGTATGGTAATGTTAGTAATTATATACACAAATAATATTTCAGCATCTATAGATTATTTATTCATGCTTTACCATCAGCTGAAAAGTGTATAGTGTTACATATATACCTAGTAAAATAAATAATAATTGCATAAATCGTTTGAATGCACACTTCATCCATTTCTTCTGCTCCTTGTCGAATGGTAAATGATTAATTTTCATACTTTTATTTTGTATACAAACCTGTGAACTCATAAACATTTCTTAAATTTGTGTTTGTTGCAGTGATGTCTGTCCAAACCCTGTTGTGTCTGTGCTGTTCTGCAGAGTCCAGTCTGGGTTTAATAGCAAATCAATACCTGGATATTACCTGGTCTTGCTCTTGGACCAGGACTGTGGATTTAATGGGATTTGTAAACACAGGCTCATTTTTCCTGTCGCCTCGCTGCTGTAATTGAAAACATCCCAGTCCTATCTGTTGTTTTGGTGCGACACATCAAATGATGATTCAGTTCAGAAATGTTTACGTTGCTCTTGCTTTTAAAAGCTCAGAGACAGTAGCTTATGTCGGGATCTGTTCTTTGTCATGTTAAGTTTTAGCACCATATTTCAGTCAATTAATGTTTGTTCTTGGTTTAGTTTATTTGATTTATCTGAAGTCCTGTTTATGTCCAAATTTTTGTCCTGGGTTTTCGTCTTTTGGCATTCACGGCAGCATTGTTTGGCCCGCTACAGTTTATACCAGCGGACTGTAGGACTTTCCCTGACACTGTGAATGTCGTCACCATGGCAATGGGAGGCGAAGCCCAAATATGTTGTCTCTTCAACGGGTCAATTTACAATTTAACAGGAGAAGTACAATAATCAGACTGGAGTAGAACGTGTAGAGACATGTTATTATTAATATAGAAGTCATACAGACAGGAGAAACTTGTTTGATGGTTAAGACGTGATTTAAAAACAGGAAACAGTCAGCTTCACACAAGGCATCTGCCATTGATTAGCAAGAAAATTAGAACCCGTATAAATTGTAAAGAGCGTAATCTATGCGTTTTATGTGTTTTTAAACCTGACTGATATCTGTTTCCCTCCGTCCACTCTTCTTCATGTGTTTAATTGGCCCGTGACCTCCTGCATTTGGTCCTAATGTCCAAACTAATTTATAAGCAAATGCACATACGCACTACAAACAAACCAGACCTTGGTTTAGTTTGGTCCAGACCGATACCGCCTCGTTTTGCCAGACCAAAGAGCAGCTGTTTGGTCTGCAACACTGTCTACTGGCGCTTTCACTCGTCTACTCAATCAACCTCTCAACCTTTGGTTGGCAACACTTCCCACCACATGAGAAACTCCCAGGACTTTTGTAACAAAGTCAAATTATTACAACTAGAGACAGATGAGACCAAACTGTCCAGGTGTGAAAGCCCCCTAAAACAATGTTGCACGTAAGCTCCTAGTACAACCAGATCTAATAGACTATTTGGTGTATAAACTAGCATGGAGATAGCAACAGGTTTCATCTGTATTGCCTCGGTTGCCCCTTTCAGACGTTCTTACACTGAGCTGTGTCCAGAGAGAAACATTTGCTTCAGAATCAATGAGTGACAGACAAGTGTGTTTCTGGACTTTTTCAGGACTTTTAGAAACTTTAATGTGCTGCCAATATTTAATATAGAGAAGTTCATAAATCCTGGTGTGTAGTGATGTGAGGCTGGAGGTACAGCCATATATTGTTGCAGTAAACTGTCTCTGCTTTATTTACAAATGCTTGTGATTTATACAGTGTAGAAAGAAGTACATTTAATTGTGTTTTCTGTTGGAATATAACTGTTTACCACAAGAACAAGAAATATTTCATTTCAGACTTGGTTTTTTCAAGTGAGGAGTTAGACCTTGTTAAACATTTTGTGCAAGTGCAAGCTTCTAACTACAATCCAGAGCAACATTTGACCTGCTAAACTTCAATTGAACGTGGCACAATTCTTTAAAATCAACATAAATCATGATTGGCCGATAATGGCTAACAACAGTGTGATCGGCAATTGGCTAGAACAGCCAATCAGCAGGGCCGATCAAATGACAAAACACTTTGACTTGTTTATTTGCTGTTTACAACATTTGTCAAAAGGAAATCCTCCATGGAGGACAGCAACCAAAAACATACAACACCACGGACCTCATTAGACATTTACAAGATAAGTCACATCAACAAATAGGTGGAGTTTTCAAAGCTAGCTAGCACTTAGACCTAGAGGAGCAGCTCTGCAGCACAGATGCCCCTCACACAGCTCCCAGTGTCACAAACTCTGCAACAACAGGCGTTAAGTAAAGTAAGTCAGGCTTCTGGGTTTTTAGAATAGTGAATTTATTAATCAAAAGACCCCATGATTGGTGATCATTATTGGCCGACAATGACTTTCATGATTGGCTTCAAATATCCTGATTGGAAAACTACACTAGGACCAAAGCATGTCTAAATACAGGACTATGTCACTACGTCAGGGCTATATCATGAATAAAGAAGTAGCAAGCCATGCCCAAACAGGACGAACCAAAACAGACACCAACACAAGAAAGAAGACCAGAGGAGGAAACAGCAAAACTGACCAGTAAATCAGGAATGAAACTAGACTGAATAAGGACTAACCCAGCACTAAATCCGTGACTAAATCAGCACTAAAATAAAAATAAAACCATACTATAAAGCTGCAAAAGGAAACTGAATTTAATCAGGTCTAAACCCAAGACAAAACCAGGATAGAATTTGGGCCAAATTTAGAACTAAACCTGGACTAAACATGGACTTAACCAGAAATAAAGTAATTCTAAACCACAACTTAATTAGGATTAAACCAGTTTTCAACCAAAACTATACCCAAGAATCAACCCAGGACAAAAGCCAATTTTGTCAAAAATAGTCCTAAATCTGTCCCAAATCATGACTAAACCAGGACTACACCAGCTCTAGACCCAATACTGACCCTCCTATATTCTCAGACTCGTCCTTGGTCTTGACAGGTCTTTTTATTTAAATGTGATTGAAGCAGGTGTAACTCCACATCTGACGCGTCAGCAGTTTTCAGAGTCCACATTAATCCTGACAGAAACTTCCTGTTTAGCCATCAGTGTCCATCATTCTGCCTTTATCCTGCCTTTAGGACAAGACCAGGTGAGTGATCCTATAGTCCTTCTGCCCCGGGACAAAGAGGAAATACTCACTTTCTGTCCCATCCCAAGGTTTGAAATGGTAGTGGAGAATACTGGAGGAGCGTTTATTCACATGACAGATAAATGTAATCGGGTTAATATAGGAGGATAGTAAGGGGAAAAAATGTCCAAAAATAATAGGACCAAACCCGAAGCTAGACCAAGCCTTTACTCAAACTTAACAAGGAACAAACCAAGACTACGACTAAAGCTATGCTAAACCCAGGGCTAAACTAATATTTCAAGTATTTAACACAGGAATAAACTGGAGTAAACCAGGGCTAATCCAGAATTAAGACAGGATTTGACCAGGTTAAAATCAGGGCTAAATCTGAACAAAATCAAGACTACAGTGAAAAGTAAACTAGGACTAAAACTGGACTAAACCAGTCTTAAGACATTGCTAAACACGTACATTATACCCGGACTGAACCAGGATTACACCAGCACTAAATCAGGACTAAACCTGGAACAAACCAATCCTCAATAGGGGTTAAACTATCACTAACCTAAGCCTCAAACAGAACTAAACCCTGACTTTCCACTGTCCTGCTTTGGTTAATAATCGAGGCTTGGAGAAGGTGAGATATGAGGAACAGACAAATTTCTGTTCCAGGTGGGATTTCTAAAAGGGAATTTGCTGCAGCTGTGTGAACACGGTTTTATAAATCTAGAAATTTTATGAAATCTTTACATTTTGCCCTTGGGCATATGTACTCTTTTAGAAGAGATTCTACTCACACTTAATAAATGAGGCCTCAGCACTTAATTTAGGACTAAACCAGGGCCATGCCAGAACTTAACCAGGTCTAAACCAGGTCTAAACTCTGAATAATCCAGCCCTAAACCCAGTGGTCTCAGTCTTGCTAACAGACGGGAGATGGGGGGCAGTGCTGTTCCTTTCTCGTGGGCTTGTGGCTGTGTGTCTGATGAATGGACTGTGGCCAGCACAACAAAAGCAGCCACTCCATCAAATCCACCAGAGCAGAGCTAAAACCCGCCCTGTTAGCCCCTCCAGACCTGAAATGCTGGTCCTGGATCAGTTTATACCCTGTCTGTTACTGGACTGCAGCGCTGGAGACAGAGTGGTGTTCCTCTGGGGTCAATAATCCACAGGGGATTCCTCACTGCTCTTTTTTATTACAACAGACTGAGAGTGAAAACGCAATGATAACATGTTTTTTAATACAGCAGCTTTGAGATGGATCTCAATGTACAAGGCTGGGAAACTGTCTGATAATCAGCATTATTTATCATATTATCATATTATTATTCATGATTATTCATTTACAAACCAGGAATAAACCAGGACTGAAAAATACTAATTTAGGACTTGTTTCCTTCTTAAACTAGGTTTAAACAAGGACAAACTGAGAATAAGCCAGGGAAAATTTGGGACAGAAAGTGGGAATAACCAAGGACTAAATGAAAATAGAACAAGGACTAAACTATTCCTACTACTATTAGCAGCACTAAACCAGATATAAACAATGCATGAACAAGATCTGAACTGGAGTGAAATTAGAGGACTATAGTTACACCTGTAAATTAAAGTTAAACCAGGAGTAAAACAGGCCTAAACAAAGACTAAAATAAGACTATACCAGGCGTAGACCCAGAATAAATAAATAAAAGTAAAACCAATTCTAAACATCAACATGAAACCGTTTTAAACAACATCTAAAACTAAGAATGAACTCCAGTAGTGGGACTGCAGCATAAACCACAGTTAACATAACTCAGGAATAAAACAGGAGTGAACATATTAATAAATAAATGCATGATGTAATAAATAACTGATATCAATTGTGAAGCAGCATTAAAATTAAATGTATTTTAGCATTTCATATGGGCTTTAAAATGTGATAAAATGGATTTGACCAAACCACTGACTGCTTTCACTAATGTGGCATAGACAGTCTAGACAATGTAATGGTTATAGGACATTTCCACAAATCCCCAATATTCATACTTTAACTACATACTACTACTATGTATAAATACATTTAAGGCATTATGGCACTATGCAACTATCTACCTAGTTTTATTTAATTAGTTGATTTGGTTTTTGGTGCAATCTGAAAAAGACTAAAGCCCCTCTTACGGTGTGAACTTTTTGGAGTTGCGGCAATATGTCATGTTTTGGTTTTAAATTACTGGCCATCCCAAATAATGTGTGTGTATATACATATATATATATCAGAATCAGAATTCCTTTATTTATCCCCAAAGGGAAATTCTTATTTATATATCTCTATGTGTATATATATCTCTATATGTCTATATATATATATATATATATATATATATATATATATATATATATATATATTAACCAGACCACCTTTTACTCTTTTGTACTTTTCCCCCATCCACCGCTTTTGTAAAATCTCATCTTTGTAACAATGTACGTTGAGGTGTGTTTTTCACAGCTGCGTCCCAAACCTCTCTTAGACTGTGAGGTGGTCTCGCTCTCGTAGCCTCCACGCCTGGATAAACCCCATCAAAACCACATTAGCCCCCTCTTCCTCCCCCTGAAGCCCCCCTGAGTTGCCCCGTCGTTGTGTAACGGTATCAGTGTGGTCCATGTGGGTCTGTGACATGTGGAGGAGTGAAAGAAGAGCTGTGATGAATGACTGCTGCTGCTGATGGTCATGATTATAATTATCAATTTACACAAGACTAAACCAGGACTAAAACAAGGGTTTAATCAGGACTTAAACAGGACTAAAGTGAGCCATCAGTAAACCAAAATCAAATACAGGACTACTTCTTGATTTAACCAACACTAAACTAGGACTAAATCGTGACTAAGATCAAATAAAGCCAGAATTAAACCAGGAATAAATTAATGAGTTAACCAGAACCACACGTACTTTTTTAATTCAGGATTAAAGTTAGGCCAAAATTGGTCGAAACAAGACATAAGACACATAAACCATGACTCAATTAGTATTAGAACAGCAGTAAAACTAGTAAACCAGGACTAAGGCAGGGCTAAACCAGGGATAAACCAGGTCTTAACAAGGAACACATAAGGAATATAATTACATTAAAACCTGAATCAGAACTAAAATTGTTAGACTAAACATGGACTACACAGAAATAAACCAAGGCAAAAACCATGACAAATCTTAGACTATCCCATGTCTAAATCTAAACCAAGACCAAAAAACATTAAACCAGGACCTATGGATGAACTTTGGGCTAAACCAAGACCTAACGAAGCTAAACCATTAAGTACACCTAGACTACACTGAGCTATCCCAGGACTAAATATGGACCAAACTTAGACCAAAGGCTTAAATTAGATCTGAACCACGATGTTATGTTTTAATGTTGAAGACATCATAAATAAGACCGGCTCAACCAGCATTAAACCCGTTCTTAAGGCATAACTACACCTTAGACAAACCTAGGACTTAAGCCTAGGTCTAAACCAGGCTTAACCCCACTGTAACCCCAGTGTATTTCTCTTGTGTGCTGTTAATAATAAGAGCTCAGTATCAGTGCAGTCCACGCTGCTCTCTTGAAGTCGCGGCAGTGAAGGGGGAGCCATGATGGATTGCTCCCTGTTGGCTTTATCCCCGGTGATAATTATTAATTTTCGTCGCATTGCTCTGGCCGCGGTTGGAGCGCGGCCTCTGTGGGGCCGTCGCAAAGCCCTCTGTCATCACTTATCTCAGACAGAAGCTCGGCCTGGGGCTAAATGCTGATGAAAATGAAACGCTTTGTTGTGGTTTGTCCTGTTTTGTCCCTGGCGCTGTGTAAGTGGTGTGGCTCTGCTTTTTAGATTTAGCTTAGCTTTATTTTGCTTTTCTCTTGATTTCACCTGGAAGTCCTGGAAAACCTGGAATATAGTTAATAAGACATGAAAATCTTGAACTAAAAAGTAAAATTTCCCTTGTGAGAGCCAGCACAAGTTATGAGGAAATTTGTAAAGGTGCAGTGTGTAGTTTTTAGCAGTACACTTCCAAAAGAGATTGCTGTATGAACTGGCTTAAGCTAGAATAAATACTGTACATGTGAGCCACATTTTGTAATGTTTAAGTAAATGTGCAGAACTTGGTGAAAGTGCAGCTTCCAATTCCACACCAAATACCCCTCCTTTTCATGTCCTGTGAGAAGATAAGTTAGCCCTGCAGGGACATGCTTTTGTCTATGAAAAAGCCCAGTGGAAACAGGTCTAGACGTTCAAAACTTTTTAAAATAAAAATCATTTTGTTTTTCATTGTCCTAAGCCACTCCTCCAGTTTGAGGATTACTACTAAGTGCTTCGATGACCACAGGCACCACTGTTGCCTTCACTTTTCAGGCCTTCCCAAGTTCTTATTTGAGGCCTTGGTACTTCTCTAGCTTGTTCCATGTTCCTTTTTCCTGATGTTGTAATCGCAAGGTATTGCAATGTCCACCACAAAGGCTTTCCTATATATGTATATATAGATTAGGGAGAGAGAGAGAAAGAGAGACACACAGACTGTAACACCAAGTCAGGCTTAGGCAGTGGCAGACAGTAAGAAGTGATTCAAACGTTTTGGGTTTATGTTTGAATATGTCATTAGTGGTAATTAGGCTCGCTGTGATAGACAGTGTTGGCGGTTATACCTGTGATAAGTCACAACACTGGTTACGTCACTTTCCCACCGTCGTTTAGATTTTTTTTACTATTGCAGCTAATTTGAAAGTGAAAGTAAAATACACAAGGGCATTTATACTCACCCTCACAACCTTAGTGGTAATATTGACAAACAATCAACTAAAACTCAGGCTGAACATCCAATCTTTCATTGTTTTTATTCTATCTAACTTTTGTGCTTAAATGTACTTTAAGACAAATAGATCTTCCTGGGCTTACTTGCTCCTTCAGTAAGTAGACTTGTGTAAAGCTTTTGTGCTAGTTAGTGGAAACTAGCATTACCTAGTTTGTTTGTTTACTTGATTATTATTTTATTCCAACCATTTCCTTCCACTTATTCCCGTCAGGGGTCACGGGTGACTGGAGCCTATCCCAGCAACTTTTGGCCTTAGGTGGGCTAAACCCTTTTATTAGTTTTTGTTTAGTTGTTTGATTATTACTGAATAAAATAAATGTAAGAAAACTCTTCTGTTCACCCTAGCACATTTTTACCTATGAATAGCACTGACACTAGTGTTTTAACAAAGATTTTAGAAACCCTTCCAAAATCTAGGGTTTGTTTTAGTCTGAACTGACAGAAATGAAACACAACGGCCTAGTCTAAACCATGGTCATGAATCTTGGGCCACATTCAGAGTAATAATGTTTCATCATGTTTCCTAATGAATGTGTGTATGTTACTCCCAGAGAGCACACTCCTGGGACTTCATAATCAGAACGCAGACGGAGCCAGTGTTTGACACACATCACTTCAATCAGCTTTTATCAACTGCGACAGGCCAACACCAAAGCTCCACAAACGCACCCAAAGTGGATAAAAGAGCATGTCAACCCAATGCAATTATGGCTTTTAATGAATGCTACACCAGTGCTCGGAGTCAGGCTAATTAGAGAATTAGCTGTAATTACAGTACAGACTCACCTCTCGTGCTCCGAGCAGAGAGCATCCGCCGCTCAAAGGCCGCTGACGACAACTCTAACAGAGATTGATTGTCAGTCTGCCACACTGCAACTTTCACAGCACAGTGAACACAGGACAGCTGAATGTAGGCCTCTGAGTCAGGACTCAACCCACAACGGGCCTGAAAAGAAATGGAAGAAGGACCTACGGTTTCTAATCATTGTTCGTGTCCACACAGAAAGCTTAATAGAAAAGCCTATTGGAAGAAAAACACTGTAGAAATGTCTTATGGGTCTTAAATTGTACTTTTTTCAGAAATTCACAAAACTTGAAACACATGTCCATTATGTGGCAATAACAAAAAGGTCTCTTGAGACACTCCTTGATTGCCACCATGTTGCTGATGATGACCAAAAAAGGCCACATAGCCTAAAGGAAGTCTATTCAAATACATCTCAGACAGACAAAACAACTGTTTATCAGAAGTTTACAAAAACTGGTGGACAGACTGCTCATGTTAAGGAACAAAACCTTCCCAACATAACTCAAAAAAATAAATGAAAATGCTGTAAATAACATATAAATTGTTACTGAGTTGGCAGCCTTTGTTAAGGGCCTAATCTGATATTGCAACATAGTTTAACCTCTGTAAAAATACTGCAAAACAACAGGCGAGGGACGATCATTGCTGCTGTTTTATAAGCAGTGTAACTTGTACTTTACAGTCACATGTCCTTTTTTATAGTAAATGCCTATCACTTAAAGAGAAATGGGGAATTCCTCAATTTTCCAGCTTCATATTCTCCTTTGCACTGTACATTTAAAGCAGTAGATTTATTTGCCAATCTCACAAGCAATGAATTTAATTTAAAATCACACTACCCCAGTGTGGACAGCAGTTTGTTGATTCAGTCGAACTGTATTTGTTTTGGAGCCCAGTGTCACTGTGTTTGTATTTCTTGTTGTGAGTTATGTGTGATGTCATATTGTTGTGATGTTAATGAAGTTCACCTGGAATATTATTTATCTGGTGGATTTATAACATGTATATTTTGTCTGTAGAGAGGTAATAAAACACAAAAGTAATTTAGTGTTTTGTCCTAAAAAACTAGGGTCACTAGGTGCTTTGTTGGGAACCTGTGTTTTTTGGAAGTTGCAATAGTCAAGCTAATTTCAGGTGGTCAAAATCAGAACCATGCCTATTCACACAGCTAAAATCTTAATTTTACTCAAAAAGGCCTGTGTTAATATCAGACAAAAAATGTTGTTCACATTTCGCAGGTTTTTAAAATTCAAGACTAAAATCTGGGATCTGAAAGGAGCAGCTGATCTCAGAGTGCACTGCAGTTAAATAACCATCATTCAGACTGTTCCACTAACAGATGGTTCTGCATTTAGCCTCCAAACCATTTAAACCAATAAAAACCTGCTAAAAACATCAGGTCTTCCTTCCAAATGTCCCTTCACTGTGTCTGCAGTTGTGTTTTCATCCTTTATAAATGTAGATAATTTTAAGGTAAATTTTAAATGTTAGAAATAGAAAAATGCCATTTGACTTATTTCTATGACATGTCACGATTTTGATTTAGTCCTTGTTTTGTACTGGTTTTAGTCCAGGTTAAGTCTTGATTTTCCATGGTGAAGTCCTGGTTTAGTTCTTATTTAGTCCTATGTTTAGTTCTCATCTAGGTCTAATTTGGAACCAGTAAGTGCTGTTTGATTCTGGGTTTTAGTCCTGGTTTTGGTTCATCATTGGTCCGTCCCTGGTTTAGTTCTTGATATTGCCCTGATTTGTCCTGCTTTTTCCTTCGTTTCATCCTCATGTACACCTTGTTTTAGTCTAGTTTTTTCCTGGGTTTTATATTTTGATCTATTTCTGATATTAAGTTTTCATCAAGCCCTGCTTCAGTCCTGGGTAGTCCTAGTTTAGTCCTGGTTTAACCCTAGGTTAGTCCAATTAAGTCCTGATTTATTTCTGGATTTAGTTCTATGTTAGCCCAAGTTTTGTCACACTTAAACCTAACTCTAGTCCAAGATTGACTCGAACAAACAAAAACATCCCTTTGTCTTTTTTTTTTTCACAATTCTTTTACTTTCTCTGTTTCCACAAACCACTTCTATTTGCAGTACGTCCCATAAATGCTAATAAACCCCCTCCTCCACCTTCCCTCCCCCTGTTCTTCTTCTTCTCCTCCCGTTTCTCTCTCACCTCTCATTGATTGGCTGGGCTTTGTCTCCCAGAGCCGGCCTCCGAGTTGTCAGCTGCATCAGGATTAAAAGCTATTAGTTCTGCATCATTGCCACTACAAGTGCGCTGTGGAGATTGATAGACTGCCTCCCTCCCTCCTTCCCTTCCTTCTCCTGCCCGGCCCCTGCCCCTCTACCAGCCTCAGTGAGTGAGAGTGAGGAAAACAAGCCTTGGGGGATGTTTGGAGCTGGAGTTTAAGCTCGGCGCTGGTCACCGCGGTGGCCCCGACTCTGCAACCGTTTGTTTTAAAGCAGTGTTTATGGCTCTGTCAGGATCCGGCTGCTGCAGTGCGGTTAGGACACATGATTACACTGCATTTCAGGCTCCAGATGGAAGGGCTCTCACTGTATTTCTGATTACATTTAGCAACTTGGAATATAGAAAAGTATTTCGGGAGCTAGACAGATTTAAGTTTTGGAAGTTAGTGTATTCAAATCAAATGAATCCTTACATGCTACTTTGCTTGTGGCGGACGTGGCAATAATTCAGTGTGGTTACATTCACCTACAGCAATTTGATTATTTCCTACTCAGACTTTTAAACTGCATGTAAATGTCATTGATCGGCTGGAATGGCAGTACTTTGAATATCTCTAAATCAGACAACCACACCTGGATAATGGGACATTGCTGAGTGCTTATGGCTTAATTGAGCTAAGGTTGGACAAAGTGCTCTCAGCATGCCATAGAGGCAGACAGTGACACAGAGTAACATGTAAACAGATGAGACACCTGAAGACTGGTGTTTAAACCTTACCATTTGTCTCACACATTAAATTTTTCAAAGGAAAAGACTCATAGTTATTTATATGCTCATATGCTTGTTGGAAAGCCCTGTTACAGAGTTAACTCATGTTGATTTTCTCTCAAAAGGGAAAGTCAGAGATAGTGTTGCTATTCATTAGTTTTTTTGTGTATAACTCTACAAACAGGGTAAGTGTTAGCTCCTCTTCTTTTTGGCGTGTTTTGGAGTGCTATTAAATACAAAGGACCACATGAATGCAGCATTAGTTTGAGCAGATAAACTCGGCTAAAGACAAAAGTCCAGTTAGAAGGAGTTGGAAGTTATTGGAAACAATGACATGAGCTGGTTCAAATCCTGGGTTTAGTCCTTGTTTTATCCTGGTTTAGGATTTAGCCCTTGTAAAGTTCTGATTTAGTCCTTGTTTAGTACTTGTGTTTGTTTTCTTTAATTCCTCATATAGCTTGCTTGTCCTGTTTATTCTAATTTAGTCCCTGGTTAAATTCTGGGTTTAGGCTTGGCTTTAGTCCTGTTTTAGTCTTGTTTGATCCCATTTTAGATTTTCTCCTGCATCTTGTCTAGTTTTAGTCTAGTTTGGACCTGCCTCTTCCTTTGTTTAGTCCTCCTTTGGATCAAATTATGAATATACTGAAGTTTTTTTTCTTGGTTTTGATCTATTTCTGAGTTAAGTTCTGCTCTAGTCCTGCTTTTGACCCGATTTATCCTAGTTGACTCCATGTTTTAATCCTGGTCTAACCTTGTTTTAGACCTGGTTTAGTCCTAGGTCTAGTCCTGGTCTCACCTAGGACAACAGCAAATAACACACATGTGTTTAACCTTCTCACCAGTTAAAAAACAGACACAAGCCATATCTTACTGAAACAGGAAAATGCTACTTGCCTTAAGATTTTGGAGTCTGTGGCCTTTTTACATTTTAAATTTTTAAAACTAAGAAGTAAATTCAATCTTACATTCAAATTAAAGTACGTCCTAAAACCCACCCAGATCTGGTTGTTACCAGGATTAATCCATTCACAACTAGTGAAGGTTCAAATGAAACCACTTAAAACCCAACCAGTTAAACTTAAGTTACATCCATTATAAACTGCTTCAAGTCAGAGTTAAACAACCTAAAAACCATCCAAACCAACGATAAACAGTAATATTCCAATCTAAACTACTTAAAATGCACCCAAATCTGGTTAGCTAGTTTAAATCCATTCAAAATACTGATTTTTGAAAAATGTACAGCAGCAAAAACAATCCTCTTTTTCAATACTCTGTGACTGTTCACACTCTTTCACTTGTATTGACTTATATATTGACTTGTATACTTGATATATTCCCTTAGATTTATTAGACTTTGGCCTTACTTTCCTTGAGTTGAGTATAGCTGCGGAGTATGTTTGTCCTTATATGACATTAGGTAAAATACCACTTTCCTCCAAATGAAATATTTTCTGTTTATTTTTAGAGCTCAAGTAGGCAACAGTGTCACCAGAAAAGCAAACATGGCTAATTTCACGTCCCAAGCTTGATTCTGTTTCCTATTGTCAGCGAAATTGCATGGTGTTGTCGGTGACCAGCTCATAATTTATGTCTTTTGTGCGGTGACAAGTGTCCCGCTGAGGTGCAGCTCAGGGGACGTGTTGTTGATTCAGCCAAAACCTGGAGCCACTCGACAGAAAGCAGAAAGAAACTGGGAGGGGGTCGAGGAAATGGAGTTCAGGTCTCACATTGACGCACAGCTAACCCGTAACAGAGGCCAGCACTCAGCTCTGGACCACACGCAATGAGCAGAGGAGAAACTTAAGTCAGTGGTAGACATTAGTGTTGTAGTCCTCAGAACCGTCTAGGCCTTGTCTTGGACATCATCTCAATTTTTGTCTTGTCTTTTCTTTGACTTTAATTTTAATTCAAGACAAATCTAAGAACACAGCTGCTAGATTTGTCCATGAAAACTTAAAATTGTAATTTTTTAAATCTCCCTCAAAGTCTGCCTCCTGCACTAACCTTCAATGAGTGGACTTGGCTGGCGACTGTTGTTTGGAGGCTATGGTTGGGTCGGATTCATGTATTTATTTATTTATTTATTTTTCTTCTCATATTGAGCTAGAATCTGTGGTTCATCTGTTTTGGCTTTGTCACATTGTGTTCTTTATTTTGGAGAGATGCTAGAAAAATTTATTCAAAATATAGTGAGAGCTGGGAAAAACAAACATTGCAAAGGCGATAATCGCTTAGAGTTTTTGTCTACTGCAGCTTTAAAGAAGAAACTATAAGATAATGACAACATTCACTTGTAGTTAAAGGTGCAAAAGCATACTAAAATCAGTACTGGGTCATTCTCAAACCTTGTATAAAGCACTAAGCTGAATATTTAATGTAACATTTCTGCCTCTCTTAACAGCAGCTCATTTTCCTCATTTTCCTCCCTCATTTCTGCTTCTCTGCTCTGAACATGTCAAACAAACTCAGCCGTTTATTGTTCTGTCACTTTCTAACATGACTCTCATATTTCATTGCAGGCAATTGTCGGCTTCTTTGACATTTTCTTTGACAAAGGCTGCGGCAACAAGGTAAGCAGCGCGAGCACAGCTATTTAACGGAAACTCAATTATGTTCACGCCTTAGCTCACTCCCCTCCTGAGGCATTCACTGCCGATCGACGGCAGAGCAAGCCCGATGCTGATGCAAGCACTTATCCGAGAAAAGGCGGCCATTGGAACAAGCTGCGCTCCGTGAACTGCAACCACACACAACACTTAGTTCTCTAACCTGAAACCAAATCTGCACATGGTGTCATTTTGTTTCATTTCATCACAGTTCTGCTACTGCTGAGCATTGTGATCACTTTTATTAACTTTTTTTTATACTTATAGCATCTTTTTGAGCCATATCACATTATAGTCTGATATGTCTCTTATTAGAACAAGATCGTTTTTTACAGGTTAATGTTTTATGAATTGTCGCAATATTAAAAGATTCAAGTTTTTTTTTTAATTGGTTTTCCGTTTACAAGATGTTGTATGTGGAGGCTAAACGGTTAAATAAAATCCATAGCCAAACATAAACAGTTAGGTGAAACACTAAAACCAGGCTTTCATTAGGAACAAACTTGTTTTGAGCTCTATAAAACCATGAACTTTTAGTAACTTTATAATTATCATATATTCTAATATGAGACAGATGTCTTACTAACCTGGCAGCAAGACACCGCAATAATGAACAAACACTCATTGTTTATGCTGTAGCTCTAAAAACAGCACAGTGCCAGTAGAAAACAAGAGCACATAAATAGACTGTTGTATGTAGTCTAATTCTTACATTAATTTTATATTTTCTTTACTTGCCCACACTTACATTTAGATCATTTTGGCTTATAATGTTGTTCAGTCTATTTCCCATGTTTGTTGTGGTTGTAGGTGATGTTCTCAACCGGACCTCACGTCACAAAAACCCATTGGAAACAGACTGTCTTCCTCCTGGAGAAGCCTTTCCCAGTTCAAACAGGTGAGTATCAATACCAATATTAAAACAACTGTAGACTTGGCAAAACCCCCTGTCCATACAGTACAGTTAGGTCTATATATATTTGGACACTGACACAAGTTGTTTTTTTACCTGTTTACTAAAACATATTCCAATTATATTTGTTATAATGGACATGGATATAAAGTGTAGACTCTAAGCTTTCATTTGAGGGTATCCACATTCAAATTGGATGAGGGGTTTAGGAGTTTCAGCTTCTTAGCATGTGCCACCCTCTTTTAAAAGGGACCATGGGAAGGTGTGGGGAATTCCTTCGTTATGTCAAAAATCAGTTAAGCAGATAAAAGGCCTGCAGTTGATTTCAGGTGTTGTGCTTGTATTTGGAAGATTTTGCTGTGAAAACAACATGCGGTCAAAGGAGCTCTCCATGCAGGTGAAACAAGCTATCTTTAAGCTGTGAAAACAGAAAAAAAAACATCAGAGAAATTGTTACAATATTAGGAGTGGCAAAATCTACAGTTTGTTACATCCTGAGAAAGAAAGACAGCGCTGATGAACTCAGCAACGCAAAAGACCTGGACGTCCACGGAAGACAACAGTGGTGGATGATCGCAGAATCATTTCCATGGAGGAAAGAAACGCCTTCACAGCAGCCAACCAAGTGAACTACACTCTCCAGGAGGTAGGCGTATCAGTGTCCAAATCTACCATAAAGAGAAGACTGCATGAAAGTAAATACAGAGGGTTCACTGCACAGTGCAAGCCACTCATAACCCTCAAGAATAGAAAGGCTAGGTTGGACTTTGCTAAAAAAAAAAAAAAAACATCTAAAAAAGCCAGCACAGTTGTGGAAGAACTTTGGATGGATGAAACCAAGATCAACCATGAAGAAGGCATGGTACAGCTCATGGTCCAAAGCGTACCACATCATCTGTAAAACATTCCGGAGACAGTGTGATGGCTTGGGCATGCATTGCTGCTAGTGGCACTGGGTCACTAGTGTTCATTGATGATGTGACACAGGACAGAAGCAGTCGGATGAATTCTGAGGTGTTCAGGGACATTCTGTCTGCTCAAATCCAGCCAAATGCAGCCATATTGATTGGGCAGCATTTCATAATAGATATGGACAATGACCAAAAACATAAAGCCAAAGCAACCCAGAAGTTTATTAAAGCAAAGAAGTTGAATGTTCTTGAATGACCAAGTCAGTCACCTGATCTCAACCCAATTGAGCATGCATTTCACTTGTTAAAGACTAAACTTCAAACAGAAAGGCCCACAAACAAACAGCAACTGAAATCCGCTGCAGTAAAAGCCTGGCAGTGCATTAAAAATGAGGAAACCCAGCGACTGGTGATGTCCATGAGTTCAAGACTTAAGGCAGTAATTGCCAAAGTATTAGAAATAAGCATTTTATTTCCAGTTATTTAATTTGTCCAATTACTTTTGAGCCTCTGAAATGAAGGCATTGTGTTTAAAAAATGCTTTAGTTCCTCACACTTTAATGCAATCTTTTTGTTCAACCCACTGAATTAAAGCTGAAAGTCTGCACTTTAACTGCATCTGAATTGTTTCATTTAAAATTCATTGTGGCAATGTACAGAAAACTTTGCCTCTGTCCAAATATTTATGGACCTAACTGTATACTACATATAGCCTTGTTATCTACAAATACATTAGTATGAATATGTCCATTTAATATCAGCATGAACAGTTCATCCATCTGAGTGAAATGGGTGGAGACAGGAGCACAGATAGGGCGAGCTGAGATCCAATCATCACCTTCCAATATCTGCAAGAATAAGCAGTGGGACAAAGACCCTTTCACACAGGCTTTATCATCCAGACATCATCCTCACATTTCCTGGTGCAGCTCCATGTGTGAATACAATCCACACAACTTTATTACTTGGAGTTTATCCTGCGAAGCATAGTATAATAATAATCTCCGGAGCAGTGTAACTTGTGAACACTGTCAGAAGATGCTCCTGACGATCTCCATTGTGGGCATGACGATTTAAAGCATAAATGTGGAGTACATCTCTGGTTTTAGTTACATTTGAACACATTTTAGTTGGATTTGAACAAGTTATAATTAGATTTGAAATTGGGTTCAGATGGCTTTGAATGGGTTTTATTTGGATTTCAACAGGTTTTAGGTGGATTTGAACATGTTTTAAGTGCATTTGAACAGTGTTTAATTGGATTTCAACAGGTTTTGGATTAATATGAACATTTATCTTTGTAGAAAAAAAACAAATCCATCTCAATCCAGTAAAAACCTAGTACCAGAAAAATCCTACTTAAGTATTGAAGGGCCACTTAAAACATTGCAAAGGGCCGCATTTGGCCCCCGGGCCTTGAGTTTGACATGTGTGCATTACATTATGCAGCAGGTGATCTGTCTGAGGCTGTCGACACCCGTTATCCGTCACACAGCTAGACCAGACAGATCACACGCTCTGATCTGAGACAGAGGCGTGTAAAACTTCATCTGATAAACTCTGAATCATGGCATGAGTTTTCACCGCATCAGCAGCTTTTATATGAACAACAGCTGTCAGACATGAGCTGCTGTCTGTGTGAAACTTTAAAGAGAGACTGAGCATTATTTGTCATTTGTCACATTTTAACATTGAACTGTTTTAACATGTCAGGACACCGTCTCATGAAAGATTGCGAGGAAAACGTTGCATATCTGTTTTCACTGCTGGAGTCGAGGCACACAATGTTTTTTTTTAAACACATTCCTGCTGATTTTGTTTCTAAATTTTCAACTTGAAATATAGCACTAAAAAACACTACTTAACTTTTCAGGCTGTATACCCAGTAACCTTCCATAAATAACCTAGATGGTAACATGTTTCACACTCAAAATAAATATAGTACTATTATTTTTATTATTATTTATTATTATTTATTTCAGGCTTAAAAGTTACTTAGTGGTACTTTAAGAAAAAAAGAAAAAAAATCGAACATTGACCAGCTCTTTTTGACCAATAATCACCTTGCAAAACTGAAAATAGTTACAGTCCCAAAGGAAAAGACATGGCATCATAGAGGCCTTTAAACATAGGTTTGTGTTTCACCTCATGTTGCTGTTGCAACATGTCACATGACCTGTCACGTGGCCTTGTGTTTCCCAAGAGTCACAGCAGATGGTTTTTGGAGTAAAGTCAGCACAAGGTTAATGACAGACAAAGCCAGTGAATGAGCTGGAATGAAATGCTGTTAATATTTTTCACTGAGTCAGCTGGTTTATTTTAGGATAATCCAACAGTTTCTTCTCTAACAGTTTGTTTGTGTAACTGCAGCTGTATTAAATCACAGATAGCAGATAGATATTTCACTAAAATCCACATCTCTGATTGTCTGAGTCTGTTCAGTAATTTATAATAATAATAATGTCCTCATTTATGTAAGGTTTAAGGCAGTGATCATCAACTGGCGGCCCCATTGACCACATTAGGCACAATATCAAAATCAGAAAACATGAGGGGAAAAATAGGTTGAAACATAAATATATATTAAAATGACTTAAAAACGACTGGAATTGAGCTCACTAAAATTGTGCAACACTAAAACAAACCTTCCTCTTACATAATTGAAGTCTTTTTTGGTGACTTATTCGGTCTACATTTAAGAAAGAGGACAAATTCGTTGTTCTCTTTGTTCATTTCTTTGTTTAATTTTTTCACATGACGAATCGTCCTAAAACTGGCCCTCAAGCAAATGTAGTTGATGACCCGTGTTCATGCTTTAAACTGAAGTCATATAAGTCTTACAAAGCATTCAAAATAATGTACTGTACCGCTGTGGTCTATACAGTGCCATGAAAAAGCGTTTCCCCCCTTCCTGATTTCTTATTTTTTGTGTATTTGTCACACTTGTCACAATGTTTCAGATCGTCAAACAATTCTAAAAATTAGACAAAGATTACTTATGTAAACACAAAATGTAGTTTTTAAGTGAGGATTTTATTTATTACGGGGAAAAAAGCTATCCAAACCTACCTAGCCCTATGTGAAAACCTAATAGCTGGTTGTGCCACCCTCAGCAGTAATAACTCCAAGCAAGTGTTTGAGATAACTGCAGATGAGTCTTTCACATCGATGTGGAGGAGTTTCAGCCCACTCTTGTTTGCACAGTTGTTTTAATTCAGCCATATTGGAGGGTTTTTGAGCGTGAACCACTTTTTTAAGGTCATGTGCCACAGAACCCAAGTGTGCTTCAGCTTGAGGTCACAGACTGATGGCCGGACTTTCTCCTTCTGCATTTTTTGGTAGAAAGCAGAATTCATGGCTCCTTTGATCACAGTAAGTAGTCCAGGTCCTGAAGCCCCAGACCATCTGACTCACTTCACAATATTTGACTTTTTGTATGATGTTCTTTTTCTGAAATGCTGTGTTACTTTTATACCAGATGTAACAGGACACACACCTTCCAAAAAGTTAAACTTTTGTCTTGTCAGTCCACAGAATATTTTCCCTAAAAGTCTTAGGGATTTTTTTTTGGCAAAAGTGAGACAAGCCTTTATGTTCTTTTTAGTAAGTAGTGTTTTTTGTCTTGGATCTCTGCCATGGATGCGATTTTTGCCCTGTCTCTTTTTTATGGTTGAGTCTAACGGACCGAGGGTCAGGTGATGCACAAATAAAGTTTCCAAAAAAATGGCCTATATTTAGACAAAAACAATATTGACAAAGATATTGGGCCCAAAAAGAGGTAAAAAAAAATACAATAACAAAACCCAAAGGATGCAACTAAACAGCACATGAGGGGAACATTTATACTGGGTGATCAAGCCAGTTTTAATGAGCAGGGGAATTACAAAACTAAAGACAAGACAACACATAACTACATGATTAAATTATACTAGAATCAGTGTAAATTAATCAAAGGTTAAATTGAAATATGAATACATGAAGAAAAAACAAAACATGCAAGTAACTAAAACTGAACCTAACAAAACCTATATCTCCCCATGACATGGCTCCTGATGGTTCAGGCCAGGCGGGTCTTAATCAGGCCCCACCCAGGAAGTCGGGATTGGCCACCAGCAGGACCCAGGCTCCCCACCATTTTGTGTGTGGCAGGGGCAGCCATCACAATGAGGCATGAACTCTGACCTCAACTGAGACAGTGAGGACTGCAGTTCATTAGATGTTGTTGTGGGTTCTTTTATGACCTCTTGGATGAGTTGTCATCAAAGTAATTGACATCTATCAGTTTAAAAATGGTTACAGAGCCATTTCTAAAGCTTTGGGACTCCATCAAACCACAGTGAGAGCCATAATCCACAAATGGAGAAAATGGTGAACCTTCCCAGGAGTGGCCAGCCTACCAAAATGACCCCAAGAACACAGCAACGACTCATCCAAGAGGTCACAAAAGAACCCACAACAACATCTAATGAACTGCAGGCCTCACTTGTCTTAGAGTTCATGATTCAACCATAAAAAAGAGAAGGGGCAAAAATCCATGGCAGAGTTCCAGGGCAAAAACCACTGCTGACCAAAAACAACAAAGGCTTGTCTCACTTTTGCCAAAAAAACATCTTGATGATCCCCAAGACTTTTGGGAAAAGATTCTGTGGACTGACGAGACAAAAGTTGAACTTTTTGGAAGGTGTGCAACTGTCAATTATTGTGGTGGTAGTGTGATGGTCTGGGGCTGCTTTGATGCTTCAGGACCTGGATGACTCACCGTGATTGATAAAACCATACATTCTGCTCTCGACCAAAAAAATCCTTAAGGAAACTGTCCAGTAGGGCTGCACGATTAATCGAGAAAGAATCACAATCTTGATTCATACATAAATTCGATTTTCTTTCTAAATTACATTAATTCCCTTGCACGTACAGATTTTTGTCTGCGTTTATGTGTTTATTTATCTACTTTACAAAAATTCAAGATTCTACATCAGCCAAACTTAATGGTCACACTCACACAGTGTAAAACCAAACCCTATTCATTCACCAATCAGACCCGATCACTTCTCTCCACTCTCTTTCTCATTTGCGCATGACAGTCGAGAAGAAATGCAAAATGTGTAGAACTTCGCGGCAACAGTAGACTTATAATAAAGTCGAGCTATGGAACCGTGTTTAAGCTTGACAGTGCATTTCATAACAAGTGACTTGAGCATGAAAAGCCGCTGTCTACAGACGGTGTTCTTCCCGAGGGTTACACCAGCAAGGAACTGGCAAAGGGACCAAAATGAGCTCAACCTACCTGAACACCAGCTTAAAACTGAGTGCCAAACAAGACGGGAATCCCAACAAGCTATGGTCCAGAGGCTTCTTGAACAGCAAGCGGCCATTGGACATATTCTCTCCTCTGACTGGAAGGAGACCTGGCAGGATACTGAGGTCCCCACTGGCAGACTTTACTGATTCTCTCTCAGGAGAACAGTATATTAGCATCTCCTCAGTCAAGCCGGTCCTTCACCTCTTTGAGACAGTAATGGCAGTGCAAGAAGATGATACAGATCTCACATGATCAATTAAGTAACAAAAAAAATTGAATTACCTTAAAGAAAAGTCTACTGATCCAAACACTCAGGAGCTGCTCAATACAGCCACAGTATTGGATTGAAGATTTAAACTGGACTATGTCAGCGAGGACAGCAAGGTCAGTGTCAAGGCCAGACTGGAGAATGAGATCATATGGTAAGTATACCTTTACAATGATTCACAATACACCATTGTCCAGCACTTTGTTATAATTCAAAGTCCTGTGTAGAACTTTTTTACTTGAACACAATCAATGTTTTGGTTGAAAAAATGAGAATCGTGTGAGAGAATCGTGATTTCCCATGTAAAAAAAATTGTGATTCACATTTAAGCAAGAATCGTGCAGCCCCAATGTCTGGCCATCAGTTCGTGACCTCAAACTGAGGCACATTTGAGTTCTGCAGCAGAACAATGATCCAAAACACACCAGCAAGTCCACCTCTGAATGGCTTAAAAACAACTAAACTACTCAAAGTCTGGACTTGAATCCAATTGAGATGTGGTGGAATGAACTTAAAAAGGCGGTTAATGTTTGAAAACCCTCCAATGTGGCTGAATTAAAACAATTCCGCAAAGAAGTGTGGGCCAAAATTCCTTCAAAGTGAAACTGAAAGACTCATTGCCTGTTAGCTTTTTTAAGTTTTTAATTAGGTTTACGGAGCAACTACCTTTTCACATAGGGATAGGTAGGTTTGTATAGCTTTTTTCCCTCTTAAAAGCTGCATTTTGTATTTACTTATCTTTGTCTAATATTTAATGATTAAATGTTTGATGGTCTGAAACATTTAAGTGTGACAAATGTGCAAAAAAAGAAGAAATCAGGACGGGGACAACCACTTTTTCATGGCACTGTAAATGTGGAGTACATCTCTGTTTTCAGTGTCAGTAGATAACCCACAATCCGCCATCCCTCTCTTCTGATTGGCTGTTGTTTCCTGTTTGACTGTTGTGTTAGCATACTGTCTCTTTCTGACTCAGCGCAGCATTTATCTTTAGAAACGGAGCGTTGAGCAGTGATAACGTTCGAGCCGTGTCACGGGTTTAAGCGTTGTTATCATCCGTGGCTGGTGCGTTTCTCTGTGGGTCATTTATTACAGTGGACTCTATCAGATAACAGTGGTCAACGAGTGGACAGGCTGCAGCACCGTTTATCCATCAGCACATCAGTGCATTTGGACAGATACGAGTCCTTATTATTTTTATTTGGCAAAAAGAAAAGAGTATTTTTCCTCAAATTAAATCCTATAGAAAAATATTAGAAAAAACATTTAAAATAATAGACATGATCAAAAGCAGATGTGCAGGACCACGACCAGTATAAGGAAATATTGTTGTCAGACTTGGGTGCACTCTTACTGAGAATTCATTCTATGCCAAAGCATGTTTTACACCTTAAAGCATGACACATTTTACTAATGTGACCGCTTTCAATTGTGCTCAGGCACAGCACACTTCCTGGGGTTTGGCACAGTTGGAAGAGGTGCACATATTTTGCTTGAATTCACATATTTTGATTGAATTCAATTGAATGAATTTGAGTTTTTAATTTTGAATGATGTCAGAAATAACCATATAGCCAATTTGAATTTAATGAAACCAATTTTCAATTTAAATATGTAACGGTCGGGTTTTTATTTCAATCCTATACAGGACAACATAAAGTTATCTGGATGGTGATAATTTTGAAGATATATATTGCATTACATAGCTATATAAAATTAACTGTACACATATATATTCCCAAGGAACCTCCACTATTAGCTTCTATTACTTAGCTAGTAGTTTTCTTTCCAATGATGTTGTTATCTATAGGCCTATTATCTTGTAACTGAGTGTGCGTCACAAACACTGATAGCACTGGTGCAAATGAGTGTTATCTGCAATTCCATCATCAGGTGGTATAAATACATTTAACTTGTTTTTGCTCACTGCAGTGAACCAAACGGCACAATAACACCGAACTGTATAATCTGTTCTTGGCTTTGTGTGTAAAACCACAGCCTGTGATGTCTCCACCAATGTACACATCAAAGTTATGTCCTTGAATTCAAATGATCCATGTGCTTTTGACATCTTTTAACAAGACTGTAGCCTCCTTGTAAATGACGGAGACCTGGTCTGTATAGACACAGAGGGTTAAAACTAAAAAGTATCTTTTAAATCCTTTACACTGAGCATAAAAGTACATTTGGAAATTCAAATAATATAATACATTTGAATTTCCTTTCCAGAAATTAAAAAAAAAGAAGTATTTTATTTTTTAGCCCTAAAAAGCCCCTATTTCAAAGGATAATTTAACCAGTTGTGGTCTTTGCATGGTGCACCCCCCTCAGACCAAAAGCAGCTGGGACAGACTAACCCAAAGATGTTGGTAGGACAAACCATAAAAAAATTTATGAATTGTTGTATTTATTTATTTGTCCACCCTTACCATGTGTTGTGAGTGATAATCTTGATTGTCAGGAGGAGTAAGATTTCAGAGCTGGGGTGACTGGCAGCAGAGTGAGTGCTGTTATTGATGTCCCACTGCAGTTGGGACAAAGGGCTGTAAAACACAGATGAGAGTTTTAACAGCTTTCTCTCTTCCTCTGTGGCCTCTACAGTGCACTTTACAGCTCTCACACACAGAGGCAGGACTTTACTCCCATACAGCTTTATTTAATCTCCCTCCAGGCCCTAACAGAGAAGTTTACAAAGTCACCTTCAAGATCAAACTCTTAAGATTTAAAGGCCTTCGGATCACTGTCAACTCTGATTGGACGTTCAGGGGCACTTAGAATTTACTTTAAAGGTGAGAAAAGGTGTTATAGGGATTTCACAAAAATTGGAATCAAATTAAATCAGTTTAGTTCCTAAGGTAATTACCTTAACTAATAGTCCATAGAAAAAAGGTTAAGAAAATGTCAAATTTTTACCACAGATTATATGAATCAGTTTTCCTCAAATACAAGAAAAAAAACTTTGTGTGTACTTTCCATTTAAGTTTAGAAGCATGATATCGGTCTAATCCAGTTATGGCCATTCTCCGATGATTAGTTTGAAATCTTTTTTCTTGTTTTAGCAATTTTCACAGCAGCTCTTAGAAGACATTTATTGTAGTACTATTTGAGCTGCATTGAACTTAAAATTAGATAGAAAAGCCTACACTCTTCTGTTTACATCACAGAGAACATGTGCCCCGCAGTGTTTATATTACATATTTATGCAAATAAGCCGTGAATAATTCTGATGAATTTAGCAATTTACAGTGCTGCTTTCAGTGCAACAAGATTACTGTAGAAATAATCATTGTGCGCTCATAAATGAGGCAAGTATTAATCTGCGCTTTATCTGAAGCTGTATTAGTTAAAAGTTGCAGCTGCAGCGAAGAGAGTAACTTTAGTGACTTTGCTAATGTTTTGCTAAGCAGCTCAGCAGAACATCGCTCCTCTTTCTTTTCATGTGTCCACCACTCAATGCTTACACAGCTGCAGTGAAACAAAAATACAAGCCAGCAGAGTTTGTATAATCTATTTGTGGCTCGTGTGGAGTCTGTGTCGGGTCACTAAAGATGCGTGGGAATATTTTATATCATGCGTCTCTAGATTCAGTTCAGAGTACATTAACGAAGGGCAAAAGTATTGTTTTTCCTACTTTACATCTGATATATCCCAAGACCAAGACAAGCTTTGTGTGAAATAAAGTCGCAGTTTATCTACCTCCTCTTTTTAGCTACTGGCCTTTAGTGTTTTTATGATGAGGATATTGACAACATACTTAGTCTATGTCATTTTAGAAAGAATGACTTGCTCAGTATTCCAAGATTTCCAAAATGTTGTAGAAATGAAAATCGTGGAATAAAATGGAAAAGGCCCACTCTAAGTTTGTTCCGTGCTGAGTCCTGGCTGTGGCCTTGATAAACATCCCTTGCTTTAATACCTTCTCTGTCTGCGGTGATTTATCTGCGGCCAAGACTGAATCCTATTTGATGTGTTTGTACGAGCGTGGCTGTAATTAACTCTGAGGCCGAGCGTTTCGTCAAAGGGAGGGAGAAAAGCCACGCAGCAGGCTGGAACAAAACATCCCCAAACCCTCTAAGCTGGCAGCGTAATAAATTAAACAGCGCATCATTTGTCATGCTCCACTGTGTTTCTATAACTCCGATATCGAAGAGGTGGACCTGGCCGCTCTTTACACTTTTAGATTTGTAATGTTAACTGGATAAAACCAGGTCATGATTATTTTTAAAGCAGAATGTTTTTGTTTTTTTCGTGAAGAGGCGGGGAATGGTTACCTTCAGCATTGGCCAATCACAGCAGCCGAAAGCATGAGCGTCATTTGTCCATTTTTAGAGCCTCTCATTGGCCAGGTCGGTACTTCATTGATGTTTTTTAGCTTCCATCTCTCCCCAAGTCCTACAGTTTTTTTCTTTTTAAAATATTGATCATCATTTAGGATGATCTTTAGGTGTGTATAAAAGTCTGACATTGGGCAATCCTGAAGATGTTATTTGGTGTTTTTGTGCACTTAAATGTCCTACAATTCTGTTTGTATGGTAGCTCCCTCATTAGCTGCTATTTTAACTAACTAGCAGTCGAAAACAGTGGCTTTTTATTGAAGGTTTTTCATTGATGTTTCCTATGTTCCTCTGATCTGGGGCTGGGACATTGGGGCAGAGAATTAGATGAGATCTATGATCTATGCAGAGATGCCCAAACTTCCCTCTCCCCAGACACTTTCTTCAGCCCTTTCAATGTAATTCCAAGGCATTCCTAAGCCAGCCAAGAGACACGTCCTGGGTTGGCCAAACTCCCAGTGGGACATGCCCAGATCACCACCCCAGGGGGCATCCAGAACAGATGCCTGAGTCCTGGGTGACTAAACTCTTCACCCTATCCCTAAGGGAGCAGCCACCCTTTCAGACACTCATATCTGAGATCTTGTCTTTGCTCATGTCCATAGTTGAGAGTGTGAACTTACTGTAGATCGACTGGTAAATCCAAAGTCTTGCCTTGTGGATTGAGACATTGACCGGATGACTGCACCAATCCTCCTGGCAATCTCCTGTTTCATCCTTCCCTCACTCTGATCTTATTAAAGGTAATTCTTTAGGAATCATTCAAGAATTTTGAGATTTAAGAGAGATTTCTTGTCATTAACATGTACAAAAATAAAACATTACAGTTCTGGTGATCAGCAGAGAGGTAAAAAGTATGAAATATGATAATAGTAATAAGAGGACAAAAAAGCTAAAATATATCAACTCTCACTATAGCAGAAAGATATTGATACAATGATTTCCTGATGTTACAGCAGCATGTAGCGTACATACAGTCCACCGCAGTTTTAAAGTGCAGTACTGTCTTGTATTTTCCATAGTTTTTTTTAATCCTCCTACATCCAGTACTTTAATATTAATCTTGCAATGTGGGGAAAAAAATTAAACAAAAAAAACCAAATGCATCTCTTCTGCCTAATTCTATAGTTTCCCCTGCCTCACCTAAAAACAGTGTGACTTCGGTCTAAATTGTGTCTCTGCAGTGGAGCTGAGCCGAAACATGGGCGGTGAACATGAAACTGCTCCCATTGGACAGTTTTCATCTTCTGTTCCCGCCCAGTTTCCCTCCAAACCTGACTCTCTTCCCTATTTTTCAAAGTACACACCTCCTTCCTCACCTGTCCTGTCCTGGACCTCCTCCCCCTCGAGGCCGAAGGTCCTTGAGCTGTCGGACATCACTACAGGCTTTAGTCCAAGTGTAATTTACTACAACAGAACAGAATATATGTCCCACTCTGATGCACAAAAGGAATGGAGTACAAACAAATGAGAGATGACGCAAAAAAGATGGAAGAAGGCTGGAATGTCTTACTATAATCTGTCTAACTATAAAGACATTTTGGATTGAGTGGTGGTGCCATATCAATAATGAATAAGTATAGGGTTGTTACCAAGCTAAGTGTTGGACTATTCTCATGTATTATAGGTTTAAAACAAGGGATGGGAATTAATAAGATTTTATCAATATGCTGGATGCTTTTTTGGCAACAAACAAGTGGTTTTGACACTTTCACTTGAGTATGTTAAATAACGTAGACAATAGCAAATCGAATGAAATAGCGAAGGAAAACTGAATAATAAATATAAATATAAAAATAACATTCACAAAACTGGTTTGTGATTAAATGTGTTTGAACCAAAGGTAAGGAAACATGAACAATTCTAATGCTTTCATCCTGCCTGAGCCTGTCATCATCTAAAATGGATATTGCAAGAATATTTATATATAAAACAGTGTTTTTTTTACAATACAATAGGAGGCATCAATTGGAAGAATCGAAGTCATACAATTCCGATGGATCATAAAATTTAGAACCGGTTCTTGAGTGGAACTGGTTTTTAATTCCCACCTCTATTTAAAACTGTTTTAGTAAATAAATTAGATCTCTTGTGATGATGTTTAGCCTCACTTCATGTCACATGATGAAGTAAATAGCCTTGAAGAAGGACATGAAGAACAGTAAGAGGTTCCCTCACATACTTTTTTACAAGCAGTTGTCCAATCTGGGTTTAGAGGAAGGGGCATTAACAGCTCAGGGCAGCCACCAAGTATGAGCTGCTGTCAGCCCAAATCACCGTCACTGATTATTTTTCTTTCACCCTGCACAATATTCACTTTTATTGCTCAACTAACCAATCGCATAATTTTTGCCATGCCACCATTATGTTGTGTCTAAATATTTGCATCTCGGTCTGTTTGTACATAGACCTTGAAGTAAATACATACAAAACACAGAAGTTTAAACAAAGCATTGGAGAAAGAATATTTGTCAAGCATTTAAAAAGAGGACAGTAGGGAAATGTTATTTTAGAGCAGCAGTCCTCAACTTCACTTCACTAAGGGAAGTGTTCACTCGTGTCTCAATCCAAAGTTTTCAGTCCCACAAATTGTATTTATATAGCCCAGTATGACGATAACAATTAACTTTCTGCACACCCTCCATCATGGTGAAGAAAAATGTGACTGGGATACTGGGTTTGTGTAAAAATGAGACTGAATTCTAATGCAACTTTTCCTAAATCCTTTTATCCAATTTAATTTATTTCAATTAAAAATCCTGCTGTTCCCTTTAAACCCCTCCCAACAGCCTGAACAGTGCTGTAGGTTAATCTGATCTTGTTGTTGGTGCGTGTCTCTGCAGCACTGTATGAATGCACATTACAGCACTTCAATGAATTTCTAATACCAGTGCCGGCCATGTAATTTCATGGACACGGCGCTCTTTCTGGAGGCTTCGTTTTGCTTAATGGCAGCGACGCCGTGATGTACGAGGTGGCAGCGAACGCCCCGTGCTCATTTCCACACATGGTTAACTCTTTCTCTCTGTGAGCGTCACGCACCGGGCTCCGCTCTGGAGAGACTGGGATTTGACTGATTACAACTGGACTCTGCTCAGTCTGCGTCCACATTAATGGAAAACAGTGTTGTGGTATGAAGATGTTTTTTAATATGAGCTCTTTTCACACCTGCATTTTCAAATTTCAATCTTCTTCTGCTCCAGTACTCAGGAAATCAAGCCTTGACTTTAATCTTTTTAATAGTTATGGTTTAGTCTTTTAAACCTAGGCTTGTTCCTGGATTAGTTCCATTTTAGTACTAGCTTAAACCCATCGTTTAGTATTGTTTTATTATATGTAGCTTTAAACACGTCATCCTAGGTTGAAACTACTTTTAATCCTGGTTTAGTCTTCATTCAACTTCTTGTTTAATCCTGTGTTGGTCCTTCTTTACCCCCTATTTAGTCCTAGTAGATGTTATGCATAAGCTGCTTTTACCAACTTCAACAACTAAATTCAGCTAATTAACAGAAGTGATTTCTGGTCGCACCCTATAGCAATCAGAAAGACGATAATAGCAGCAATAAAACACTGCTAAATATAAAGTGTGCTGCAATCAATGAGCTAGGAATAAACTGTCTCCCAAATTGCAAAAATGCTCATATTAAAAATAAATTGTGGCATTAATGCTTAACTTTTCATTTGTGTAACATTCCACCTTTTTGCTGTTAAAGTTACAAATAGCCCTGACAATGATGTAGCCTCAAGAAAGATTAACTTAACTTCCTCCTTAGCCTTCTTACTCTGGAAAAATCAGGCATTCACTTTTACGCAAGTTGGTTACGCATATTGGTATAATTCTGGTTTGGTCCTCATTTCAGTCCCTGTTGAGAACTGGTTTAAGTTGGTTTCACTATGTTTAGTCCTGGTTTGACCTTAACTTATTATGGGGTTAAGGATTAGTCTAGTTCTAGAGGGGGGAAAAAAATTATAAAGGGGGGGGGGGGGGGGGGGTGGGGGGTTTTGGGGAAATTTTGGGAAATTTTTGATTTTTTTTTTAATTTTTTTTAATTTTTTTTTATTTTTAAAAAATTTATTAAATTTTTTTTGGTTTTGGGGTTTTTTGGGGGGTTGGTAGGGGTGGAGGTGGGGGAGGGGGGGTTGGAATGGGTTTGGTTGGTTTTGGATGGGTTTTTGTGGGTTTTGAAGGATTTTTAGTGGTTTTTGGGGGGTTTTTGGGGGATTTTTGGGGGGTTTTATTGGATTTTAAAAGTTTTTTTTAACCTTTTTTTTATTTTTTTTTTGTATAAAAACAATTCAAAAAAATTTTCACTCACAAAATTTCTTTAGGGGTTGAAGGAAGCACAACAAAGGCCCAATTCGGCCCTTTTCGGCCCTTTGTGATTTTGACTTGAGCGTCAGTCTTGGATTTACTCTCAGTTTTTTGGCCTGCTTTTGTTTTAGTCCATGCTTACTTTGTCTTTTAATCTTGGGATGATTTGTATTTGTGTATTTGTGTTTTTGGTTCACTTAATCAGACCCTTTCTGATCTGTCCATTCATCTCCATTCATTCGCGGTGTTCGGTGTTTCAAGTTTGTGAAAGTCTTAAGTCCCAGTTGCATTTGACTGAAAGGTTATTAAAGGTCATGTAATCACTGTTCTGACCTTTCCCAGGCCTCTCTCACTCAGCTTTGACTCTCTCTGGACCAGACTCTGTCACATTCAAGTGCACAAGTTTAAATGAACTTTCTGGTGACACTGACATTTGGTTTTAAACATCTCTTGGTATTACAAATAGAAATGTGGAAAAACTAAAGTTGATATTGTGTCGACTTATGAGCGGTGTAAGTTGTGATTGCTATGGCTGCACTGACTAATATTTTAGGTTTGACAGTGTAGCAACCATTTTACTGAACAACATGGAGCTGCTCTGATTGGATTAAACTGCAGTTACTCACAGATGATAATTCCTATCACCTCCAGTTATTCATTAAAGGTACCTGCACTTTGCTAACCCTTTCAAGGGAAGCCTTCCAGATGTCACAGACACACTATCTGGAAGAGCCAGGTTATGACAAAAGTGTACGTGATTTAAAATAGACATGATAAAAATGCACTTGAATTGATAAACTGACATGTGAAAAGTGGCTGATTTGATAAAAAAGATATTCGTCAGTTGCAGAAGAGTATTCTTTATTACTTCTTGGGTTTATGTCTGATTCATTATTGTGGCCATGCTGACCAACCAACAGGAAGGCAGCCATATTAGAGTGAGCATGTGACCACCTGATTCGGGGCCTTCGTTCTACAAACTTGATTTAGTGATGCTCTCAAAATTATTGAGAGAAGTGTCTCATTAAAAGTTGTTGAAGGTTTTGTTAAACGGTGCCTCCACAGTACCACATTTGTTCTGTTTTTATGGCTCACCGTCAAACACAAAAGTGTTGTAACTTGCAGTACACCCCTGCATATGGGACCTCTATGAGACCACCAAAAATGTTCAACCTCAATGGATGAAATTTGGCACCCACATTCAGGATGTGACTCAGAAAAAAACATCTACAACCATGTTTCCATGGCAATGTACCTAAACCTAGACTTAGACGTGTTTTGTTTTGTTTTTTTCCAGGTTTAGTCCAGTTTAAGTCCTCTTCAAAGCAATAGGAGGAGGCTGTTGTTTGTCGTTTGGTTGAACATTATTCTCCTTCGTCAGAGTTAATCAGACTCATTATGTGTCATAATCACGGCCTGGTTTTACTCGTGCAGCATACTGTAAGTGTTTTTTCTCTCTTTTTCTGTGCCATCTGGAGACTGGAGCAGAGGCTGAAGCAGAGGGTGGCTCATTAACATACATTACAGCACATCAGTTTTCCACACGTCATGATTTCTGAGGGCGCCGGAGCGTACGACAGAGGCCTGAGCTCAGCTGTATCAGATCTGCTCCAGGGAGACGCTTTTATTACCAACACATCCGTCTGACTCAGGGAAACACTTCTCTGCCTTTTGGTGTTTGATTTAAGCCAAAAGTTCAAAATGTTGTAGCTATATTTTAATGAACAGATTGAGGGTTAGATTGTAAGTACCTTACGGCTTATCCTCATCCGGGTGTCGCCACAGCGAAGTAGTTTTCATGAGTAGCTTGGCAATCCCCAGTTTTCTGCACCCAAACCAGAGCTATCATGGTTGGATTGTAAACATGTTAGGGCTATATTATAATATCCATAGCTGAGAGAGTGCTGAAACTGTAATCATTTATGGTATAAAAATATCTTTATGGCCATTCTACAACACTGAGCAAGAGTAGGAGCTTGTGAAAGTTATATAGTTAGAAAGATAATACAGAAAGAAGGTCGCGGGTTGTTTCTGTGAGGAGTCTGTATGTCCTCCCCGTGTTACTGTGTGTTCTCTCCTGACATGCATTTATAGGTTAACTGAACAACCTAATCTGCCCCTAGTGGATGAATGTGAGAGTGAATGGTTCTTGTCGGCCCCTATTATCCAGGATGTACCCCGCCTCAGGCCCAAAGCTGGGATAGGCTCAAGCCACCCGAGACCCCCAGTCAGACTAAGCAGTAGAAGATTAATAAATAAATAAATTAAAGAATGTCATTGGAATAGACAAAATATAAATTGAAAGTACATTATTCAACACTTCCATTCACATTCAACCAATATTGCACAGCACCTTAAAATTGCATGTTGGATATGACATTTTGGACTAATAGTATATTATCTTGCAGCATTTAAGACCGTAATGGATCTGGGACGAAAACTGCTTTTGTCTCTTAGTCCTCGTTGTAATTGGTGTTTCCATCTGGTATGTTAAGACATTAGATCAGACTGAGGCAACACCACAACACCTCATTTGTTGCTGTCCTCAAAATACTGCCGTTCCGGACAATGCACCAGTGTTGCCAAAACCAAATAATCATGCAGGCTGCCCAAAATTATCATATTTCAGCACAAATTATTGCACAATGAAAATCAGACAATAGAAATGCCACATAAAGAAGTTTACGATTCATATAACTCCTCAAAAGGTTACTAGACTTTTACATTCTAAAGCATCATTTATAGAGGATGATTAGACGTCACGGGGGTTTGGTGTACTGGTGGTTACTGCCCATAGCCTCACATACTGTAAATCATGGCATACAAACGCAGAGTGCCCTCCCATAAGGCTCAACGGCAGAAATTGACGTAAAGCATAAAACGTAAAAAAAACAAAACACAAAATCCCTGTTGCTTTAATCGTAAACTATTTTTAAAAAATACACTCACCTAGCTGGAGAATTGATGAAGCGCAATATTGTTTGTTTGTTTTTTCTTCTTCTGCTCTTTGCAGTACAACAGGCGTGAGCTAGCCTTTAAAAGTAGGGTTCAACGCCAACACATTGTTTACATGTTGACAGCTAACAGCTAGTACTTATGGATATTGTTAATTAGTGCATGGGTTTCTAGCAGTTACTTGGTTATAAAAAGCTATAAATAAAGGTAATTATATGAAAAGGGTTCAGCAATTAACTATTATTACTACATGATTACGCCACTATTACCATGCCATCACCAAGCATGGTAATATTGCTGGTATAATGCTACCCAGCCACCTCATCGCAAAATAATGTCTTTACATACACCAACTAAATACTAAAACCACTTTATTAACACTGGGATAGTTCATATTTGTTTTTAAATAGGAAAAAATATTTTTATGACTTTGTTGATGATATGTTGGTTTCCCAAACAAATTATTATTTTTATTTTATTTTTATTTTGTGCTTCCTGTGTTTGAAATTGAAATTAAATAGAAGAGATAAATAAGTATTTCTCTGCTTTGTTTTTCAGGGGAGGAGCTCAAGGGAAAGATCACCGTTCGTAAAAACAAGAAAGACCCTCGTTCTCTGCTGGTGACCTTTGAACTCAGAGACAGGAAACTGAACTACAGCCTGCAGTAATTTCCCCCCACAAAGAAATAAAGAATGAAGAAATGTCTGAAGAAATGTTTTTACTGACCTTTTATATTTACAAAGCATTAGGACTCTGAGGACTCTGTGCCTTGTAATAAAAGAAAACAAACTGATGAATTACTCTTATTTGTATGAATTTCTCTTTTGTTTCACATTTTGTCCCAAGTGAATATATTATGTCCAATCAACAGACTCCAGTGTTTGGCTCCACCTTTTAGTACTTGAAAGCTTAAATGAGACAGGACAGTACACTTATTTTGGAACCTTTCAAACTGCTTTTGACAATAAAAAGAGAAATTATAGGAATGTTTCCACTATAATGGTACAGTATGGGTCAGCCTTTTATTCTTTTAGAGGAGCTTCTATTATGTATATCCAAAGACCTAAATAATTATACAGCACCACCCTTTTCTCTCAACTCACTATTCAATAGTACAGTCACATTTAATAAATTAAATGTTCCCATAAACATTTATCATGTTAAAAATAAAATGAGAAGTCAGCCTCTAAATTTAAAGTTTAGAAAGATAGAAAAATAAAGTGGAAACAAGCTTACATTTCACTGTTCTTTCTATAGCTCAGTATCACAACAGTTTCACAAAAAGCCTTTACAGAAATAAACAAACAGCCCTGTCCTCAGACCCGCCATCAGGACGAGGAAAAAATCAAAAACCCAGCTGGGAAAACAGAGAAACCTCATGGAGAAGAAGGATCCAATCCCAGGACAGGGACAGAGGGGCAGAGATGTGTCCAGGACAGTTATATATAGTACATTTAGTCCATAAATGAATGAATACAGTCTATGATAATATCAGCAGGGGGGCACAGATGAGGCACAGCTAAAATCTAATCAACACTGGAACATCAAACAACGGACTGGACATGTGCAACAGTATCTACTCCCCCAGAGGAGAGCGGGACAGAGGGACAACTTGTGAACAGCAGTGAACTAAGTAGAAACTAATATTGTAAATAAAATAAAATGTGTATCAATGTGTATCCAGTATGTGTGGATAATATTATTTGTCTGAGAAAAACTAGACATTTGAAATTCATCTTAACATTTAAAAGCTACAAGCAGCATCATTTCCATGGATCGTGTCCTATAAATGTTAAACAACAAATAGCTCTTGTCTTCTGATGGTTCCTGACTCGTTAGCTATTGATTTAGACACAGATCAAAGTTTCTGAAAGAGTGAAACTCTATGAGCAGGTACATTTTTTAAGCCTTTGTATTTCTACCGTCTCCTTTTGACAATAAAAATACATCTTAAAGCATGCTGCACAAACTAAACTGTGCAGTACTCTTTATCTTTTTTCATTAGAACTAGGACATCCTTTAAGCCTAAATCCATCAGACTTATGTTTATTTATCTTCTTAAAAATGGTTTAAGGAATGAGAGTGGGTTTGTCTACAGGTCTGTGTTAATGACTTTTGTGAGTATTTCTCTTCATTTTGTCCTGATTGTGTCCCGTTAGCACTTGCCACAGCCGTCATCCATCTTGTGTGAGTTTACCAGAACAGAGGGAAATGAGTTTAAGCTTTAAAAAGGCTGACTGGAGCCGCTCTGCATACTTCACTGAGCAGCGCTGCTTACAATTAAAGATTTTTGCTTCCTCTTTTTCTGCTGGAGATGATGAATCCTATAACGAGCGGAGCGTTGGGAGGAGCAGCCCATTGTCTCTCTCTGAACAGTGACGTGGCTGTCGACTGCTCTGATATATCTGCTTTTTGTCCTTTACACAAGTACGGTGTGCTCTGATGGGTTATATTACAGACAAAAGAAATGTTTAAATGTGATCTGAAGAAGAAGCTTGTATCTGTAATGCGTGGATGAGAGTTATTTATGGAGCTATTTCACTGAATGTAGCTCTGTTTTCAGCTGTATGCAGTGAAAAATGTAGTAAACAATGCTCATTATTTCTGATTTTATTGAGCCCTTGTCTTGTTCTTTAACTGCTGTCCCTATGGGAGGACAATGCTTTTGCTTTTACTGAAGTAGACTGCAGCCTTGGAAATGATGTTTCTGAATCCACTTGCAACTCCCTTTTTGATGTATGTGATAATGCCATTTTGTAGGGAGGTCCAAATGTCTAAAGCACCCAGTGTCAGTGTATTTTTGATGGCTTTTTGGTCTTTATTGGTAGATTTTGGTGGCTAGACATGAAATGGGCTGAGAGGGAATGGGGAATGACATTGGGCAATTGACTTGACTGAGGCTCAAGCCTGGTTCTACTGTGTGCTGGACATGTGTTCTGCCTGTGCTGCCAGGGTTGCCCCACATAAATTCACTTTTGACCACATCTTCCTATCTGCTGACCTGCTCTTTACAAACAGTTTCTCAGATCACAGGTCCTCTGCCAATTCAGATCCGTGCCAATTGTTTAAATGAGGAGCTCTCTTTCACTTTGTTTTACGATTGTCCAGAGAAAGAATTTCAGAAAAAAGGTTGATTCTAAAATCAGAGGTATCCAGGATCTTTTTCAGGCAAAGCTTTGTGTTTTTTGGATTAAAGAGATGGCCTTTTCTGTCACATGATGTGGATGCCCCTGCTGCACTTTCTCAGGTGACAGACTGCACAGTAATGAATCTTGGTGTCTTTTTATGGTTTTGAAATACATACTTAAAATATGATTCATAATGATTTCTTATTCATGAATTATGTCTTAATATTATTTATTCTTTTTCCATGGACGATCAATAAAGACATTGTTAAAAATATTAAATGCACTTGCCCTATACCCTCTCCATCAGCCACTAACAGCTATATATTTTTTTAATAACCTCTAAATCTGACACTCCATTCAGCATGTATAGATCCACAGACAATGTATTAAACTAATGGCAGTACCATAGAGGCAACAAAAACTTGATGTTTTTATTATCTCAGAACTTCTATGTGGGCTTTTGGTTAAGGTTATAAAACTATACTGCTTGTGCATTTATGATGCTTTGGTTTCCATTGCATCATGAACATAATTAGTGGCCATTTTTCTTATATTCCAGGTATTGTAAAATATTGCAGTCACTTTTTCACTTCCCATTGTGGCCCTACATCCTAGGATGGCTCCTTGAGCACAGGACAGTGTTACTTTAGTGAATGACCTCCCTTTGGCCTCACTCTGCAGCAGGCTCTTATCACTCAGCCACACTGCACCAACACATTAATTACCACCGCTGGGGTAATTAACACCTTCTGCCATCTGAGGGCTGTTCAGGACAAGACAGAGATCTTTAAGGCATTTGCATGGAACCATTTAACAAGGTTAGACTCAGACTGATACAACAATATCCCTGAAGAAAGTCTAAGAATATTCATGTAAGCTTAAGGACCTCTAGACACATAGCAATGTGTTGAAGAGAAAACCAAAATCAGCTGACGGAGTGTTTGTTTGAATATCACTTAGAAAACTGTTCTTGTGAAATCTGTAAGGGTTTTTTTTATTTATTTTTTTTTATAAATAATCCTGCAATATTTCAAAAATAACTAAGTTTATAGAAATGTGAAAAACAGCCTCCAAGGGAATACATGATACAATCTCACAAAATATTGACTGTGTGCACAACTGTAGGTAACACACAACTGAATATTATGACAATTATGTTCCTAAATGGGGTATCCGCTATGTTCTGACATTTCTACAATTTTTATACAATACAAGTTTATTTTTTATTTTTTTGTGTGCGTACAAGTGTACAAGCACAAAAGTTTTTGCCTGAACGGCTCATGTTCACCTGTGTGGTGGGGTAAATGGGGTAAACCAATGGGAAAGTCTGGTGCTTCCATTATTCAAGAGTTTTTACTTTTCCTATTTCAAGTTACTGTCTCCACAATCTTTTAAAAACTGGATCATGGTAGAACTGTGATCTGTGTTAACATTCAGTCATTGACCAAAATACATGTTTAAATTGGTCTTATGCTAAGTAACATCTTTGCTCCACTGTATCCTCCATGCTTAGTCTTTAGGAAGCACGTGTCTCTTTTGTGTGCATGTGTGTGTTGGTGTGTGTGTGTGGAGGCAGCTCTCTCCCGAAGACGAGCAGAAATCAATTACAATTATTCTCTGTTGACAATGTAATTAAAGTCAAGGCGGCGGCTAATGCACTGCCTCAGTCTCTTATCTGCAGCCACGAGATTTACAACAAGCAGTGCCCGAAAAGGAAAAGGAGGAGGAAGAGGAGGGGTAACGAGTCAACACTGAGGAGAAGAGTCCTGGGACAAATACATCCATCTGAAGATCAAATGACACTGGTTTGAAACAGGAAACAGTTTCCCATTTATTTGAATGAGTGCAGTTAAAAATGTATTATTTGCAGAGTTATTATAACAGACTACACTCATCTGCTCCCCTTTTCAGGAAAATAGAAAAATCTGTCAATATTAAATATTCATGTTTCTTGACTGTAGTTGAACACAGCTTGGTTTGAAAGTATTGTTGTCCTTAGCATTCATTCTGTTAGTGTTTCAGCATTTATACAAGTTACGCTACCTTAAATCAAATCCTGTAAAAGACCCACTCTGTGACTTATTTACCTCACTCTGTAAAGAACATGCATACATACATACAAAATGGGACTCTGTAGTAGGGGAATAACAGCATCAAGAAACAACAAAAAACAAAACTAATAGTTTTTAGGTCATTTTCATTTAGAAACCCAGAGATTTGACAGCATCTACTGATGATATTATAATAATCATAATAATCATAATAAAAAAATACAACAATAAATATCTAGTACATGAAAAGTGCAATCAATCATTCTCAGCCATCAAGTGATTTCATTTAATTACATTCAACAGTAGCTGTTTTTATTTATTTATTTATTTATTTTACATTCAGCAAGCTTTAATGTAAAAAGGGGATCACTGGAGGAAGTAACTGTAATGCAACTTGTATAGGGTACCCCAAATTACATTACAATAACTTACTGTTTCTCTGCCTCTATTTAAAGACTAAACTGAGATATTTTGATGTTTATTTAGCCAGCTCATTAGTATGTTTGTTAAAATATAGAAATCCATCATTAAACCAATTATTCACCTCAGCTTCCTCCTCATTTCAGTAAATGTCAGGTTTGTAGCTGGGTCCGACCTCAGGAGAACCAAACCAGGAAAAGACACTAGTCCCTTTACATTTAGTGAATAAACCCTGACACGTGAAGACTACAGGCTGCACGGTTCACAGAGCAGGGTCCTCAAGCGGCATCTGTCTGAACCCCCTTTCCTCCTGAAGCCCTCCCCTCGTTGTTGTGAGACTGTGAATTATCTCTGTGACGTGAAGTCAATAAACGGCTCCTGAGGGGGCTCTTCACTGAAGCTGGAGCTCTTTTAAAAACCTAATTAAAACTGAAACAATGAGTCTTTAGTGACTGAGTCCAGGACGAGCCCAGACCCGCTCGTGTTTGTTAAATGGCTGTAAATAATGCTTTCTATCTACAGCCAAGTTTTCACTGATCGCTGAGGCACAGGTTGGTTTAGTCAAGCCTGGAGCAAGACACTGGAGATTCAATTGTATACTGCTGCAATAAAGAAGAAGAAGAAGAAGAAGAAGAAGAAGAAGAAGAAGAAGAAGAAGAAGAAGAAGAAGAAGAAGAAGAAGAAGAAGAAGAAGAACTCATTCTCACAGGTTTTGCTCCTCTTCCTCAAGGGAGTGGAGATAGAGAATGGACTATTTTTAATTTATAAAGTAAGCGCCGCTGTTACCAATACATGCTAGCTTGGATTTCAGAAAAAAATCCTCATTCTTTTTTCTCATTCTTTTTTTTTTGTCCTAAGTAAGGATTATCTGCCATCCAATCAACAGACTGCAGTGTTTAGGTCCACCTTATCTAGATAATTAAACTGAGGTCCTAAGGAAATAAAAAATAAAAAATAATATATATGGCAAAAATAACATATGACTGTTAACTTTTTCTTCTTTTTTTTTTATATCCTGTGATTGTTGTAGTTGCAGTGTGACTTTGTGTTGATGTAATGCAAGATTTGTGTTCTCATGCGATAGTGGCATCATCAAAATTAATAAAATACTATTTTGGGGGTAAAAAGTTACATAGAGTTGCTTTACGATGGCGGTACACAAGAAAATGGATGGAGCCTACACCACCAAGCAAGAAATATCGGTGAAGAAAAAAAAAAGACCTTTACCATAAACCTTTAAGCAACACCACAGAACTTTTTACGCCAATGGAACCAGAAAATGATTAAAACAAGCACTTTTCTCGACTTGAAAAAAAGAGACGAATTCATATTTTAAAGACAAGGTGAGCCACTATGTAACTGTGCACACTACTATCTGTGAGAACATATATCTTGGCCACAGTAACGCCAATTTGACAATACAACCAGGATATCTATAGAATATGAAATGTTTTGCTGTGTCCTTTTTAGTTCTTTGGTGGGTATACAGCCTGAAAAGTTACATGAGATGATGTTCTTGTGTATAGACTTGCCTCACTTGTGTGTTTTTTTGCTGTATATTAAAAAAAGAAAGTTAAAAACACACACACACACATTTTTCTGTGTTGATTTTTCCTCTTTTGAGATTCATTTTCTGTTCCTGGGTTTGACAATGATTTCTGCATCATAATTCTAATATGAAGAACAATGTTTGATTTCATCTATCATTCTAATCACTCTTTACATTAGTCAGTCTCAACAACAATACTCTGAAGAATGACCGTTACTCTTTATGAATCAAACAAACAAATACTGGACATTCATCAATAAACGTCAGGCGATGCTAAAAACTCATCTTCCGCTGGTTGCTGTGCAGTCTTTAATGGATTTTCTAATGCTCTCTTTGGTTTCATAAAGATAAGGCATTCATTTTCAAACTTTAAACCAGTTTATACACCTACGCATATTTATTCTTCTTGGTTACTCCTGACATTTTAGCTTTTTTTTTTTGCTAAACCCACACAAAGCTTAACCATTTCCCTCACTCTTCTGGTTAAAGCTCCAAGCCCCCTGTCGTTGTGGGATCTCATGCGCATTGCAGTGCCTCAGTCCGGGTCCATCGCTCCGATTGGCTCCCAGCTTCGATCACATGACCTCCCTCTTCTTCTCCTGCCTCTGACTCGAACAAATGAATGCTTTATGAAGACCTCGTCCCCTTTTTTACTCCTTTTTTTTCTTTTCTTTTAATGTTATCTATGTCTGACGCAGGATGAAGCTACTGCGTAAAAAACGCCAAGTGAAAGGACTATTTTTAGTTCCACCTCTTTACCACAGCACAGTAAAAGTTCTGCCCCAAAGCTGCTGCCTTAAAAAGTCACGAGAAAATGGACACGGGTCTCTTGTACTTCCTGTTCATGCACTAAAGGCTAGTTCAGCTGAAAGTTGTGATAATGTGTCTAATGAAATGAATAAACCCAATGGAAATAAGTCTTACGGTGATTTAACTTTGAACAACTTGAAAACAAAATCAACTGCCTTTTTCTTGGAGTAAAAACAACAAAGGTTTTGGAGAAACATGAGGCACCTGTCTCTTTGCATCCCAGGAAAATGGGACTAGGCCTACAAAGCTGTGTAAACATACTGTACATGTGACTCTTGATTGACAAGGAGGAGATTCCAGTACACATACATACGTGTCTGGATACATACAGTGATAGCCTGACTGCACACAATGGTGAATGAACGGGTTACAGTAGAGATGACAGACCTCTTCTCATGAAACAGGAAGACACAAAGAAGAAAAAGCAGGGGCTAAACATATTCTCAAATTAGGCTGCACATGCACAATGCACATTCTATTCCACTATTCTGTCCTCTTTTGGTTTGGCTTGAATCTAAATCAGTGTTTTCTGTGATGCTTCTGTTATTGTTATTTTTACATTACATCACACTCTAGAATCAGCTCCACTTCCTGATTTTATCTTTGCCGTTCAAGTCTCAACACCATTCCTCAGCCCCAACAGCAGCGTGGCTATCCTTTTCTTTTATTTATCATACTCTCCTGAGCATGTTACAGGCGCTCTACCAGGTGAGCCATTGAGGTACCCCAGAGCGCTCCAAGACTGTGATTGGCCAATGACCTGATATCGTCATCTTTTAACTAAATCATAAAGCGTAGATGACGTCTTAAGGTCTTGTTTTGTCACAGATTATTTCTTTAGTAAAATTTTTCTTTTCTTTTCTTTTGCATGCAGTGTGAACATAGCCACATATAAATTGTACAAGGGATAATACATATGCTCTACAATGCTGATACCACTTCATGTTTACCTCTATAGCCCAATATCACATCAACAAAATGTTTATATTTTTAAAACAAAGGACCCAGACTACAACTTAACTGTCACAAATGCATATGTAACTTATCCAGAAATGTGCTTCAATTTGCATTTATGACTTCTATTTTTAATTCAGAGGTCTAGCATCAGGCAGTGCAGCCAGGGCAGATACACTGGAGGTTGAGGAGCCCATGGCAGACTCCATGTCAGAGGTTTTATGGGAATGTTTAGCAAGGCTTTAATTATCATAATGAATGAAGGAGGAGGTATCACTCTGTGAAAAACAAGTTATTAAACAGTGAAACCAGGAATATTTAGGCTGTAAAGCAAATGAAAAATAGGGTTTGACTAGTTTTTCCTTGATTAAGAAACACCTATATCTTATTGTAGTAGCACTGATGCATGGAAGTCTAATAAGCTGCAAACTTTCACTGTCAACCCCATTACTCCCCATTATAATGTAATTATTCAATATGAAATGTAATTATTGTTTATGCAATTTGTAAGATGTCGGTGCCCCCCATAACTTTAAGGCCCCTTATAAAATCCAGCTCCTGGGCCCTTCAATACTGCCTTATGCCAGTGTCTTAATTGATGCCCTTGATATTTTATAGATTTTTTTTTTAGACATTTTATGTGTGTGTTTTAAAGTGTGGTTGAGTTTTTACTGTGTGTCCCCTAAAGCACCTAATAGAAGCAACCTCCAAATTGTGTGTGTGTGTGTGTGTTTTGTTTTTGTGTGTTTGTTTTGTTGCAATACAATGACAATAAAGACATTCTTTTTTATTGTTGTAATGTTCACACTGTGTGTATGAAAGGAGTTCTTACCTTTTCATCTCAGAAAACAATCAAAATGACTATGAAGCTGTATATTTAACTGTTTAGAGTCTATATATTTTGTTTCATATGGTTTCTTACACTGTCATATGTGCCCCTGAACAATTACAATTGTGCCTCATGCTGCTGTCGTGGTCACTGATGCTATGGAACTGCACTGCTCATGTTGCTCTAGTGTTTTATGCCATTTTCTGATGATGCTGTAATGTTATCTCAGTGTTATGTCAGTGACAATACAGAACTAAAATGAACTGAATTGTTCCCACCCTCAGTCTGAATGTAACACACTGATGTGGATTCTAAACCGTAAGCAAGAAAATGCTATTCAGTTACTGCATGTTTAAAAGTAGAAAAGGATCACGTTAATTTAAAGAAAGTTTAAACCAAAGTAACTTTTAAAAATCTATTTAAAAACACTTGACTCTTCATCTACCATTTCCCAAACGAAAGATTGTTAATAGTTTTCAGCGAAACATCAAACAAATGACAGTTCACACACATTTGTCCCATAATAATCATTACTGTACTCGCGTGCACAGCCCAGCGTCCCCTGAGCCGCGTGCCTCCACCGCGTTGACGCACGTACGCACTTCCGCCCCTCCTCCGCGCGCATCACAGCCGCCTCTTCACATTGTCCCTTTAAAAAAAAAAAGAAAGAAAAAAACTCCAAGGCCAATGATTTATCAAACTCCTATTATCAAGAAAATGTCACGCGAAGGGCACCTTGCAGCTCGCTCGCTCATCACACGCGCACACGCCTCTCGGATTCTGACGCACGGCCCACGCACGGCTCTGTTCCCACGGAGCTGAAGTAGAAAAGCCTTTGGAGCTTTACGCGCAGCTACAGTCGCGCCCAGCAGCGTGTAGTCCGTGGGATTCTCTCCGTTGTCAGCCGACAGCCGCGGCCCACAGCGATGGTAAGTCTCTGCGGCTCTGTCCCGCTTTCACTTCACCTTTTCTGTGTGATTTTGGTTCTGTTTGGAACCGATTTTCTGCGTCTTTTTAGAAGCGTTGTGTCGCTGTCCACGGTGCTGAAAGGAACTCCACCGCCGTGCGTCATTACGCACAAAGCCAGCGGTTTACTGCAATTATTTCTAAACCTAAGCTGCAAATTGGAGTAAATATTATTTTCTGAAGCCTCGGTTTTGATTGTAGCTTCCTTTAAACTTCAGTGAAAGCAAACAAAGAAAATCAGAGCGCAATTTTCAAGAGTAACTTCGCTGTGTTTTTCGTTCAGATTTTGCAATAGTCAGCCTTTTACCCGATTAGACTTTTATTTCAACCAATTTAAACTAAAAACATTTTTTGATGTTGTATGTTGGTTATTTTTTATTATTTAAAGTCTAGTTTTCAGCCACGGCTTCTGTAAATTAAGAGTTACTTTGCTGCTTGTGTCATTCACATTTTGTCATCGTCTGATCAGCCTTTAACTTTCGCACTAACCACGAGTAAAGTCATTGTTGAAGTGTTAAAGGGTTGTAAAGAAGGCAACTGGACATAGTTTGGAAGTATTTCTGATCGTTTTTAACAGTCGTAGCTTCAGTTAAATCAGACTGAAACCAAACAAAGGATAAGGCAGAGCGTTTTCCAACAGTAACTTCCACGTTTGGTTCATCGTCAGTGTTTTTAACACTTTAAAACTGTAAAAACAACCCTGAGCTGTATTTTTTTCGTCCCTTTAAGACCACTTTTTTGTTGACGCTTCACTTGAACCACATTAAAAACCAATCGCACTGTATGAAACAACCTTTTACTGTTAGCGTTCTAAAATAGTTAAATAAGCCATGAAGTGTATTTTTGTTGTCCTTTCAAATTTACCTTTTTATTTGATCTTCTGTTAAACCACTTTAAAGCGATACAAATGAAACCTTTTTGTTTCCTGTTCTTCTGGTGCAACTTCGTGCGTCTCGCTTTCGACATTTTGCCACCGTCAGCTTTTTACCCCCTCACTTCATTTGGTTTCCCTTCATTACACTTTACAGTATTTTTTTTTCTACCATTTTCAAAATAGTAAAATGCAATTGAAGGTATCCTTTTCGTCATTTAAAGCCTTCTTTTTCAAACCTAACCTCTCTTCAAACCACTTTGAAAACGCATCTGTCTTTTCAGCTGCAACTTCCTGGGTCTCGCTTTCAATTTGTTTTTGCCCTCGTCAGCATTTTCTCTTTCTCTTCAGATTCTCTTTCAACTTCCTTTGTTCTAAAACATTAAAAATGGAACTCTCTCTATATATTTTGGCCTAAAAATCACATTGACGCCAAACAAAGGGAAACAGCATTAATCATTAAGAACTGTCCAAATGTAATATTTTGTATCAACACGTTTCTATTATTATTAAAACACAGATTTCTAACAAAAAAGTGCTGCTGGAAAATGCGTCAATTGCGCATTAACCCTTCCTTTACTAAATCCGCATTTTTGATATAACAGAATCAAAGTAGACCACATTATGAACATAAACGCACACTCTTAATTCTTCAAGTTTATTTCTCACTGTTTTACTCCACACAGTCAATAGAAGTGGATGTTGGCGTATTAACCCTTACGTTACCGTATTATTTTTACAATCACGCACCGAACGAGTCGCTTTCCTTTTGAGCTTCTTAAAGCAACACAGTGTTAACTTTTTACCTCAAAATGTATGTTCTCGAGATCTTTAAAGGATCATAGATAATATTAGATAAAAGATTTTAAAGAGATTGTGAGGTACTGTTATTATCTAGTATTAGATAATCAATCTCAGGTGAAATGACAGTATTGCAGTTCCACACAAGTCCTAAAACTGCATGGTTGCTTTCACTTCTCTACACAAGCTCTTTTATATAAAATATGTTGACTGACATGACTTTTTCATCCCCCAAAATCCCCAAAGAGGATTTTTTTTTTTTTTTTTTGTGAAACATAATACATTTCTGACTCTCCTTTACCCCGAGGCTTTTGAAATGCTTCTTTCAAACAAACAGTATTTTTAAATACTTGGAGCTTAAAAAAATTCCATTATATGTATCGTCAAATTGGATCCTCAACATCTTATCGCACTTTGTTGGACACCTCTGCACTTTCCTGACACCTTTATTTTTGCAAGACTTTTTTTTTTTTGGTTTTTAGCTAAAATCTACAAAAACATTCAGAAGCTGTTGCCTCTGCCTTTTTTTTTTAGCCAGTTTTCTCAAATCAGGTCTTCATAAATCTGAGGAAAATATGGCTCATTTGCAGCCAGTGACTTCAGTTTCTCTCCGTTTTTGCTCCAAACACGGATCTAGTTTTATTTGCAAATGGTAATTTTAACATTTCATTGAAGCTTATTTCTTATTTCTTTATGCCACTAACTCTATTTCTTCATTGCTCTTGAAAACAACCAACTCTTGGAAACGCCAAGGAAAAGGGACCTATACATTTCAACGCGTCTTGGAAACGATTATTCACATTGATGTTTAATTTTCAGATTAAAGCAAACATGTACCAACGCTTCTCATCAATACCTTCACCAGACTCTGCCACTGCTCTTTTTGCCCAGTTTTCCTTCATTCATTCATCACTGATTCTACAGAAACACACGCAGCAGGTTTCTGTTCTGTAGCATCAAAGACAAAGACTTCATTTTTTGACTCCTTCAGCTAATTTATTAAGGCATCAAGACGATCCTATTTATTGCTTCATTTGTTCAGCACTTTTTTCATATCAAAAATAAAATGATTCCTTAAAACGTACTTAAAAAAGCACCTACAGAAAATCAGGAACCATAAAAAATTATTGGAAACCTTTCTTTTCACTCCCAACAGTTACATTTCTGTGTCAGGTCAGTGTTTTACCTAAAGAACCTTTTATCATAACCACATTAAAACAGTCAAATTATTCTCAAAGAACATTTTTCATCATTTAGACTATTTTTTCTATCTTCTAAACCACTTTAAAACCAACCAAAGTAACCAGTTTCTAGATTGCTGTGTCTTGCATCGTCAGCTTTTTACATGTATAAACTTTACTATATCTTTGCGTACTTTTTCACTTGACCGTCTCTAATCCAACCATTTTGTAGATTTACTTACTGTATATTTTTAAAACCAGGCACGTCAGATTAGAATGTGTTTGCAGTGTATTAAAGTCTACTCTTCAGTCGCAGCTTTAAAAGCATTTTATTTCCAGTTTTTAGTGAACATATACCAAAGATTTCTATCATCAAATTCAAAAGACCAGATGTTATTTTAGATTTTTTTTAATTTTATTTTTTAAAAAGCCTAAGTTCTTCATTTCCAAATTAAAAAAAGGGACATTTTTACCCCCGTCCCGGTCCTCTCTTAGCCCCAGAGCCGGTGTAGAGTCTCTCAGGGGACAGCACATTGCAGCAGATTGTGTCGGCCATAAACCACGCCGCTCAATGACACCGAGGGAAATGGGCCGTAAAATTAAAGAATCCTGCAGAAAACGCTCCCCCCTCTGCTGTGCCTCTGCTCTGCCTCTGTGCTGCTCCGGGGACAGTAGAAAAGCAGCTTCAGCATTTTTTTAAAGCAGCCACAGTCACAGACAAACGTAACAGAGGCAGAAATTCAATCTAGAAACAAAATCGAACAGGAATCAATGGGAAAAGATGTTTTTAGACAAAATGGTTTCAATGTGGACGAACCAGTAGGGGGATTTTAGGCGTTTGGAGAGGTTTTGAGAAAAGAATAAAAAGTACAAAAAGGTTCAGTTTTAAACAGCTCTTAAAAATTAGACATTAAAGGGAATTTAACAGTCATCAAATCCAGTGGAAGTAGTAGAGTTTTAAATATCTAAATATCTGTTTTTAGACAAAAGAGGGCTCTAGTGTGGACAAAGCCAAAGAGCGTTTATAAAGGCACACCGTTTTAGTCCAAAACTAAATGGAACAATACATAGAAGTCAGATTATGAGACGCTGATATTGTATGAAGCTCCTGTTTGAAGGAAAAAATATACAGGGTTTTAAAAGTACGGACGTGATTTTGGACAAAAAGTGTTAATGTTAATCAAACAAAACTGGATTTTCAAGGACTTACTTTTTAAGGGCATTTCCCAAGCACAAAACTGAAGGGGATTATACAAAAAACAATTGATGTAAAAAGCATGGATCTGTCCAATTAGAACAAAAAGCATAAGTGTGGATGAAATAAAATTATACATAGTGGTCAGATATTATGGCAGTAATCTTTTTTTAGGAACTCGACCCTATTTCAAACATGTAGTTGTAATAAAAGTGACGTAATGAGAATAGTACATTTGGAATTCTGCACAAAAAGGTTGAGTGTGGACGAATCAATAAGATGAATTTTAAGGACCTAAGGTTTTTTGTGCCTTGTCTGGCGCATAGTCTAAAACTGAAAGAATTATAAAGTGTGGTGAGATATATTGCCAGAAAGCTCACATGACGGTCTACAGAAGGTGTCATCCACGCTCAAGAAATGGATCTGTTGTTGCACAAAAAGCTTTAATGATCTTTTTCTTTTTTGGGACAAATCATAAAATGTCATAAATGTTGCTTTAACATACTTTTAGTGAAAATGGTTTGGCAGAGGACGGACAAGCTAACTATTAGGGTCCTGGAGAAACAGAAAGCCTATGTTCAAAACACAGAACATTCACATTCTTTTAAGCAAAATCATTACTAAATGGATTTGTCTTGGATTCTTGGTTTTGGTTCATTTTGAGTAAGTGCTCTTGGTTGTATGCAGTTTAAACTTCAAAAACTAAAGCAAAGTAAAGAGAATTTGGTCAGTTATAGTTACAGTGTCCTCTTGTCTTGAAGCTCTGGAGTTTGGTGCATTGGAGTTTAGATTAAACTGCTGTGAAAAGGGTTGAAAAAAGGGACTAGACAAATTACATATGACCAGACAAGTGTACATATATCATGGTACCGACTACATTGCTATAATTGTGGTTAAAAATGTCCAGTGGCAGTGAAAGTCCTTGTTGTTACTGTATTGGTGCGGCTCCAGGTGCCTCGGGTTTCCGCAGCGCTGCGACGGCTCTGAAGGATGCTGTAAGTGAAAACTGCAGAGATTAGCCAGACTCTGTAGGACCTCAGTGAGGCACACAACAGAGAATGTTGACACGCAAAATGAATAGCCTGTTGGCATAATAACAATAGCAACTCTTCATTGACTTTGATTTTTGTCAATTTGATGCTTTATGGAATATACCAAGAGTTTATTACCTGTCCATGTGTTGTTTATTCAGTCTGTGGTGCAGTTCATTTTTGTGTAGTTTAACTCTCTCTGACCTGTTGGTGCAATTGGTCCAGAGGTCACAGACTCCTTAGGGTTTGATTGTTGAATGAGTTGGCCCTGTTTCATGATCCCCCACTGATCCAGAACTACTGATCTGCAGAGCTTCCTTAGAAAGTTTTGGAAAGGGCAGGTTCTTTAGATAAAAACCACCTGCAGTAACCACCAGGTAATTTGATCATTTCACCAATCAGAGCAAAGCCATATAGTTTACATCAGTTGAGGTTCACTCTGGGATTTCAGGCCTGATGTTTTGGAGATAAAGTTAGAGAGGACAAACTGAGATGGACATAGAGGATGGAGAGTGAATATATTGGTCAAAGGAGGCAGGAGGCCTTGAAGAACAAGTATCTTTATGGATGTAGAGAAGGAGGACATGAAAGTAGTTGGTGTGAGAGAAGAGGAGCAGAGGATAGGCACAGACGGAGACCCCTGAAGGGAACAGCCAAAAGGAGATTCAGGGTGGATTCACAGACTTTAGAGAACAACGCCCTGTTTAAAAAGCTGTTTGTTTTTGGACGGAGCTCTATTAACTCTTATTGTGTGCAATGACACTGCAGTGTGTTTCACAGCGCCCCTACTGGCCTGGCAGACACACTACAGTGTTCTTAAGAGCTGGGTGAATCAGCGTGGAGAGAGATTGTTTGGATTTGTGTTTTGGTGTCATGTAAATCTACCTAGTCTTCACTGTATAATATTTTTGGTAGATTTTAATTAAATAACAATGGAAGTAATGGAGTAGGCCCACAAGATTGGCTGTTATACTGGAGTGGTAAGCATTAGAGTGCCCCTAGTGAGGAGTGGCATCCCTGTACACTTGGGGCCTTTCCCTCACAGTCAAATTGTAGAGCCAGTTCATTTATGTCAATGTGTTTCTTCATATTTCTAGTGGATATTTTAAACAGGGAAACTGCTGACTCATTCAATAACCAAGACAGAAAAACTGACTTATGAGAGTTACATCCCAAACTGTTACGTGATGCACATACATCATTGCTGTAAGGGCTCAAAACTGATAACAAACTATATTTCACAAATATGGTTGCCAAAAGAACAAAACAATGGCTGCGTCTGGGTGCCTCCTAAAGGCTGTGGGGTTAAACAGGATACCCCTTTGATGTTTCCAACATAACTAGACCAGTTCATTCAGAACCATCACCTGTCTATAGTGTCCTACTTGTGTTTGAATTTCTGCTGCAATGGCTTTTTTTGAAATGTTTCTAATGGGTCAGGATCACAGTCTTCTTTCAAAGTCAGTTTTCTTTGCACAAATCCTACCACACATCCTGTCATAGATACAAGCATTTAAAAGTAACATGGGGTCTACTTAAGAAATACCCAAAGAAGTAAGTGTTACATGAAGAGGCTCTAAAAAGTGAAGCTATTGAACATGAAAGAAAAAAGAAAAGTCACACTGACTAAACAGAGCGATGTTGTAAAAGTCAGTCTGTATTTAACAGGGAAAAAAAAGTTATAAGGAGTTGTTTCAAGTCATCATCAGAGTCACAAGAGAAGTTACAGTAAGAGACAGAGCGCGGCGAGCTGCCAACGTGAAAAAAACAACGTTCAACTTACGCACTGTTCTAAAGAAAGGGATCTATTTGAAAACCGCACAACAACGCTAGAGTAGCAAATAAATATTAATACAAACGATAAACTGTGAATTATGTATGTGTTATAATGATCACAAGCACCAAATCTATTTATTTTCATCGGAAGGCGTAACTCATTCCCGTACACGCACAATATAAGTGAAATAAAATAGATAATATGCCGTTCATTCACTTTTTGAAAAGCTTCTTCTTACAGTTTCTCACTTTACATCTTAATTACATTGCATTTTAAAGAAAAGTGTAAAACGCTTCTCATAAATCTTAAAAGCTGCATACTCTTTGTGCACGCCTTAGGCCCCAGCGTTTACAGGGCCTTCCTGTAGTTTTCAGCTCTGCTCCAGTGGATGGGACAATGAGGAAGTAGTCTGTTACTATTCATTAAAACGATGAAATGTGGAAACAGATTTATGCACAAAGCGCGTCCAATTTGTGTAAAATGACAATTCTGATTTTTTCGAAGAGTGATTTTTCAAAGAAGTCGAAATGCGAAAAGGAGCTTCTTTCCTTTCCTTACTACACTGACGCACGTTATGTCCACATTATTACTCATACATTCAAATGGGTTAGTGCTTCATTCATTACGGAATAATTAGAACAGGATTCATATCATTCACCTGTGAATAGTTTCCCACTTTCTGCTGCAGTGAAAATGCTTCTTTCAGTCAGTTTCTCACTCAAACGGAACACATTGCAAGATAATTGCATGACTAAATCATGTAACTGTTTTTTCCTCTAGGCACAGACGTTCACGCGCACACACAAGCACGTTCACTGTCACGTCTGAGGTCCGTAGTTCAGTTTAGTTAAAGCCTCTGGCCGCTGTTTTTTGTCTTCCCAGGATTTTCAGGAGCAACGAGACATATCCAAACCGACCCCCATGGTTCCAGCTCCGGGGGGCTTCTCCACAGCGCCCCCTCCTCAACCCCAGCCCCAGCAGGACGGCGCGCACAGAGCGGACGGGAGCGCGCCCACAGCCAACAACGAGTCCAAAACTTTTTCGGAGAACAGACCCGGAGACGCGGAGTCTAACAAAGCCTACGGGACGTTTAAAAGCCCCGCTCCGGCGCCACCCGTGGAGCAGAACAACTGGACCAACATGAGCCAGACCACCATCATCCTGGGCTCGGACGGGAGCGCCAGCGTCCAGCCCGGACCCGCGGCACCGGTAAGTCCTGCTCTAGTCCCGTTTAATCCTGGTTGGCTGGCTCGGGGTTATGTGAGGTTACCCATGCAGTGCCGGTGTCTTTATTAGTGTCAAGCTTATTTTACGCAATAGAAAATGAATGAATGGACTTACAACGAAAAACCATCCATTACCTCGTTGTCAAATTCTCGTTACAGCCGGTCTGTCTTGGTTCGACATGTTTCTGGTCGCTTTTCTGACCGAGCATCCCTTTAAACATGCCTTAATGTATTCACTGTAACGAAATGCACCACTGTCTGCTCTTTATTGAAAACAACGCAGCTCTAAATCTGTCATAAAGCGCGTCTGGAGAAATGTGATGGAAACGAAACTCCTCCACGGTGCTCGCGTTCAGCGGATGTGCACGGTTTAGAATCTGTTATGACATGAGTGAATCCAGTTGGAGGTTTTTAAAAGAGGCTGAGAGTCATGTGGATGTTGCTGTTGGGGTTGAGAGGTGGTTTCCAAACTGCACGGGTAGTAAACAGAGTGTCTGCAGAGTCTCCTGCCCTCACCGAAAGAAATACCACAGCACCAGCCCCCAGTCTTTACAATCCAACCCTCCCTTTTGTAATGTAATCAATCAAAGGTCCCCAGATATTAAAACACCTATCATTAATGTCATACAGGTAAAAACAGGAAACAAGTGCCACAGATTTGGACTCTCTCAGAATATTTTTTATTTATTAATTTTTTGCCATGATCAGGCCAAACAGAATGAGATCAAGTTGAGTGAAAGTGTAATTATAAAATGTAAGCCTGTGGGTTTACTGCATTAGTCTTTGGCTCGTGTTAAAATAATTTCCCAGTGGCCATCAGGGAATATTCAAATGACTCTTTAATAATGTTACAAAGGCAACTCCAAATGTTATTTCAAACAGCAAGTAAGTGATAAGGGAATATGGTGAGTATGTTTTCACACTGTGCTGCAGAACGAATTAATTGCAAAGTTCAATCTGTTATGGCTTTTGAATAGTTGAGTGATTACAATGGCTTTTCCTGTCCAGAGATTTCCCCTCATCCGTTTTCTTGAAGTTAGCAGGACATTTCAAAAGATTTTCATTTCCATATTGAATTGATTTCTAGACTTCCTGTATTACATGTATGTTGGTAACAGGATGGCTTAATGAAGAGGAGAGGCAGCAATAAACCACTTTGTCCTCAAATATGACTCCAAACAGGAAGTGACATCACATGGGATGGGAAAATGCCACTTTAGACCAAACCGTAGCAAGATTTATTTATTTTATCATCTTAAGAGTCAAAAGGTAGCTTGTGGATGACCAATGGATCTGCAGAGACCTAGGCTACTTCCTGTTTTGTAAGGTGCTTATTTTCAGCTTTGTATCATTTAGATTTTGGATGCAGTTTTGTTAAAATAAGACATCTAAAAAGGATTAAGAAGCTTTAAGTAGCTGCATACACCTTATTTCACAACACAAAGCTTCTCCAATGTATGTTTTGACCCTTTAACTTCATAAGCAGTCTACGAGGAACAAATCAGTAATGAAAGCGTTTATATAGAACCAAATAAACTTTACAAAGAGTTGGATTTGGTCCGTGAGGCTCAGAGCAGAGAGAGAATATATCATTTTGAAATGACTACTACTTATTCGGTGTTATTTTGTTGTGATAGTGTAATGTTGTCGGAATAACTTTCTCAAGGCCAGTGTGAACCTGTTCAAAGAAATCTGTGTTAGGCCAAAACATTGCTTTAACATACTAACATAGTAACTACAGAATATACAGAATAATATAAATTACTATCTCTTAAAATTCCCCCATTTCCAGTAATGTTGTCCATTGGCCCATGCTGTTAGTTGATCAGCATGAGTCAGCTCTGAACCTGCTGAGTCATATTTTAGCCTCACATCAAACATCACATACTCATTTCACATATTTTTTGGTATTTGTGTAATCTTCCCGATTAAGAATATTTTCTAAACTTGATGCTGTAACTCTGTTTATAGAAATAACTTAATATACTATGCTGACTTTCATATTTTACTGGCAAAAGGATGATACTTTGAGAGACGTGTGCTTATGTGTGTAGAAAAAAAAGAAAGCTACTAGACTAGAATGAGTTGGCTGTATTGTTAATTCCTCAATTCTTCTACCAAGCATGTACTGGGACAGTTTGCAGCTGAGTGTGAAGTGGCTACGATGAGAATTAGCACCTCCAAGCCCAAGGCCATGGTTATGAGCCGTAAAAGGGTTGCTTGCCCTGTCCAGGTTGGAAGAGAGGTCTTGGCTCGATTGGAGGAGTTCAATGTGTAATGGGGTCATTCACAAGTGAGTGAAGGAAGGAACAAGAGATTGACAGATCAGATCAGTGCAGCAGCAGCAGTGATGGGGTTGATGTACCGCTCTGTTGTGGTAAAGAAGGAGTTGAGCCACAAGGCAAAGCTCTTGATTTACAGGTCTACCTAAGTTCCTAGTCTTACCTATCAACATGAGCTCTGGGTCAAGACTGAAAGGACAAGATCTCACATACAGGCAGCCAATATTAGCTTTCTCCACAAGTGGGCCGTGCTCTCCCTTAGAAACAAGCTGAGGAGTTTGGTCACTTAAGAGGAGCATGGAGTAGAACTGCTGCTCCTCCACGTATAGAAGAGAAGGTGAAAGCCCCTGGATGCCTTCCTGGGGAGGTGCTCTGGGATGTCCCACTTGGAGGAGACCCCAGGGATGACCCAGGACACACTGGAGGACCTATGTCTCTCAGCTGGCCTGCTGGGAATGCCTTGGTGTCCTCTGGAAGAGCTTGAGGAAGTATGTAGAGAGCAGGGAGGTCTGGACATCTCTGCTTAGACTGCTGCCCCTGTGTTATCAGAGGATGGAAGGATTTATACAAAGTGGTTATTATAAAGTGTACTTTTATTAGGCCGAATGGGGATAAAACCAAAGTTAAGTATAAACACGTTTTTGTAGATGATCAGTGTAAACTAATGCTGTATTCTTCAACTATTTTTTAAAAATATAATAATATTTTAACATTTATTCTAAGATCACGGTGAATTGTAAACACATTTTTTCATGGACTGAACCTAATGCTGAACTAAAAACAAATCTAAGACCAAGACTAAACAATGTCCAAAACAAAAAAATAGTAACACAAAAATAAATCAAGCCTAAAGCAGGTCTAGACCAGGACTAAACAAAGTCTAAGTCAGCTTAAAACAAAAACAAATGTCAAATTAATCCAGGACTTGGACAAGACCAGGACTAAACTCCCTGGACTAAACCTGGACTGAATTTTAAGACTAGGACTACATTTGAGACTAAACCAACTCTAAACCATGACTTACACAAGAATAAATCAAACTTAAACCAGGTCTATCCCAGAACTAATCACTTGGATTAACCCTGAAGTCAACCTGGACCAAACCAGGATTTAGGCAGGACTTGTCATCTGTTATTTCCCAAATGTTGATGGCAATGTTCATTCAATCAGAGCCAACAGCATTTCCCACTCATCTGCAGAGGCCTCTTGATATTTGAGTGTTTACAAGGTTTAATTCATTGTGACTGGACACTCTTGTGATGTCTATTAGTGAGAACATACCACTGCAGTTTTTAGAAACCCTGCTCTGTCTTTCACTGACTTTCCACTGACTTTGTGTTATACTGCAAGCTCTGCAAAAACCTGAATGATAGTCTCCTCTGTTGAATCTACAGTTTCAAGACTAAATCCTAAAAATAACCTCAACCACAAGTAGAAGTGCCTTTATTTGAAATCACTTACAAAGCAAATGCACATTTATTTTAGACAGATAAGCGGCAGAAGGTAAATTAAATGAATGGTGTAAAATAATATGTAGCCTATGTGTGTATCCTCTTCTTTTCTTAAGCTTGTTAGAATTTTCTGAAGTTTAAAATAAATAAGTCTGTCTTTTAAACTCCTTTTCACGTTAAAACGAAGGCTTATTATCGTCTTCAGTTTGGTTTAAAACGATCTCTTAGTCGGTTCCATTGTTTGCTTTACTTTTAGCTTGAAGCAGACAGATTTTTCTCCTCTTCTTTCTGTATCTGTTGGAAACACCGTAGTGCAGCCGCAGCTCACTGTAAAAGTCCACTGCATTGCGCTAAAGCCCAGTGCCCCTATGCACCAAACTCTGCTCAACCCTCTGCCTCCAAAGTCACTCTTTCGGGCCACTCTCCACTTTTTGTCCACTTAAACCGCCTCCTGCACCTTCTTTGAGCCAAACCGATTAGATTATTTCATTTCATGTTGTAAAACAATTAAAATCCCGCGATATTTTGCAGTTACTCGCTTCATTTGCCTGTGCGTTAAAGAAAAGCCCGAGGCGGTGATACAGTCAGCTACAGGAGACTGCGGATCATTAACGCTTCACGCACGCTGACACACGCGCATACTCGAGTCTCACGCACGCCCACAAGCGCGCTCCCGCCGCTGTTTGCTGTGAATAATGCTGCGGGGCTCTGCTACGTCCCGCGGAGCTGCTGCCTGTAATTACTCTGGCGCGGCACGTTTTGCGCCAAAGCGAGTGTGTTCTTTTACACAGACGGTTAAACTAAAGTTAACACGAGTTTGTTGTGACTTTGTTGTTGTGTGATGTAAAATAACCACAGTAGGCTGTAAATCAAGAGAGAGTTTCTTCTTTTTTGGCGAGGTTTGTCTACATCATGTACATTTCACCATCACAGTGTTAAATCTTTTTGATCAATATTTGACTTGTCCCTTTTTTTTTTTTTTTTTGCCAGTGATTATGTTTATTACTACTTACTCACCTAAAAACATTACAGTTTTATGATTTAGTGAAACTGATTTCTGCAAAGTTTATGTACAAAGCAACAGATAATTCATGCATCCATACAGGCCACTTTAAGAATACTTCAGAAGAGAGAATATTCAAAAGAATAAAAAAAAAAAATGACTCAAATGCAATAACTGCTAATGTGATTTAGTTATCCATTTATTTCTAAGTTTAGATTGAAATGCTCTGATGTGCTGTGGGTCAGGAGATAAGGTTAGGCAAAATAGACAGTATCTCCAGTCTAACTTTTAAATGTGTACGTTTGAATGTGTATGTATAGATGTGTTTTGTGTGAAATTGTATTCTTATTAGTTTAAATGTTCACTGCATGTAAAAATAGAGAGATGAGAGAGACAAACCAAAACATTATATTCACTGCAGAGACTGTCCTTACATGTGTTTTATACGTTTGAGAGAAGATTTGAAGGAAACTTTTGGCTGCCTATCTTTAATCGCCCTGATGAACTGTTTTTGGATCTGTAAAAACAGTGCTTCCTCATAAAATGGCCCAGTAAACCCCCAAAGTACACCTACACCTGTGTGTATGTGTGTGTGTGTGTGTGTGTATGTGTAAGTGTGTGTGGTGTGGATATTTCTTCTGCCTCTGAAGTGAATCATAGTGAACAGTGCTGGATGTGTCTGTGTTTGTGGAAATGTGTCTGGTTGAGTTTGAATGTTTGGCCTTAAGATGTCAGTTGACTTCACTGAAGTTTAAGTCAATTCCACACCTTTTTTTAAAATTTTTTTATTTGTTTGTTTGTTTTTTGGCCACATCACAGTAAAAGGCCTATAACCTAATACACTTTCACTGATGAGTTACTGGAATCTCCTTGAAGCAGTTGTCACATTTTAACTTAAAACACTAAAACTGTGAGAAAATGTTAGCTCTTTCAGGTTACACACTTAAACAAACACAAGATCTAATGCTTTTATTAAATCAAACTTTTAATTGATTCTGATTCCATTTTGGGCAACTCTGGTCTAAATTATAACAGAAAAGCAAAGACTGACCTGTGCACAATATGAATTTATTTATTGAGTGATTATTGTAGTTTTCATGCTGAAACTTCTACTGCGGGCCTTTATGACAGGTTTATGTCTATTTTAACCATATTTTATTGGATCTAAAGTACAAACTAAATATTGTTTTCGTTTATCAAACATTAGAAATTTATTCTGGACTAGTTTTGCGTTAATCATCATCATTTTCCTTTGTGACAAATGACTGAAACCTTCATTTCTTGTGCGTAAAATCCGCTTCGTTCGTTGTATTTCTCCAATGAAAGTGCCTATTGTTTATTTTCTTATTGTGTAGATGGTTATATTAAATATGCTTGACTGGTTTTGTTTTATCAATGTATCAACATGCCACTCTCCACAAAGTCTTCCCATTTCAAATCAACTTCAGAGCTTCTAACCGAGGCCTGCGCAGACAGACAGAGTGCGAGTTAACCCTGTCGTATTCTTGATAAATGACTTGAACTACTCCATTTGACTTGACAAGCCGTTTGTTAATTGGGTTTTCGTTGTGGGTCCAGGCTGACGACGAGGACGAAGGCGGAGACGAGAACAAAGCCCGAGGAAACTGGTCCAACAAACTGGACTTCATCCTGTCGATGGTGGGATACGCCGTGGGGCTCGGCAACGTCTGGAGGTTCCCCTATCTGGCCTTTCAGAACGGAGGAGGTGAGAGGCAGCACTTCTGATGTGAGTTATACAGTCTACTGCAAGACAATAGAGTCAGGTGACGTTAGTTGAATATGAGATTTTGGCTTTTGATTAAAGAAGGATTTATGCAGGCTAAATATGTTAACTTTACGTTTAGTTTCAATACAAACCGTCGTAAAAGCGCTGTTTTTTGTCAGGCTGATGCGGTTGTGTATTTGTTGTGCGCCATAAATCTGCCAAAATACATTATACATTATATGTGGATAAATTTACAGATAAAAATTACAGATATTGTTTAAAAAGTTCTTATTCTAAAGGCCCTTAAAGTGGATGGAAGTTACAGCGGATAAAAGGGACAATTAGCAGTGTTTTTAATTGTTTTCTCCAAAAAAACGCTAATAAAGTGGACTTTAAAAAAAATAAAATAAAAAATGTCACGTGATAAGGCAATGTGGAGCCTTTGCGCTTCGACTCCAACTGTAAAATAATTGAACCCTGAACATGTGATCGAAAAAGCGGGTTATTTCTGCGTGCTATGCTGGTTTTAGCTCAGACACTTAAAAAATAAAAGTAAATATGAAAATGAATGAAAATGAATCTAAGCTAATATTTTAAATTGTAAAAGCATACTTGTTTTCCTTTGGTTGTCGTAATGTCGATGTTAAAGGTTTGGTTTAGTAGCTTTGTCTAATGTAACAGGAAATGTATGGCAAGGCTGTAGATTAATAAATGGAAGCTAAGTTCGTAGAGATAACGTCACAATGCTATTAAATAAATAAAAAGGTAAATAAATGCACAATCCAATCCACAGAGACATAACGCAGTGAGTTAAATACATAGTCTTTTTAATTGTCCATAAAAGGCCGCGTCACCAAACGGGGCTCCGCGCGTCGACACACATTTGTGACTCAGCGAAAATATCCAATGGGCTTTGATGTGATGAGTCAGCAGCTTTTTTTCTCCAAACGAATGATTCTTCGTGGCATCAACGGTCTTTCTCATAGCCTGCTGTCTTTGGATTATTTATGAAAACATGAGGCGTGTTGCGATTTAGAACCATAAATCAAATGTATCAAAAATGTATGTTTTCTGCAATCAAGAAGAGTGTTTGAGCTTTAAACTCACTACTATCAAACATAAAGAAGTAAATTATAGCTCCACTGGTCTCTTTCGACAAGTTTGGTCTCGGTTATCTCCGTTTCGTTTAGAAAATCTCTAATTTGTCGCATTTATTCTGCGTTATTACTCATTTAAAACAATAGAAGGTTCGAAAGTGTCTAAAATGATACAGACTGTACAGACCTTGCATTCAAACTACAATAGGCCTATCACAAATACAGAGAAAATGGCAATATACTGCATAGTAGCCAATACATTACTGTGTTTGAGTGTTAAGGAGCCTTGGAGAAGGGTACTAAACGTTTATAATCTGTTTTCAGGAAATCCCCTGTTAAGGGAGTAATGTTCTGGCCATTAAATTATTACATTCAAATTAAACTAGTCATTTTCTACACAGGACCCTTTGCCTTGTCTTAAACTTACATTAGACTGTTTTCACACTTTTAACGAGTGACAAAATCTGTTTCTTTTTTTTTTGTTTTTGTTTTTTTGGAATGTGACAAATCAATCACATCAGCACCACCCGAACAAAGAACCTGAGTTTAGAAAGTGTCGTCAATACCAGGATCTAAAAGAGATCCCAGAGAAAACAGTCCAGTCCAGTCTTAGGCAAAGTCCACACTTACATGGGCATTTTTGAAAACTGATATTTTTTCCCAAGAGCGTTTTACAAAATAGCTCTATCCATATGACACAACTGTAAACGCTCTCAAAAGTCCTCCAGACTCTGCTAGGTAACAATAAACCATACATCAGAACCAGTAAACAATATTTAGATTTGTTTAAATTCTTAACTTGTGTGGACAGACCATGTGGTTTCATAGTTTTCAGCATTCATTTAATAATAACACTAAATGAACAAATTGTTCTATAACCAGCCATCATTATTCTGCTGTATATGCTGTTACCCGTTAGCATGGATACATGCGCGCTTATTTCAATGAGCATGTGCAGATTGAGTCGACTTAGAGCACTTAGAAACAGCTAGATTTCTGTACTTAATGAGTTAAACTGAGTAGCTTAAATTAGGATGAGGTGTTAAATCATACTAGATTAGAGTTTTAATTTGAACATGTCATAAATAGCCATATCATGTAATACAACACAAAGAGAAAAGAAAAACAAATAAAAAGTCAAAGCAAAACTTACTATCCCACAAAACTTGTAGCATCAGAATTTGTAACTTGAAGTATTGGTGTCTTGTGTGAATTTGTTAGCCTCCAAACAGAAATCATTGTTTGTGTGTGAACCAAGGCCAAAACATAAAGGTGCAGCAACGACAGGACCTTAGACCAAGTCCACAGTCATCCAAACACAAGAATGATGTGGACTAATTGTATTTTGATTTAAATGGTGTCTAAGAGTGAGAGAAGAATGAGTAAAAATGAATTAGACAAGAGCAAAACCTTTAAATAGTGACCTTGTTTTTTGGAATAAACCATATCTAGTCATGTTTACTTCACATTTTGCTCTGCCCTCTCTCTCTTTTCTCCCAGGGGCTTTCCTGATTCCGTACCTGACCATGTTGGGCATCGCTGGGATCCCCATCTTCCTCCTGGAGGTCTCTCTGGGACAGTTCGCCAGCCAAGGCCCTGTCTCAGTCTGGAAGTGCATCCCTGCTCTGCAAGGTAACCTGTGGCCCCCCGGAGCTGACCAGGGGCCCCCCATGAGACACTGTAGTAACCACTGAGGACTGACTCACCCAGACACGCTGCAGTGATGAGGATTTGAGTTTGTACTGCGACTATGTTGGAGCAAAGGGTCTTCACTTAATTATACATAGTTTGTGGCACCTTTGTATGATATTCAGCTAAAAACTTTATTAAAAAATGAACTTTATGATTAATACCAGCTAAAATGGAAAAAAGGAACAAAAAAGTCTAAGATTTAAATAGATCACACTAAAAACAAAACAGATTATGTTACTGTTATAATACAAATGACATTTAGTGATTTATCAAATGTAGTTTACAAAGTTTATTTTTTCATAAAAGGACAGGAGGCAAGTTGAGGAAGTGGATGGGACATAACAGTCTAGAAATTTGCCTCAGGACACTAGACAAAGATATGGTCAAATGAAGGCTTTTTGGTTAAGAAATGTTTGTTTATGATTCCTCAAGTTCTATTCACAAGCACTATTGGATTAACAATTTATCAATTATCAAATAAACATGACATAGAATTATTGATTACATTAAAAGGATTTATCTATTTAGAAGGTTTTTGGCTAAATAGATGGTAAGGTCATTCATCATAAATAATTATGAAATGACAGTAAGTGTGCAGAATTGCAGCCTGAGCTCAATCTGTGTCTAAGCGTCACCAAATTAAATCTGACTTTGTTACAAACATTACATAAAACAGGAAGTTTGCACGTTCACCTGTGTGGACTGATTTCCATGACTGGACCATTTCACTTCGCAAAGTGAAATGTGTCCGGGATCCCTTCCCTTCACAGCAGTTTCCACTCAGTATAAATCCTGTTGTATGCGGTATCCAGTCGTAACCATTTATCTAAATTGTGTTTGGCTTTAGGCGATGGTGAGTTTCTCTCATTAAATTATTTTTCAAACGGTGTCAAAAAGTTGCGCATCCAGTTTGTGAATATAGATGAAATACCCTATTATTCCATGTTTGACTGGACTGGTTTGTGAAAATATTTATTTACTTGTTTATATATGGATTTCTGCAGTGTGACTCGGTGGGACAGTCCTGTACAAGTGTCCTTCATACGACCCCCCTGTCTTTGTCTGCTGTACACTCTCTGTCCTGCTCCCTTAAAGTAATGGCGTATATGTCGTTGTCTCGTTTATTTATTTTAGGTTGCGGGATTGCCATGTTGATAATATCTGTCTTGATAGCCATATACTATAACATAATAATGTGCTGGACACTGTACTACCTGTTCGCTTCGTTGAAGGGCGCGCTGCCTTGGGCGCACTGCAGGAATGAGTGGAACACGGTCGAATGTAAGGACAAAGACATGCTCATGTTCGGTAAGTTCACACAGATCTGTTTAAATATGTGCTAATGATAGGTGAGTCTTTTTACTCAGTACATAAACAAGTACGAGGTAAGTCTAAATTTTTGTACACAGGCTAATACTTGGTGTGTTTACATTATGTACACACATGTTAATCGGTGACGCCTGGTAAAAAAGTTTAGGAAGGCACTGTTGTTGTAGCTGCTGGTGAGGCTATTTCAGAATCAGATTAACAATTACAATTAACATTTTCGTTCTTTACACACACAAGTTACGTGCATACAGTATTCAGAGAACAATGCTTTTTAATCAGTAGTCAGACTCCAACCCCAGAGTCTCACATGAAGAGTGAATGTTCTCTAGGTGTTCACTCACCTGTCTGCTGCTGATTCTGCTGAATTCTTGACTGAATTTACACAGTTCCATTCCCCTCTTCTTCCCTTTAAGTAAACACCTTGTCAAATGGTAGTTTTAAATAAACATACAGCCACGTTTCCCCATACTGTTATCACTGGATACATGAGTTTGTGCTGTTGCTGGCCTCAGGTCACCTGTTTGTCAAAAGTAGTATACATCCATGAGACTGCTGCCCCACAATTATTTATTTAAAACTGAGTGGCTATCAACTAGGCATATTATATGAAAAATAATTTGAATTGTATATATTTACTGACATTATATTACATTAAAAAATGGACAAATGCCATGTTAAGTCTTTCTGTCTATACAAATGCTAAATTGAGTGCATATAGCATGCTCATCCTGCATGTAAAGTTTGACTTAACTGTACAAATGTATCCACATAGAAGATAAACGCTGCGGTTAAAACCTAATGTCTGTTTAAAATCAATAAATGTAGAGGATTTAAAAAACACATGGCCACACATGCCCCATACTGATGCCATCCCAATCTCTTAACTGCAACGTCAGGGATTCATTTACACAGAATATGGTCTTATTTAAATTCAACTGAACATAAGACATACTGTAATAAAAACAAATCAAAAAATCAAATGAATCAAATTTACCAAACTTCCCTCTGTTGTTGCAAACGCCAAATGTCCCACTTCTACTGTTAGTCTAAGTCGGTTACATTATTGTCCCCACACAAATGTATTCTGAATTTACTTTACATCATCTCACAAAATAGATGTTCTGCAACTGCAGTGCTTCTTAAATGACTCCCACAATCCGCTGTTGGCAACAAAAATGACAGAGATCAACGTCTCTGTTGTTCATATATATTTAAAATCTTACATAAACCCTAGCAAAGACACAGCCAGAGGTACGTGAGTCTTCTCTTCAGTAAAAACACACCTCTATGGAAGAAAAGACAGGGCCCAGTGCGCAATGCGTCAGACTCTGCAGTGTAATGAATCCTGACCTGAGAGCACTGCAGCACTGCGCCTCCGCCACACGCTGCCTTAAATACTCTTACATTAACTCCAGTATTCACGTTTTACTTTTCAAAATCAATTTAACATGTGAGTCGAGATGCATTAATCAATGTAATAATGAATTCATTTATTCATTATTACAGATGAATATTGCATTGTATGGCAAATGTGTTTAATAAATTGAAAAAAAAATGTTTTATGAATTATTCAACTATGTTTATTACTTAATACATTCCTAATAATGTTAATGTACATTTTGCCTTAAAAGATAAATAATAAAAGATAATTGATGATTGAAATTAATTAACTCTGCAACATATTGAATCAGAATACATCTTAATGGTCAAATTAACTGCTCTAAACAAATTTTATTTAATTTATACAACATTATTTATTAAGGAAAGCTGATTTAAGATATGCAATTTTACCCATTTCCAGAGTTTACATCTACTCTGACAGCCTAAAACTGCTCATAATTTATTGAAATATTAAACATATCCTTACATTATTTATGCATTGTTATATCTATTTATTAAACAAATGAGTAAACACACATTTAAACCCATTATGTCTCATATATAGGGTACTGCTCTTTATTAAGCTTAAAAAGCGTATAATTCCCATAACTTTATTGTGTATCAAGTTGTAAATGTGTAAAAATCCGGTCCAATCAGGTTTAAAAGGACTTTAACGTGCATTAACATCGAGTAAATGTTAAAAAAGTCCGATTTTGTGCGGTTTTTTTTGTCGCAGAGATTGTGTGGATTCAGCAGAAAAAAGTGCTGCTGAGGCAGATTTACTGTAAACTCTGCGGCGCTTATTCACAGCGCCACGCTGGCCTCTAGTGGACGAGATGGGAAGTGCAGTCAAACAGCGGAGATCAGGGAAAAGAAGGGTTTCTATAAAAGTATAAAAAAGGATAGATAAATAAATAAAGACTGTAGTGTAGAGTAAAATCAGCAGACAACAAAAACAATTAAAAAAAATAAATAAAATGATTTTCTTCATCTTTTTAAATGTTCTCTGTTGTCTCTCTTTAACGTCATTGGAGCCGTTCGAAATGTGGCCAGAGCATTTATGTAGACAAAAGTCGTAAGTTCAGTTTTCTTAAAAAAAACCCAACAACAACAAAAAAAAAATAAAAAAAAATAAAATAAATAACAACAACAAAAAACAAACAAACAAAAAAACAAACAAAACCCAAACACTTTTTTGTTAATTTATGGTGACGCTGACTTTGTTTAAAACCGGAAACCGCTAATGCTAATAAATGCTACCTTTGTCGTCGGGCAAAAAAGTAGGTTACGACCATACATACTATGGTAATTTATTTAGCTGTAGTAAGGCGTAATTTCAGCACTTTTGGTTCATATATGGTAACAAAAATGTTACAATATGAAAATGTGTCTGGGATTTGTGTCACCAATGGTTGCTACACATATTAAAATAACACTTAATTTGTCTATCGTGTTTGAAGACACATTTAAGTTTCATATGAACCCAGCGAAAGTTCAATCAGATTTTCAAAGATTTAGGGCGCAACTCAAATCTCTCTGAGTTTTTATAATGCCAGTCTCTATCAATTATAAAAACAGAAGATATTAATAAAGGGAGTAAACTGTTGCGATGCTAATGAAGAACCACGGTCAAAAAAAGGGACAAAATGACAAACGTGTGGCCAGAGTTGATGGAGAAAGAAAGGATTGTAATTCAACTTTAAAACTGTTACCATGAAATATCACAAAAAATATGCAGTAATATACAATCTACTGCAGTAACTACTCTAGTCTAATCTACTGAGTGACTAAGCAGCATATATATAAAAAGACATGAAATAAGCTGTTCAAATAGTTACAATTGCATTTATAATCTCATAATAAATATGTATTTTATTCTAGTATCTTCTTTTCCTTTTGTTTTGTAACAACTCGTCTCTTTGTGTCCTTGTTTTTTGTTTCGTGTTTGTTTTTCGGGCCCAGACTCGTGCATCCTTCGCGACAGAAACATGTCGTCTGTCAGAAACTCCTCGTTCTGTTTGTCGGCGAATGCAGCGGGAAACCTGACGCGCCTCTTGAACATGAGCATGGACGTCAACAAGACCTACGTCAGCCCCAGCGAGGAGTACTTCAAGTCAGTACTAATAAGACACCATCATATATGTGTGCATCACTCTAGAGCAGAATTTAATGTATGTTTTTCAAGTTTGAAATATGCTGTCCATTCTGGAAACAATGCAAGGAGCAAACAAAGAAGCCAGCAAAATCATATAAAAGGACACTGTAATGGGAACAAATATCCAGTGACAGGTTTTACTATATGACTAGCCTTTAACTGTGTGGTATGCACTTCCAACATTAACTGATTGTATGATTTATTTATATTCTTAATTATGCAATCTTGTCTTCCTAAAAATTAGACTCTTTGAATGAGTTTTTAGTATTTAGTGTGTCAGCAGATAAGCCTTCCTCTCAAATACCCTAACAGCTCTCTTCCCACCTGTGTTGTACTGTACTGTTGTAGTGTCTGTCTTGGCTGTGCTCAGGTACAACGTGCTGCACATTTCCAAAGGGATTGAGTATCCTGGAGATCTGCGCTGGCCTTTAGCCGGGTGCCTGTTTCTGGCCTGGCTCATTGTCTACGCCTCTCTGGCCAAAGGCATCAAGTCCTCAGGAAAGGTAAAGTAAAGCACACAAATGCAACTTGTTCTATTGATATGATAAGGTTGACCAAATATAACTAATAACTAACTAAATTATGAACTCACTGTGTACTGGCAATAAGCGTAGGATGATACGATTTTGAAAAATTGCTGTTACAACTCTAAAATGTCTGTTTTTAATTAATATTTCCAGTTATAAAGGTAGTTCAACAAAATTCAAGCAATTAAATGTAACACTTTGTTAGAAAGGGTTAGGAATTACTGCATTTTGATTTGAAACCACTGAAGATTTATGCTGTTTTTAGATGTATCTATGAATATGATCTATGAATATGAGCTTTCACATGTTAATTTATACATCATGTGACCGGATAGTTAATAGAAGATCTGTTACAGAAGAGACAAATCATTTAAATATTCATATAGATATCCAATTCTTTACTGATATTCATTGTACATTTTCCTATTCTAACATATGAAAAAAATTGGATTGAAAACTGGATTACACTGCCCTCTGCTGGAGATTGAGATGAAACAAAACTTCAGGCTCAAATGTATTGGCTTAGTACAAACAAAATCAAAACTCAACCTTTGTGATCAATGTTGTAAGGTACAAAATACCTGGAGCTCGCTGCTTTGGCATTTGATTCTAATTGAGCCATTGTCAGTAGCAGCAGTAGTTCATTTTCCCTTATTCTCCTCTGTTTTGTTCAGGTGGTGTACTTCACAGCCACGTTCCCTTATGTGGTGCTCATCATCCTCTTGATTCGAGGAGTCACTTTACCGGGAGCAGCAGACGGTATCCTCTACTTCATCACGCCCAAATGGGAGAAACTCAACGATGCAAAGGTGAATGACTACTGTCATACCAGCCTAGATATAACAGAGTCAGTGTTATCTTTAAAAACTATGAAGGTTGAGGAAAAAGCTAAATATTGAAGTAAGTAGTATTGTAGTCAGGATCATGCTGACTGAGACCAGAGTGTATTGAGATTCAGGACAAGATCAAGACTTTTAGATCGAGACAGAGTAAACACTAAAATCAGTGCATGGTGCATTAGGATAGATTCAAAATCCAGACTGTCCAAGTCAAGTTTCTCACCAATTTAAACCTCATGAAGATTTTTGATTGAATATAAAATGATAGAAGTTTTCATGAGAATAATGTGGACAAATAAAGTATTTGAAGTCTTGGTTGGTCTTGATGTTCACGACGCCTCACCCACCTTGCCTCCAGTGTCTGTGGCACTGATGTATGAATGTGTGAGTATGTTTGGTGGTGGTTGGAGAGACCATGTGCAGGTGCAGCATGGCTGTAATGTCTCCGTCAGAGTTAGCTCACCACCACCACCAGCAGTGTGTCACTGTGGAGGGAATGAATAATGGACTCAATTGTACAGCGCTTTGAGTGCCTTGAAAAGTGCCATATAAAATCACATCCATTATAATTATGAAGACCTTTAAAGGAAAGTGGTCTTAAGACTGACATCAATGTCCCCTAATATCAGACTTTTAAGTTACAAATACAATAACACAACACAGAAATGGTTGTTCACAGAGATTCACACAGAGAGACACAAATTCAAGTGGTATGGTTATCCTGATAAAAAATCTTTACAATAAAAGTGCTGTTAATGTCAGCAAAAAATAATAACAGTCCACAAACACCATTCCCTTCTTCAATCAGCTTACAAAGTGCATCTTCTTTCCTAATGCTTAAATGTTTGATATATATAATACTTCTGAGATAGTAAAGTAAGGTTTGTTGATCAACATAAGACAATTGGGGCACCTTACCTTTTTGCATTATATTATGTATTTTGGTTGAATACGGTGCCCTCTGTGTTGGTTTGTTATTCTTATTAGCCCCTGTTTCTCCTCTGTGATTTTATTTAGGTTTGGAAAGATGCAGCCACACAGATCTTTTTCTCTTTGTCTGCGGCCTGGGGAGGACTCATCACACTGTCCTCTTATAACAAGTTCCACAACAACTGTTACAGGTAGAGGCTGATTTTCATTATAGCAGTGTAACCTGCTCTAATAGAAGTATCTTTATTTTACCATTTATCATGTAATCAAGCACCACAGTGACTACATTTAACCCCAGACCCTCACATACCATTATTTCAGTAAAGTTTTAACCCATTTTTATACTTAACTTATATTAACAAGGTTTAAAGGCTTTTAACCTAGATATAACCAAGTTTGGATGGTCTTTTAAAGGTTTAACACATACTTTAACCAGTTTAAAACAGATGTAACCAGATTCGAACTGGATGTGGACAGGTTTTAAAGTGGTTCAAAGTGGCCCTTCTGTGGTTTTAATGGATTTAAATAAAAAGTGTTTTTGGATTTGGAGGGGTTTTGAGTGGTTAAAGTCAGACCATAATGCCTTAAAAACAGTTTGAACCTGCTTAAAAGTAGAATTTAACATGTTTAAAGGGTTTAACTTGGCTTTACACTGGTTTTAGATTTATTTGATGCTTTTTTTCCTCTGTCACTTTGGCACGTTTTTTGAAAGATATTTGTCTAAACTAAAAGTACATTTGCCAATTGAGTGGTTCATAAAACTCCAGGTAGTTTCAGAAGATAGTAAAGATAGTGAAATGTAAAGACACATCTTCACTATTATTGTCATAATGGTCACAAAAATCACATCCCTGTAAAAGCAACAACAAAGACTAATAATCTCATTTAAAGAAGTAAAAAAAAAAAAAATCAAATTCAAAGATGATATATAATAATGTTCATACAGTAAACAGCATGTTGGATGTATCATTTTTAATGTTTTCTTTGTAAAATGTTTGTTCCAAAATTGGATCCCAGACTTGATTTTGGTATACTTTCCTCCTTCGGGGGGTGTGAACTTACGTAAAAACCTATATATTTGAAAAAAATTTGAAATCTGAATTAAGCTTTTTGCTGCTAAGGGTTAAACTGTGAAACAGTGATTATATATTTTGAAGACTATACTGATTACACTGAGAATAACATTTTAGGTTTTGTTCAGTGAAACATATAAGTTATTTTTTTTTATAGAATTTGTGCTCACTCTTGAATGCTACAAAACCATAAAATCTGTCTAAAACTATATGAAACACTAAAATGTTACAGCCACAGTAACTTTTCAGAGACTTTGAGAAATGCTTTTCTCATTCAAGAATTGTTCCAAAGCAAATGAGAAAAACTGTTGAACTGAATGCCATCTTAGTGAAAATAGTGCCATCTTATGGAAACTGCCTGTAATTACACCACATTGCTTGACAGAACAATACCTTACTTCCACCAGAGGGCACATTATGCTCATCATTCTCACATCATGCTAAAGTTACAGTAAAATGGGATAATTTAAACTTCAGTGCTTTTATTTGTATTTTTAGTTAAAATATGAGTCTATCTGAGCCTGTTTTTCTGGGTTTTCCTCAGAGACACCATTATAGTGACGTGTACCAACAGTGCCACCAGTATCTTCGCTGGCTTCGTCATCTTCAGTGTGATTGGCTTCATGGCTCATGAGCTGAAGGTGCCCATTGAGCAGGTGGCAGACGAAGGTAACATAATGACATTTACCTACATTTAAAGATATATTACATAAAACATTTGAAGTTTATGTCCTTACAGAATCAGTTATAGTCTGTCCAAACTAAGCTGTATTTGTTATCATTTTGACTTTCACCTATATATATATATATATATATATATATATATATATATATATATATATATTAGATCTAGGGTAATCATTACATTGTAATTTTCTGAGGAGGCTGGATTGTCGTTAGAAAAATGGCAGTGATAGAATATTTATTTACAATGGGCTTTTCTGTGTGGAGTTCTCTGTGTGTGTTTTTTTTCTTCGTTCAGGTATGTCAACTGTAAGCTGTGAATGCTCGGATAGAAAAATAAAGCAGTGTGACTAACGAATTCCAAGCAGAGTGCACTGCTTTGGTTTTATGATTGCTTTACAAAGGACAAGTAAACTTACAGAATTTATATGTATTGTTAAAAAGAGTAAATCCTGGTATGTAGGGATCTCCGTATACTGTGACAATACACAGTAAAAGATGGTTTCCAGTTCATTTCAAACTTTTGACTTCAGAGAGCTGTCTCAAAAATATGAGGCTTCCTTATTATATGTAAAGTATTGTTCATGTTTACTACAATATGCTGTGAGGTTTTAAATAAGCACAAGCTAAAATTGGAAACAGCTAATGCTAATATAAACATTTTATTTAAAAATAAAGTTGCACACATGATGCTGAATGCAAAAATTCAGCCTTGAAGACTCCCTCATCTCTCCATGCTGCTTCCTTACTTGTCAGTCTCAGCCAATCATTGTTGAGCCACCTGTTTAAAAGTGCCCTCTCTTCGCTTTATGCAGTTGTTCAGCTTGTGTTACAACCCTCCCCCACCCCATCACCCCCTCAGCTGTGGAGCATTTCTCCTCATCATCAGCACCAGCAGCTCTTTTCACCTTTTCTCCACCACCAGTGTCTAGGATGCAGGGGAAGAATTCCCTAGAATCTCCATTCTGCTCTCTCTTCTCCTATCATTCATCACAGGACGTCTCTCCTGCACTGTTAGAACCACCCAGGGGAAGAACAACTTTTCATAAGAACACACCAACTTAAAAGCAAAAATGACCAGATGTGGCTTTATCATACAATTAAATAGTGTTTCATTGTATGTTTCAGGTCCTGGCATCGCGTTTGTTGTTTATCCAGAGGCTCTGACCAGACTTCCTCTGTCTCCGTTCTGGGCCATTATCTTCTTCCTCATGCTCCTCACTCTCGGCCTCGACACAATGGTGACTACTATGTATCTCTTGTGTGGTAGCCTATATAATAGTATAAATCAGCGTGGATTACAAGTTCATCCCAAATATCAAAACCATAAAATGTAAGGCCAGTAAACAATGTGCATTAGTGTTGTCCAGGGGTGTCAAACTCAAATGAAGAATGGGCCGAAATAAAAAAAAAAACTGTATCAGTCGCGGGCCAGAATTTACTCCAAATTGTCCTTTAAAGCCCTGTTATAAGTTTACCACTACATACTATAAATATTTACTTATTTTTTAGTTTGTGTTGGTGTGGGTTGTAGCCCCTGGGCCCCCTGCTTTATTGTTCTGGCCCTGCGTGATGCTCATGAAATGAAACAACAGCATGTTGCTGATGTCTTTTCTCTAGCCTTGAGGCATATACAGCAGACTTTTTTCTTTTATACACCTCTCTCCTGTGTTGGACACAGTGTGAAGTTTGAACCAGTTTCAGCGTGAGTTTAATTAAGAGTTTGCTTTGTGCGTAATGGAGAGGGCTGTGGCGACAGGGAGAGATAACACAGTCCACTTTTTATTTGCCATATTTTTAGAGAAAGACCTTAAATGTCACTCTGTAAAGTCAATGTGCATTTATTCACTCGTAGTTCACTGATCTCCTCTCTGTCAACAGAGCAGCGGTGAGGCAGCAGCGGTGATGCAGTAGCAATGCGGCTGTTGTTGCAATGCATCATGGAACTTGTAGTTTGATTTAGGCGCTATATCTATTGGCGGGCCATTAATAATATAAATTTGCAATCCTTTAGTGGGCCAGAAATAATCGCTTTGCGGGCCTGATCTGGCCTGAGTTTGACACATGTGGTATAGTGCATAAAAACTCTCAACTGTAGTCTAACACATTCCTTATTGGTGGCTCTCACGAACTGGCTCAAGGTTTGGACAAAGAAGGAGCTAACTAGCTTAAGCCCTAGCTACAACTCAATATGTGAATGTCAAGCTTAACGTATTTGTTATTTGGTATAAACAATTTAAAATAAAGCTTTATAATTAATTTGTAAAAAGTCTTTCAGTGTTGCTTAATGTCAGTGTTCATATTATATAGACAATTTGACTGTTGTCACTGACTCACTACATGTGTGTGCTGTCAGTTAGTGGGTAGCGAACATTGTGCTGTATTTATACAAGCATTTAGGCTACATCAGCTAAAGGCTCTGGAGGATTCTTGCTCCATCAAAAAAACATAAAAAAACATAGTGTCTTTAACTTGAACTAAATTAATTAGAAATACCTTAAAAACTCCTAAGACGTTTTTTGTTTCTGTCAGTGAAGATGTCAAAGTTTCCCAACATTTTAAATCAGACTGAAGTTTTTGTATGACAGTAAACACTCAGCTTTGCTCCTGCATTGAGCATTGACCCAATTACCCTCATTATAACCATTATAACAGCAAGGAGTCGGTCCTGCTGAGTGATTGGGTCTGAGGAGCTCTCCGCTGAAGGCAGTCTGTGATTGAAGTTGACCTTAAAGTTTTCTAACAATTTAACAAGGCAAAGAGGCAGAAAGACTGAGGGAACTATATATACAATTGAACATATGACCATAAAGTAGACCCGACGGACAAACTTTTCACCACACAATACAAGCTGTGAGGAAGCTCCATTGTTTAGTGTTGTTTTGATATATACATATTCCATCAGGGCAAGAAAACACAAAGGCTGACAGTACTGAAACCAGAAAGCTCTGCCATTAGCCATTGCTAAGATGCACTGTGTAAAATGTTGGGGTATTGAGCAACACAGGCAAGATTATGTTTTCAATAGTTTATGACCGCTCTTCTCATTTGTATATCTTGGTAACAGCATGCCAGCCAGCCTTATTGGGTTACCGTAGCTATTCACATCTGCAAAAAAGCATGTTGAATCCGAATATATCAAATTGCTTTGGAAACTTTCAAACTCCACAGCAGTGAGCCAGATGCACTTCATGGCTACATCATCTTTGATATTAAAGGGATATCTCAGTATTTTGAAAATGTGCTTCTTTTAGACAATTACCTCCTTTAATTCCTACAGTAGATAGTGGTCAGCAGACTCCCCCAGTCTGGAGAAGCAGACAGGAACAACGACACAGAGACTAAACCCTGTTCTGTTGTAAATGGGGACAGTGAAAAATGGATTTGAATAGATTTTACATGAAAAAAACAGAAGTGAGTGTGTTTCCGCTAGCCTCATTAGCAGACATATACAATACAAAGCCTGTCATAGCGCCTGTCTGCTTCTCCAAACTATTATATCCTGTAAAGAATAAGTTACCATCACTAAGGATCTCCCAGACAAACTTTCACTGAATACTATACTGTTTACACTTTGAACATGAGTTGGTCTTTTTTTAAACACTTCTATCTTTGTTAAATCTGTGTTTCAGTTTGCAACCATCGAGACCATTGTGACATCAGTGTCTGACGAGTTTCCCAAATATCTGAGAAAACATAAGCCTTTGTTCACTTTGGTCTGTTGTATGTCTTTCTTCATCCTGGGCTTTCCCATGATCACTGAGGTAAGTATAGAACAAAAATCACATGATATCATAATTCAGTCCAAGTGCGTAATTTTTTTTGTTTTGTTTTTTGTTTTTTTCTCAGAGTGGGATGTACATGCTGCAGCTTGTCGACACGTTCGCAGCCTCGTATTCCCTCGTCATCATCGCCATCTTTGAGCTTGTTGGAATCTCGTATCTCTATGGTAAAATCAAAAGTCTCATGACCTTTGGACTGGCATTATAAAGCAATATAAAATAAATACAATTCACACTGTAAAACAGACAGACAGTAGTTCAGCAGGAGGTGTAAAATAGGGAATGATAGGCTTGTAGAAAAATAGAACAATGCAAAAATTATGTGAAAAAGTGTAATGTTAAAGAGCAGGTATAGTATATTATAATTAAAAAATAATAATAATAAAATTTGAATGTATGTTTTAAAAGTAGACATGGACTTAATAAAAATTGAAAAATTACTAAGAACAGATGTATTGTCTGTGTATTATGATGGTACATGGTTATGTATTATCAGCCAAGTTGTAATGCGCTTCATGGACATTAGAGGTCACTGTTGCCATATGTTTGGGCTGTTCACCACTGGAAAGTGTCACTCCACAAAAGACAATGTAGTTGATCTGAAACAGTGTGTAATCCAATTTACTCCATACTTTTGTCCTCTGCCTTCGTACGTCAATACTATTTTATTAATTTGTCTCATTTTGTCTTTTGCTTTTTCCTGAGTTGGTTCACATATCATTGTGAATGTGATGCAACTAAAAAATGACAGAATAAACAGAAATGAAAACATTACCTTAATAAAAAAAGATGAGAGCTAAAGGCTTATGTTTAATGATTGACTTTAATGATTAACTCATGATAGTTGTTTAAATTACATTTCCCAGAATGCTTTGCTCAAGATATTCCAGTATTTTGACCAGAAACATGCAATATTCTCTCTTTCCAGAGATCTGAATTGGCATTAGGACAGTTTTAAGAAAAAAAACAGTCAATATTAGAAACATACTTGAGCTCTGAACATTCACACTCATGTTTGGAACATTTTGTAAAACTGTTTTATCTATCAAAACTCATTCAGTCATATTTCTTTTATTTTTGCTTTTAGTTTTATTTAGTCTTCATGATTTAAACAAATATATTCTGTTAGCCCAGGTTCTGCTGAAAAAAAAAGATGTGTAGAGCATCTCTGTGCATCACAGCAATGATGTTTATCAAGCTTATTCAGAAAATATAGGCAAGAGAAAAATGGGAAAAAAACAGGATCAAAAGAGCAAATGACCAAAAATGTTTACAATCCACTGTAAAGAATATGATGCTATATAATACAGGCTATGACATACACATAATTATATGGATATCTACATACATGCTGTTATCCCAACGGTCACTATTATTGCTACTGTTCAAAGCCACTTTTCAAAGTTTTATGCTTGCTACAAAAGGTTCACAATCAGTTCTGCCAGCCTTGTGAACACTTTTCCCTCTCTGTGCAGCAGTTAGTATTTTTGTTTTCCCCTCTGTAACACTGGTAGCTTGTTTCTCATTGGTGATTGGTCAGTGGTCTGTGAAGATTCAGCATAGTTTAATATGGAGAATCTTCCTAAAAGTTAAAATGAAGGAGCTTTGCCTTATTACAAATCCAGGTTCAACCCCGAAGCTACCTTGCTAACCCTGTACTCTAGCTTAGTCATACAGGGCCAGATTTGTTGAGAATGTTTTGTATTTGTAAATGCATCTGTATATTAATCTTGCAATTGTCTATAAGCCTGCAGTGCTTTTGTGAGTGGCATTTCCTCTGTTTCTATGCATATGTAAATTTACCTTGTTTGTGTCTGTGGGTCTGCAGAGGTTTTGTAATTGTTCTCTCTTCTGTTTGTATATGCATATACATTAATCTTGTGTCTGTGTGTAGGTCTGCAGAGGTTTTGTGAGGACATTGAGATGATGGTCGGATTCCAGCCGAACCGCTTCTGGAGACTATGCTGGGCCTTTGTGACTCCCACCATTCTGACCGTATGTTGTTGTTTTTTTTTTTCTCCATTATATTTCCCATCTTCCTTTTCCACTGTAGTGCAACTTCATTGATCCACTGTTGGAAAGGAACAGTCCAGAAATTGCTCCTCTTAAATCAAAAATGATTTCTCCCCCTACCACCTCAAACAGACACTCTTATTGTGACAAACAGAGAGTAAAAACACATCTTTCTCTGAGATAACCACTTAATTTGGGTTGTACTATGAGTAGCCTTCACAAGTGCTTACTCACATTTGAATTTCAAAACGTTTGTTAAGCAAATCTTTTACTTCTGTGCATAAAATCTGGTTGATTATTGTACATATAAGCCTGCATAATAGCAAAACAATCTCTTTGTTCAAAAGATTAATTAGACTTTGCCATAACTTCATGACTTACCATATCTGGTCATATTGAAATGAATGTATTAAAACAAAGAAATACAGAGAAGGGCTACAGACAAAAACAAAAAAAGTCAAAATAAACACATAATATGTGATGACTACTGATTTAGAAAACACAATTCTTTGGACTAACCTCCTCTAGTCAAGGCAGGTGCTCTATCAATATTAGCATCTATATTAGCTTAGTTTTCTAACTCCACAAATCAATTGTTTACTTAAAAATAATGATATGCAAATAAAAATATTCAAACAGTTTATACCCACGATGCTACCAAAGGCACAAGATGTAATGCAGATGTTACTGGATTAACTTGGATGAAAAACAACAGCTTTCACAACCATGCTTTCACACACTTCCTTATTTCAGAGTCACAAGACCTCCTGATAGCAATGTTCCCCATTCTTAGTTTAGTAGTTTGTAAGTACAAAAAATACTAGAACTAATCATACATCAGCTCCTCATTTGAAACATCTTTGTAAATCAACATGTCAGCTTTGGACGTGTGGCACTGTTAATTATTATAAAAAAGCAAATATATGTCTGAAAATTGAGGGTGGACAATGATGAATAGCTCATTGGTCATTTGTGCGGTTATCCTCTTTGCTCTCAAAGGCAGATGAGATTCCTCCCTGAGCTCATTTTGGCACAAGTTGCGTTCTATCTATCTATTCTTGCCTGCCCACTCCTCCTCTACACATTTCCATTTTTCATCCTGTTTTCATCAATTCTGTTCAAGTGTGACTGGAAACAGATGCAGATAACAAGTGGACATTTTTCAGCTGCCCATTTTGTAAATATCAAGTCCCTGTTCCATTTTGCAGCGCGTTTCTGGTTCAATGCAGTTAATTAAGGGTGTACCCAAACCTATACCTCTTATATATAAGTTAAAATGAAACACGGTTAAAATAAAACTTAAGTTAAAATAAAAGTTTTTAAAACCTGTCAAAATCTGTTCAACTTAATCCACTTAAAAGTATTAAAAATCAAAATAAAGCCACTTAAAAACTGAGAATTTTGGTATTGATCCAATACCAAGTAAATACAGGGCCAGTATTTCTGATACTGATACTGATACCAATACTTTCTATTTGAAATTTCATGATCATTGAATGATCTTTGTCATTTTGCATTTAATGAGTCAAATTAAAACTACTCACAACTATTGACAATCCAAACTAAGCAAGCCACTATGAAAAAAGAGTTGAACAAACAGGCCAATGTGCATTTAACACCACTTAAAACAATTTAAATACCCTTTAAACTTGACTATTCAAAACCTGCTTAAAACCTGCCAAAATTCCTTTAAATTTAATTAAATATGGTGAAATCCAACAAAAAAAATTATAGTTATAGCCCCATACAGCTGCTTATCTGAAGAAAACCATTTAAAATCCGTTCTTAACCAGTGTTTAGTCAAAGTACATCTAAGGACACATGATTTTATTGAGAATTTGAGTAAACTCAAAGCCAGGTGCAGCTTTTTGATTCATTTATTCTGTCCAATTATACCCACATCTAAACATGTTATATTGAGTAAATCAACATCCTTTTACATGTGTGGTCCACACAGAATATTTACAATGTCTGCTGATGAAAAATGCACATGTTTTGTTTCATACACAGGCCACGTTGAAGAGCTTGTTCTGAGGACTGATCAGTTCTGTGGTTGTATAAAGGGAGGAACACAATATAAATCAGTCATATGTGAAAAACAAGGTCACATCAATCAATTCTATGTAACTGAACTGTCATGGGTAGTAGTTTTTGAATCTGTAGAAGCCCTGTTCGCTGGCCCCATTAGCAGACTTAACACACCTGTCGGTTTCTCCAAACTTATACTGACAATTATCTGCTGTAATTTACCAATCACTAAGAATAATCAAAGACACACTTTTATCAAATACTGGACTATTCCTTTAAGATTAGTGATGTTATTAAAGCAAATACTAAGATTGTGCATCCTAGCCCTACAACGCAAATGTAACAGTGTGTTTAAATGGTTCTGGCTTTTGTTTAGAGTTCAATGAGAAAACCAAAAAACTAAACTGAACCAGCTTTTGTAAGCTCAATGCAGCAATGAACATGCCTGACTTTAACTATACTTCAAAAGTAAGTGTCACTATTACTTAATAATGATTAACAAAATAACTTAAAGCCATTTAGAAGTGTTTAAGGGCCATATAAAACTTCACGAAACCTGCAAAAACCTGGTATTACTCATTTCAAACCACTTAAACTGGTTAAAATCCAACTAAACAACCCGAAGGTCCAACTAAAACTTGCCTGTATCTAGTAATACTTAAATATGTCCAAAATGGTAATACTGATTCAAAGTCACTTAAACTGGTTAAAGCCTAACAGACTTCCACAAACATATTCTTACTGTCTAACTTAAATTCTGCAAACTAAAACTAAAAACTAAAAACCTGTCCAAATGTTGAAATACCCTTTGAAGAGCTCAGATAAGACTTTACTGATCCCACAACAGGGAAATTCATTTGTTAAGGCAGCCTGGGTAAAGTTCAAAAACAGTGCCTAAAACTGCTGAAAGTCCAACTAAAAGCACTTAGCACTATATTGAAACTGGTAATAACCATTTAAATTCACTTGAAACTGGTTGGATTTTTACAAAAACCACTAAGAACTTGCCCTAAAGTGGTAAAACTGATATAAAGCCTCCTAAAAATGGTTAAAACAATCTTGGTCTTAATGTCTAACATTAACTCTACTCAAAATATTCAAACAATCCAATCGACTTAAATCCATGTGAAACTGTGAAATGTCCAACTATCCATTTAAATCAACTTAAAATTGGTAAAATTCCCACTAAAACCATGTGAAACCTTTCCAAAATGGAAATATGGGTTAGTAGCTAGTAACTAGTTAAAGCCCAACAAAATCCACTTAGAACAAACCTTTGTCATTTTTTCATAATCCTTTAAACAGTTAAATGTCATGTCATCTTGCCTCTGAAAAATGACTGTCCTGTCTGTAGGGGATCTTGTGCCTGAGTCTGTACCAGTGGAAGGTAATGACCTACGGGGACTACACCTACCCAACCTGGTCTATGGTTATGGGCTGGCTCATGGTCATCTGCTCCGTCATCTGGATCCCCATCATGTTTGTCATCAAGATGTACCTCGCGCCGGGATCCATCATTGAGGTTAGGATAAAAGTTGCTTTTTCTTTAAAACATATTTACTGAGTAATTTGATTGGTTGTTCTCAGCAGCATGGGGCTATATATATTGTCTGTATCTCAAAATATATAAACACATTCACACATGATGCTATGTAGTTAGCCTCCATAACGCAAGATAGTAAAGCTGCAAGGTTTTAAGACCACTTAAAATCTAACTAAAAACTGTTTGAATTTGTTTGTGTTTTTTTTTTAAAACAGGTTAAAATGCAGCTAAAACCTTTCCAAATCTAGGAATATTTTTTAAATTCAACTAAAAATTAAATCCTGTCCAAAACTCCAAAACTGCTTACAACCACTCAAATAAATTTAAGCCCAACTCAAACTCCATACAACTATTTAAATTAAATGTCCATTTCAAATTTAAAGCCACTTAAAACTGGTCAAAGTTTAGTTGCTAGATGTAGCAGTGGAAATTAGTTTTATCACATATTCTCTAATACTAACATAATTTATATATATATATATATATATATATATATATATATATATATATATATATATATATATATATATATATATATATATATATATATCAAAAGAGGACTAGTGAGGGAAAAAGTCTTGTTTTACTACGGAATATAACTGAGAGTAACATCCTCAGCAAGCTAACATAAAACTTAGCAAATGAGTGTAGTAAAAAATGTGGATACATCATGCCAACTATTGCTACTGCAAAGACAGCCAAGACCCTAGGACTAAGTAGTCATCTCTGATACCACCAAGTATTTTTAATTCTTAATTCTTAATAAATCTTTATTAAGATTTCTTTTTGAATATACAATAATTTATTAATCTGAAGCAAAGTCTTAAAAGTCTATTCTAGCTTGTGACAGTGTTCATGTAGGAATGGAGGCAGTTTGTTGGCATTTCATTTTCACCTTTAGTTTGCGCCCCCAAAGTGGAATGTGTTTTGTGCAAAGAGACAGTCATCTGTCTGATAACTGTTTCAGGGGGTTTGGCATAGGTCATAAATACATTAGCATGTAGAGTGAGGGTTCTAGTTCTAGTTATTTAGAATGTCGAATGTAGAATGTTAGGTCAAAATGCATACATGCTTCATTTATCTAGTTTCAAAAATACCAAACTATATAAAATGCTGATTAAACTTTCTATTCTACCACTTTCTCACTGTTTGTCCTCTGCTTTATCTCTAGCGTCTGAAGCTTGTCTGCGCCCCTCAGCCCGACTGGGGCCCGTTCCTGATGAAACACCGTGGTGAACGTTACAAAAACATGATTGATCCGTTGGGAACCAACTCTTTGGGCCTGAAACTTCCCCCCAAGGACTTCCAGCTGGGATCTTACCAGTAGCACCACCCTTGGTCCCCCTAAACCCAGCCATTTCCACCCAAACTGGGGCAACTGAGGACGTCCATTTGCCCCTGGAAACTTACCGTCTGTCCAGTCTCACCCATTCGGATGTTAGTGGGATATGCACCAGGGTTCCCACATGTCTTTTCCAAGTCATGGTAAAGTCATGGAAAATGAGAGGAAAAGTGAAAAATTTGGTGTTGTCCTGGAAATTCATTGCTCCTCACATTGATAACATAATTCGAAAGTTTAAGATTATATTTAAGATCACTTCATTCCGTTTTAGTTTTGATCTGGGATATTTATTAGGACATTTCAATCTTATTAGCCTTCATTTGCCACTCTTTAGCACCACTCTTTACCTTTTAGGGTAATAATCTACAACAATTTTTTCCCTTATTTTTTAGTCGAAAGCCAATTAAATCACCATTAATATGTCCTTGAAAGTCCTGGAAAGTTATGGGAACCTTGTCCGTCTTTCCATTCCCACGTTTCTTGCTCCTCAATCCACTCTTTCTTGGAGGACTTTTGCATTTGCTTTGTTCTATTTTTTTTTTTTTTTTTGGAGGGCTCTCATTGGCTCCAGCTCATGACCACCTGTGATTATCGCAGAACCCTTTCCCAGGGATTTTATTCCAAGAGAAAAAAAACGTGTCGGAAATAAAAAAAACGGCACTGCTCAGACTGCACTTGCAATATTAGACTTGCCATAGAAACTCCCCAATGGAGTCCTGCAAACTGTCTTTGTGAGTGTGTGTAAGTGCGTGTGTGCTATAATTTTGTGTCTAGAGGTAATGAATCGTCTCGGTGCAAGCAACAGACTTTGAAAAGAAAATTGAGCGACAGACGGCAGAGATCAGCGTTTTTGTTCCATGCGTGTGTCACTGTAATAGCGAAAAATAGCATCTACCCAGTCTTTCAGAAATGCTGCTGCTATTTGACGTTTCTGCAAATCAGCATCTATATGGAAAATAAGAAATGAAAATTGGTAGGATGTAAACTGCCTAAACTTTGGCAAGTTCAACTTAACTTTTAATCTGCTAACTTTTTAGCTAAGCAGCTTGGTTGAGCTACATTAGCATTACCAATGGCTAAATATATATTATAATTATTTAATAGAATTTTCCCTTTCACATCCTATTTTGTCACTTCCAAACTAGAAGAATGAAGAAAGATTGTCTCTGTTTATTTTTAAATAGCAAAGTGCTTATTGGTGGTTGTGCAAAAAGCATATTCATTGTAAAAACTAAATAATCTAATAATAAAAACATATATATATCTATTTTTAGCCTCTCCTAGAACTATAACAGTTAAAAAGGTTAAATGTTATGAGAATTTAAAAAACCCTAATATTGACCATTTTGTCAGCTGTATTTTTAATCACATTTCTTAATGCAATGTGGTCAATGGAAAAAAAGTCTTTCTAAGTAGGAGATTTTCTCATGGCAATACCCCAAAAGTCCACTAGGGACTAGGGGAATTGGTGACAGGGACAAATCTCTCATGAGCTATTCCTGAGGGGGACATAAAGTACGCACCAGACATTGCTGTAAATTATTGAAATCTTTATTATTGTAAATAATTGACAACCAATAAAATATGAAAACTATAATGTAAAATCTGGCATAAAGGATAACTTTTTTATTTATGCATTAACAAAATGCAGTTTGCAAGAAAATTATCTGGGTTATTAGCTCTTTAAACCAAGATGTCATTAGCTACCATCAGTACACTGTAGATATAAATGGTTCATTTATTGGACATTAACTATATTTTTATTGTGATCTAACACCAAAACATGGAATATTTTCACATTTTATAATCATCATCATTTTACAATTTGGATTGAAACTGAAATTGATATCTTCTAGGGGACTTTGGGACACCACTCAGGAAGAGGGTCATGTCCCCTGTGGCTCCCCACAATTACCGCCTATACCTAGTCATTGCCAGAAGTTTTAAAACCCAATTCACATTCCTTTAAATATTAGAGAACTTACTGCTCTCACTGGTAGTACTTTATATGATTTTATGGATGAGATTTAACTATCAAATTGTTTTGAAAATGTAACTGTATTTTCTCCCATTTGTGAACTAATAAATATCTGTCCACATTTTACACATGCTTTCCAACATAGGTTTTTCCATTGCCACTATTATGACTGGATAAAATTAGAAATAATAATGCCCACCATTCCTAATAAATCTTTGATTGCTCCAAACTTGGCATGTGGTAAACTATTAAAGCAGCCCTGCATTAAAGGTTCCTGTCCAGAGGGTATCATGTCAGTGAGACAGACTCTACCTATATATTATACGTCTATACCTTATGCCTATTCTATTCTAAGAATCATCAAAATTATTTTGAGAATATGTATTTTTGGGCTAAAAGTGACACAGAGCTGCTTTAAGTCTGTAAATTAAAACAAAGTAATTATATTGAAATGACTAGACTTCCTATTGTTTTATGCACTTTCTTTAAACAATGTCCTAACGTCTTTCCCTAACCTCAGTTAAGGCCTTTTTCTGTCTAAACATTTATTTTAACATTATTTGTTAGCTCTACAGACTAAGACAAGTAAATTGACCTGTTTCTTGAATGTTCATATTCAAGAAACACTGGTATGCCAATCATAAAATCAGATATCCTACATATCAGTGTTTTGCAGAAACATCACTTAGATACATTTCAGTTCTCAAGACTGGGTTACTTTTTTCACATTTGTTTCCTAGTCTGTATAAATGTCTTTATATACATGTTCACTTTTGCTTCAGCCGCTCTTGCTTTGTCTAAAATACTGACTCAGTATCTGCAGTTCTGACGTCCCAGTATATTACTGCAGTTACTATCAGTACAATACACTTTGGCCTGAAATTAGCTTGGGGTCTTTTTCATCCCCGAACCCTTAGAGACCAACTGTAAACCCCTTTTCTCTGTCTGTGTCTTTATTAAACACTCCCTTTGTAATATGTGAATGTAACAATGTACCAAGTCACTAGAGTTTAGCAAACTGCAGCAAATAAATGGCCATTTAACCCTTTTTAGTCTGAAAAACAGGGCCGTGCTTATAGATTTGACATATATTAATCACCGTAGAGTGTGCTGTGAACGTGTTCAGCCATCATATCACATTACATAAAGAATATATAATATCTCTAAATATGAAATATTTATACCCGCCAGCAAAGGAAAGAGATGCAAGTAGTGCTTATAACTCCATGTTGTGTTGGTATATCCAGTCATTTGTTGAAAAGATGTGGTCATTAAGTGTCAACGTTATTAGTTAGCTGTTTGTGGTAGATCATAATGTAGGTAAAAATGGGCTTGTTATGTCTCTTTCCTAATCTGGAAATGTTATTGTTGTCTTAATTAGAGATATAGATATTTATGGACAGAGTTCCCACGCATTTTGGAAAAGCTTGAGATAATAGTTTTCCATGGGATATTGAACAATGGGAAAAAGTATGGGTAAATTTGGTAAACCCAATAGATCATATTTTTCTGTGTCATTTGGTTCAGCCGTGTTTTATCTCAGTGATACAATATGTTTTGGTATGGCCGGGTAATGCCTTTATACCATGTCCGAACGGAGGCCAGCATTTCAGATTTTTCGTCTCCTCTTGCCAGGGTGAACATTTCCAGCTCCTCCATTTAGCTGTAGACATAGGTAAACATGCTATTTCTGTGCCATGTCTCAGCTTAAATTGTACACACACGTTGTTTTGTGTAATAAGCCAGTCACTATATACATAATAATCAAGGTCGTGGAAAATGTGTGGGAACCCTGTCATTTCTGACTTCTGCCTCTTGCTTCTGCGTTTATCTGTGTGTATCATATAAACAGGGTCTCAGGTACAAAACTCGATCCCTTCTTTGGTTTGAAGGGACATAAACATTCAGTGCATAGGAAACAGAGAGTAGAGCCATCACAGTGCGACGCCTAAAGGTCAGAAATCAAAAATAGTGATGACCTTAAACGTACCGCACTTGTTTTTCAGGGCCTTTTCAAACCTGAGTCCAAACCAAGGACCATCGTCTATCTTCTATTGTCCGCATTTCATCACTTTCAGTCTGTCGTCTGTCTTGCATTGTGACTTCTTACTGTAATGTCTTTTCTTCATGTGGAAACAACTTTAACCGCAACCCACTAGCTAACATCTATATAGTTATAAATTCACATAGATTTGAGGTTTTTCCAGTCTTTTCTATTTGTAAATGGTTGGCACTATATTGTAGCACATTATGCAAGCACAATACTTTGAATTTTTTATGTATGTATGTAAAGCATCAAGTAATAGTAGCCACCCAGCCATGTTTGTTATTTTTCTATTTCTACTGAGAATTAGTCTGGTCCAAACCCATTTCTATCAACTTTCGCCATATGCTACCATCATTGCTCTTTGTACATTTTTAGCATTTTAGCATTTCGATTAGCAGCTAGTTGTATTGTTATGCCCAATTCCAACTACAGAACAAAATGAACTGTATTAGATTAAAATATAGTGTATAGTGTTAAATTTAAGACCAGTGAGTGAAACAATGATGTCCAGGTCTAAACCTCCCAAATATCGCTAAACTAATTTTCACACTTTGTTGGCACTGTTATATTATGGACTATTACAAATTATAATTTTAAAGTCCGTGAATCTGATCGAATTGTATTAAGCTTATATTAATCATTTAGAACTTTTCATATCAGCTTTTTTGGGACATTTCATTATTTGATCCACAGCGGGCATAGTTTTAAATCTCCAATAGCTCAATTACATTCAACCAACAGTCTCAAATTCTGTTGACTGGTTAAATGGAACTGCTTATGTGTAAACAAGTCACTGTTAACCCAGAATAATTGCTTTTCCTTATAAGAAAGTATGAAAGCAATAATTAAATTTGCTCAAAACGAAAACTAACTTCTCAAACCTTCGAAATGGTGAATTCATAATTGAAGACTGGAGTTATTAATTGCAGACTTTTACCTCTAAGTGGTTGAGATGTTTTCCACTTTCCATTCACTTGTCATTTCTACCTCTGTTGTGCTCCATCAAAGTCACTCAAATCACTGTAATTTAGCTCCTAACTCCCTTTAAGTCATTACATTCTTGACGTAATCAGCACAAATACTCCACTGTAAGGACGTTTTAAGTGCTCTGGAGTTGTTGGCCTGCTGTGGGCATATGTCCTGCTCACCTATGCATTTTTCCATGTGCTCTGATTGTCTGTTGAGGGCTTTTAACTCTGCAGGAGTCCAACCTACGACAGAGCAAATTGGATTGAATAAAGGTTAAAGTGAGAGAGGGGGTTTTCTCATAAGAGTAAAGGTAGTGGTAAATAGTCATTGAGGTCCCAGTCTGGAAAAATGTCCAGAGATAAAGTGGCAGGAAGTGCATTGTTATTTACAGTATAAAATTGTGTTGAATGCCTTATTAGAACATGGGTACTTTGTCATTGCTGACTCCTTAGCTGTTATTAGTTCCATAAACATGAAACAAACTTGAAGGAACATTTTAAAAATGTTACAAAAAGAAAAAATGCAATATAGGTGCGTTTGAATGGATTTTGTAAAAGCCTGAGGAAAAAAGAGACATAGCTTTTGAGGAGTTTGGCGTGTTACTTCTGGATATTTGCTGTTTCATGTGTCTTTCCTTTTTTTTTATTTCCCTTGCCAGCAAAGGCTATTTTTTGTTGCATTAAAATCAGGCAGTGGTGTTAATACCACAGCAGTAGGACCCCCACATCTCAGTTTGAAATCATGGTGGAGTCACTGCTGTCAAATATCAGAGTGAGTGAGTGTGTTACATCAAAGGGATTTACACATTTACAAAACTCTGAACTATCTACATAAACTGTCTTTCGAGACATTCATTTCATTTTTTAACTCTGGTGCTTGGACTCCAGACTGGGTTTTGCAATGACAGTAATTTACGAGAAGTAATAAGCTATTTGTCGGCTTTTGAGAAAAATCCCTACAGTCAATCTGAAGCATGCAATAAGTCTTGTTCTAGATGCATTTCTCAAAGCCATGTCTTTTCACAACCATTTATGAACAGCACAGATATGATTTAAGAGGTTGCACAGTTTGAAAAACACAATATATATCCAGTTACAAGTTATTAATGAGCACAATTGCCCTGGTGTTAGTAGCTTGCTTGTTCTATTCTACGGTAGATCGTTGCTTTAGATCGTCAGTGCATTTAGCTCCGTTTGTGGTGTGCGTCTTTGTATGCTTGTGTGGGCGTGTCCTGTCTTTGTATTTGTTTCCTTTCTTTCTGTCCTCTTTCTTTCCTTCCTTCTTGTCGCATTAAGGTCAATCAATTACAGTTTTTTGTGCATGGTCAAAGTAGAGATCGCTGGAAGGAAGCAAGAGATCCACTGTATTGGACTCCATTTCCCAGGAGCACTTTCTTCTCCTCCTTTTAACTCTCAAAGGACTTTTAAACTTTTGGACTTCAAAAAGAAAAAAAAAACAAAACCTGTTGATGTTTCGTTTGTGAGAAGGCCAAGTCAACGAAGCAGGTTTTAATTACTTTAATGTAGTGTGCTTTTTGTAGTAAAACTTAAAAAAACAGAAAAGCCTTTTATGCCCTGAGTAAGATTTATTAATAATTCCTTTAGGGCCATAACATTTGTATGGTTTGTGTTTGGTGTGTTTCCATTCATCCGGGTTTAGTTTCCTCTGGATTTCAATGCGGATTGGATTGTGCTGTTGTGCTTACACTGTGATACAGCTGTGTTATCATATGTAATGTGTCCTATACAAAACAATATGATTCCAGCCCCTTTGGCCACTTAAAAATGTCTTACTTAAGCAATATCACACCCAAAAGTACAGACCAAGATCTAAAGAAAAGTCTATGAGTGTGAGTACATGAAGCACCTGCTGCCAAAACCCTTTGATTCAGTCTAATTCACACTAAGTTTGGCAATATAATCAAGATTTATAAGTGTAATTAGATGTAATGTGTCCCATTTAAAACAACATTAGTCCAAAAATAGCCTCTTTGCCCCTTAACAATGTATTACTTCAGCAATTTCAAATCCAGTGCAGGCCAAGATCGACTTTTTTAAATGTGCCACATTGTCTGTGATGGATGTCTCTTTATCACAAGAAAGGGAGGTGTTGTATAATTTATATCTGGTGTTTTTGTGCTTTTTTTAGGCTCAGAATAGTGATAGAGTCTAAATATGCAATCGTGGGTCCTCCCTGGACACACCCAGGAACAGCTGATTTAATTTTGGCTACATAATTGGTACAACATACTTTGATCTTCTCATAACTGTATTCATTTAGTGTCAAAATTGCATTAACATGTTGGTGTTGAAAATACCACAAGCAGAATGACAATTGAAAACTATTGGCTGTTTCATATTGTCTGAATTGGGAAGTTAGCAACACCAAAAGGACATAGACATTCATTTTCATTAATCCATCAGACTTATTTTAAATGACCCAAGGTTGGTAGTTGCTTCCGAAATATTAAAAAAAAAAAATTCAGATAGAGCCTAAACAAAGTCCATCAATCAAGAACATAAGAAAGCATCATCAACAAATCAAACGAATAACACTTGGGCACATCATAATCATGAGAACTCTAAGTTTTTGTTTTATGTCAAAAAGAAAGGGGCAAATATATTAATTTGTCATTATATCCACCATATGACTGTGTGAAATGAAGCTAAACTTCTGCAATTTCAGCACAAAGTCATCTCAAAGTGGTGGTGTGATAACTTTAGTCTGCAGTGAAATCCAGAGGCTGTGATTCAGTTAAATCCGCTCCATGAGGTGCCCCACTGAAGAAGCTTGCATGAGCAGTTTGTGTTGCTGTAACTCAATGTTCACGTAAGTAATCCTCTCTGTAGTCTGTGCATGTTTACTTTAGGAGGCTTTTTCTTAAAATAAAGAGGGTAGCTGTCAAAATCCTTCCTTTGAAAATGGAAGGAAGAGTTAAAAAAAAAAAACAAAACAGAAACAAGGCCCTGTTCAGACCTGGCATTAAGACAATGAATGTTGTAATTTGTCTTTGTATGTTGACAGAAAAATGCCTAAATTTATATATTATCTTCTATCTATTGAAGATATCAGATATAAGTAGAATTTGAAGCCAATTTAGGTAGAGAACAAAACTGGATTAAAGAAGCGCTATGATCATAAGCCTTGTTTCCACTGGAGCGGTACGGGTTCTCGGGTCAGTACGGGTAACTTTCCCTTTGCAAAAAGGGTTTTGAAAAAAGTGTAGCATACCACTTTGGCCCCTGGTCCCAAGTGTATGGTCCACTTACCAAAAGCACTGGAGTGAGAGAGAGAAATATTCTAAATGTGTACTTTTCTCTGATAACTGTAGTTAGTGTTAAACATCAAAATCTTAGTGATGACCTGAAACAACCCATACCATACCCCTCCATTAACACCAAGGCTATATTTTGCTCTAACAGATGAATATTTTGGAAGCATTTATTAATTACCAAGATTATTAAACTTTAAGATGCATTCACCCCCATTAGTAAAGGGGTTAAACGAGCGTCAATCCAATAATTCTGACCTTTATCTAAAACATAATTTATAACATAATTTTCTGTAAAACTTGTGTTGGCACAATGTCCAAGTCATCTTACTGTTGTCTTATATTCTTTGCTCTCCCCTGAATTAATCAAAATGAGACACAACAAGCAGTACTCGTCTGAACAGGGCCTCTTTGCTTTGCCTGCAAACCTTTGGGCAGTAGAGGTAACCAAAGACCGACCTTTAATGTAAAAAAAAAAATGAATAAAAAAGGGTTGTAGTGAAAAAATACAAATCTTTAGAAAGAAAAGAGAAGTGTTTTAGGAAGTGCCGATACTGCCACTCATTCCACGTAGTGTTCGATGTTTGCCAATACGTTACGACACATGTTCAGGTAACCATTGGCCTTATAGATGTCTCTGATGGTAGAAGATGTATTTCAAAATAACAATAGCTTCTTGTCTGTCTACTAGCTCCCAGTATTCCCATTGTTCCTATTGTCTGTCGTGTCTTTTGGGCACTTTATGGTGTGACCTATGGCTGCATAGGTTAAATTTCTAATTACTTGAGTAATGTCATATATTCTGTGTGTCCTAATTGAGGTACAGCTGCCTATGGATATAGATATGTGCCTCCAAAAAGCTCATACCATCCTTTGGTTTAAAAATAATAGAGTAGATATATAAGAATATGTTTTAAATCTAACGTGTGAGGTGTAAAAAAAAAATAATTAAAGTCTATATCATAAATGTGAAATGCATCTATATTTATTTTCTTGTCATCGATCTTTGAGGCCCTACCTCAGATTTTGTATTTATGTATAGAGATGCAATTGGATTATAGTATCTTTGCCAATAATAATATATCGCTATTATATCATGAGATGTATAACCTACAAATCAATAAATAAATGTTATTGTTTCTCTGTTGGGTCTTGTTTTTTATCTGACAATTTTTCTGCTTTGTTGATTAATATTTAAGATCAAATCATAGATCAAATGTAATAGATCATGGCAAAAGGCTTTAAAAATATGTTTTTATTTGTCATTATTATCAAAGTTACACAAGTAATAATGTGTCAAACATTTACAGAGAAATGGTCAGATGTTTCCACGCCTTCAGAGAAGGCCTAGAAATGTCAGAAATTAAATGTTATCATTTATTACATATCATATGTTCAATATTTTATTTGTTTATATTTATATATTTTATTAAATTAATCTCTTACAATTTCAATATGACCTCAGATTCTATCACATTTGTTCCATACATGTCCTAGGTACTACAATACTGTTGTCCAATCATATTTTGTGGTTTTGTGGGGTTGAGGAGTTAAGAGCTGCTCCTGGTTCAGTCTTCATGGGCCAAGATAAATCCAGGGCACTGTATGTTTATGGGGAACTGACACAGGGATTAACTAATCACATTATGATTTAAAGCGGACAGGACTCTTTAAACATAAATATCCTGTGTCTTACACTTTGAAGTCAGTCTGGTCATCACACCTTGATATTGATCTGTCAGAGACAGACTGGGACAAAACATGTGAGAACACTAACAGGTCTATCTATCTAGGGATATCAAAATCAAGCAAATTCATTTTAAAGTGCTATTACTGGACCCCGTCACGGCTGTTTAAACTTAAACTCTGGACTCAGATAAGTGCTGGAAATGTAACACAAAAGGAACTTTGACACATCGCCTCTGGGATTGCCCTGTGATTCAGAATTACTGGTTGATGGTTCATGGGTACTTAAAAAATATGACTCTGCCTACTTGTAATTAAAACAGAGTTAATGTCCTAAGTGACCTACAAATGACAGCATATTGTAAGTCAAACTGGTATAATGATTGGAAAACAAATCCTAATGTGCTACTGGAGAAGTTCAGTGGAACCACCTTTCACAGAACTGGCTAAGGTGGCCTCAACATTGTTCTCTCTATTGTTGGCATTTTACATCTTGCCCAGGGACTGCAGTTGGAAACTAGCTCTGTAGCTAACACTGGCACATTTACAGAAATGTTTATTAATGTGTACTGTCTCTGTTCAAATAAACAAACAAATAATAAAAAAAAACATTCAGCACCGGACTATGCATTATATTAAGAAATGGAGGGACTACTTGAAGTACATCAAGAATATTGATGAGGGAGTGACTGTAATATAAAAGTGATTGGTGTGTTGTGATATATATATAGTGGAAAGGACTGAAATGCAATGGATCATGATGTCCTTAACTGTGTATTTGTTTCAGCAGACTTTTGAAGAGAATATTACAAAATAATTTTTACTACTGAAGCATTTGCATTTCTAAGTGGAACTATCTAGGTTAGCTACAATATTTAATAAACAAGTGAACTAGTCAAGCAGTACTTATGTAAAGATGTTTTCACCAGTGGGGCTAACAGACTCATTCATTTATGCATCTACAAGCTAGAGTGAGTTTAAAAGCTTTGTAGAGTAAACCTGCAGCTGAACTAGCAGCTAGAGCTAAGTGCTTCATATGGACTCATAATGGCATCAGCCTGAGTGAGATGGGCACAGTTCACCACTGCTAAAATGACATAATACAGGATTTGATTGGCACAGTGGCCAACAGAATAGCACTTCTGCCTCAAAGATGTTGTTGTGTTCAATCTCTGGATATCCAAATAAACAAATACAATTAAGTATTGAGAATTTATAAAATTACTTTATTTAGACATTTCAAAAAAGAAATAGGAAAACGAGTTAATATTTAGCGTAAATTCTAAATATTCTGTAAAAAATATGGAATTGTTTGTCATTGATAACACAATTAACACAATGCATTTGTGTCTAATATTACATAATAAAGTACTTTCAAATGCTTCATATCTGTTCAGCTGTGGAACATAATACAAATATCAAATAAACAAGCTCTATATTAAAAACATACTTACAAATGAAGAATGCAGACTAATTGAATAGTAATAAAAATTAAATAAGTCATGGTTATTAGTCACTTTGTCATGTATTTTGCATTGTTGACTAACATGGATTGTATTACCACCTTTTGGTCAAATTTGGAAGAAGTCAGTGTAATTAAATAACATGTGTATCCTATATGATCAAACAAAATTAATACATGCCATTGTTTTGACATATCTTCAGAACAATTATGAAAAACAGCTTCAGACAGTAATTCCCAGAGCAGTTGGAGCTGTCAGTCAGGTTTTATTTAAATCGAAGGCACACCACTGTGTGAAGGCGGTTTATACGTTTGTTGTTTATGGAAATTGTGATCAAAGAGGGATAAATTATAAAGAGGTGGAGGATTGAACGTGGCTCGAGGCGCATTGTTTGTCATAAAAAAACAAAATAAAACATGTTTGTTCGCAGAGACAGACAAGATGCTGTTCCTGGTGTCGTTTCAAATTCACATCTCTCTGAATTAGACGAGGAGGAGGCGTATGATAAACAGTGAATGATTCAGAAGAAAGGATCAGAGGAAAACTGACAGTGGGATGTTAATGTGATGTGATAATGTATTTAAATGGATTATGATGAGCAGAGTCATTAAAAGGCCTTTACAAAGACTTTAATATAGACTCTGTTAATAATCATCTGGGACAAAAAACATTTGATTGAAGGTGCATTGTGTAGCCATTTGGCATGATCTGGTGGCAAAATAATTAATTCCATACGTCACTTTCTCTTCCTGTCTGTGAACACCTACGGTAGCCCTCTAGGGACATGCTACTGTGAGTGAATAAATCCAGTAGAATGAAATGATGATGAAACAAAACAAACAAAAGTTGAAAAATGCCCTTAGCCTTCAGCGAGAATGTGTGTTAAAATAAACAGGGATAATGGAGCTCCCACTGGGTTTGGGGGTCAGACCAATTTCCACTGGGTCTGGTTACCATAAAGGTCCACACGCTCTAAAAACGAGGAGTGTGCAATGAAGGATTGCATTTCTAGCAATTAAAAGGGTATGGGTTCAAGCCCCTTGTGTTCAATACAATTTATTTCTACAGCCCAATATCACAGCAGCAGTTGCGTCAAAGGGTTTTACAGACTGTACTCCTCTGTCCTAGAGCAGCAGAGCTCATCTAAAGTTGGTTGAACCTAATGTGAACTGTGAGCTCATCCAATGTTGCTAAAGCTTCAAATCAAAAAGGTAGGTTTCAAGTCTTACGTTTAAGGCTGTCACTGCCAAGATCCTTTTTGTGTGGCACAAAGGCAATGAATGTGACATTGAGTGGTTGTGTTAACTCTGTGATTGACTGTTCACTGTTCAGGCTGTACCCCACCTGATGCCCAAACCAGAAAAATTTACTGAATTTGCTAGTTAAAAGTTGGATGTATTTTATATCCAACCCAAAGTTTTTGAACCAGAGTGTCTCTGTGTGTTCGGGTAAAGTATAATTTAGCGCCTGTTGGAAACACTTATAGCTGAAGTAAATTTGAGCAGAAGAAGCACGGCCATCTGTCCTGTCAACTCCACTCTTCTGAAGCTGCCACACAACCCAAAACATCTGCATCAACTGTGCCATGTTGACTTTTATGATCATTTTGAAGTATGACATTATCAATTGTTAATGAAATTGTAAAAAACAACAACAACAAAAAAAAACACACACTTTCGCAAGCTTTTACACGTCTGTGCATTTTAACATCTGAAGGTTTGTACCAGGAACTCACAAACCCTTACACTGTATTCATTGTGTCATGAGTCACGTCCTGATGCATCCTTTGATTGGTCAGTATGATGTCACGCAATATTTAATGCTTGTTCAACTCTATCAAAAGAATTTACAATTTATGAGGTAAGTGTATCGTCAACAACTGGAAGATGAGGAGAAAGTCTTAGGTGCACCTGGCAATTTAACCAAAAGTAAAGAAGGAAGTACATCTACTGATAAAATAAAAAAAGAGATATTCTGGTGCTTGTTTACTCAAAAGTCAAAATAAAAACATAAATAGAGAAAAGGGAGGCAAATTGAAATGAGGATAAATGTTGGCAATGCAATCACACAATGTTTAATGAGGAGGAGCTAATTGTAGGATCGCAACAGTCTGACACTGAATTCAGTGAAAGAAGTTTGAGGTAAGCTCTGAACTTCAATTAGATGTGATGCATTATTATTTGCAGGAAAACTGTTTTTTTCCTTCTTTAATAAATGTAAAGCAGGAGGTTGCTTTTGATTTGTGAGTGATGTGGTTGAGACAGAAAGGATAAAATTGGGTAGTGGTAGCTTTTAAGTATAAAACAGTGTTCAAATTTATGATGCAAACTGGGAAGTGAGAGCGCTTTAAAGGTAAATTTTTTCCAAGATTGAAGTGTAAAGTGTATTTATTTGAAGGATTTATACAGTGCAACATAGTTTTGACTGATGTCTTCCATTTACTTCAACGTTTTTAACAATGCACTTTAAAATGAAGACCACAACTGATTATTTTTCCACATCATTGTTGTGATTTGATGGAAACTCCAATCCTTAAACATAGCTCAAAATCCCTCCCTGCCTCCTTCATCTAGCTCTAATACACTCCCTGTTAATTCTTTTGCAACTGTTCTGTGTGATTTCTCAAACATGGATGCACTGTCTTGGTCTTGTTTTGAGGTCAAACCACAGTCAGACTCTTTGTTTGTTCCAAATGGGTGCCTAGAATTTGCCCATTGTCAGTTTTAGGAGGTCAGACATTATTATCGTTATGCAGAGTGAACGTTGACAGCTCTAGGTTGAAGGAAGCAGCCTTGTGGAACTGAAAAGAGTACACTTTATGTGAAGATATCTGCTGTAAACATCGAGAGCGAGCGCCGTAACAGCTCTTGACGGGTGATTTTTCTTGCCGTATCTGCGCGCTGACAGATGGGAAGTTAGATTCAAGTGGGAGGTGTTGTGTTGGAAAGGCATTACGCTGAAATTGGAAATCATCTATAACGTTTATTTAGGAGTAGCTCGGCCTTTCAAGAGTGGTTTATCTGAAGTTTTTCACTTTGCGGCAAAAGTCAATAGGCCCTCATAGAAAACCGCAACAGGATTATTTCAAAACACAATACCTCATTCATCTTTTCATTCACTGCTGTCAAATCTCCACAAACTCTGACCAAATGTTTACCTGCAAACAGACTAGATTTAGAGGAAAATACAAGCTATGCATGCTTATAAGTGTGAAAGAAAAACTGTTTTGTAGATGTGGGTCCGACAGATCCTTTTGGAACTCATGTAGTCTCTACAGTAGATAGTTTTCAGCAGAACCCAGGTTTGGAGAAGCAGGCAGGAGAGTAATACACCATGTTCTGCAGCAAATGGGGCCAACTCTTCACATTTAAAAGGCTGAACTGCTTCAATGTCCATTTTTCGTAGAGGATATTTCCCCAAAATCTGCAGCTGAGAAATGTTCCTTATTGGTTTAGACACATGTTACAGAGAGGAGCTTGTTCTCGGAGTGGTAAGTTCTGTGGTTATATAAATGAGCAACAGAATAAAAGCCAGTCATATGTCACAATAAAGTCATGTAAAGACTCTCGATGTAACACACACTGTCACTGAGAGTAGTTTTGAAGTTGTAGAATACTTCTGTGTTTTCACTTTAATTTGTCAGACGCCAGAAGTGTTATTGGAAGCTTTAGTTTTCACTCAACTATAGAATTAAATTTATTATGACAATGGGCACAATCAAAGTTTGTGGAAGCAGAAATGTAGTCATTTATCTCAAATAAGTATGTTCAATAAACTGTTCAATAAACACAACCAAACCTACTGAGCAAACAAACATTCAGATGCATGCATACAGGTGTGATTTCTATTATATAGATAATTCAGTCTCCAGAATTTCCATCTGCAAATGTGGCAAACTATGTGCTTCTCTGTGAGAGTTGCACAAATATTGTTCAAATCCAACTGAGTTTACTTCATCTAAATGCAAATGAAAAAAATGTTGCTTTGCCAAATAAATCAAAATTACAGACGTGAGGTGTAACAACAACAACAACAACAACAACAACAGCATGCAACACTCAAACTGAATTTCCTTTCAATCTTTTAATTTACCCTGTTTTCAACTTTTTCAGAGAAGTTACAAATATTTTGTTGACCTCTGTGGGCACCTACTGTTCTTTCAGCAAATAGTTTTACCCGTGAACAATTCAAATGATGGTGTCCTTTAACAAAGCATTACATTACATAGCATGGTCTTTAATTTCATTACTTACAGAGTTTTAGTGGTCAACTGTTTTGTTTGAGGTATCTTTGAGGTAACATCTTGTGTATGATATTTGTTGTTTTCTGTCTTTTGTTATTGGGTTGAGAGATGGAGCTCTGATGGCTATAGAGCTTTTATTTGTGTGTGTAAGACATCTGATATTTTAGGTTGAAAGCTGATGTGCAAGCCAAATAACACAGCATCAAATACCAGCTGCCTCATACTAAAATAATGCAAAATAAAGTCATAGTGTACATCTAAAAGCCTTTTCTCTGACTCCAAAAAGTGCTCAAATGCAGCTGTTCACTTGTTCTCTGAGCCTTGGCCCTGCAAGCAACATTCTAACTATGCACAAGTACCACATAACCCTACTAAGAAAATCTAGCAACTAACAACATACAATTCCCATGCCCTTATTTGCCATCTCAAACATTTAAAACGTAAACCATGATTCTTTGCAGCTCACATAAATGGCTGGCTTTATTGTCTTTCAGGAAACAACTTGATTTATGCTGTTCCACTGCGGAGCCAGGGGCGTTTATTTGTTTAAAAGAAAAATAAGCCAGAGAAAATAACAATGCTGGTCTTTAATGAGTCTTTCAAACCTAAATGGCTTTGGCGCAACAAGAGCTCTCTTACTGTGGAAGCGGTAATTTCGTCGACTTGAAATGCCTTGGCAGGGATTGTTAGTCTAATTAATACACAATGGTCTGAACTCGAGTGGGAAGTTATTTTCAAAAGAGACGCCTGATTCAAAAGCTTTAAAGCAGAAGGACTCAAATGAACCACTATTATTCTTTTGATTGTGATTAATTCAATTCATGTTTATTTATTTAGAGCTATTAGGAAAATACGCTCTTGTAAGTAACAGGATTTAAAATTTGGTTTAATTGGAAGCAAGTGAAAAGAGATTAAGTCTATTGGACATTTTCAGGACTTACAAACAATTTTCTTATTAATCACAAAACAAAGTTACCACAGACCCTCCATTTTTTAATTTTGAAATGTTCATTTGGAGATGTTAGCTGGGTCAAAACACAAACTACAGAAGCTTCAGAGGGTCAAATCAAAAACTACATCACCCTTGGAGGGTCAAAACACAATGTTTAGCAGCCACAGAGGGTCGGTTTGTCACTGACGGTTTGTCAGAGGGTCAAAAGCCAGAGTGCTTCAGCCTCAGAGGGTCAAAATTAAGGAACTAGCAGCCTCCAAATGCCAAAATCCAAACTACAGCTGCATTAGAGGATCAAAACACAAATTACAGCTACCTCAGAGGGACAAAATCCAAACTACAGCTGCCTCAGAGGGTCAAACCCCAAACTACAGCTGCCTCAGAGGGTCAAAACTCAAACTACAGCTGCCTCAGAGGGTCAAAACCCAAACTACAGCTGCCTCAGAGGGACAAAATCCAAACTACAGCTGCCTCAGAGGGTCAAAACTCAAACTACAGCTGCCTCAGAGGGTCAAAACCCAAACCACAGCTGCCTCAGAGGGTCAAAACCCAAACTACAGCTGCCTCAGAGGGTCAAAACTCAAACCACAGCTGTCTCAGAGGGTCAAAACCCAAACTACAGCTGCCTCAGAGGGTCAAAACCCAAACTACAGCTGCCTCAGAGGGTCAAAACCCAAACTACAGCTGCATCAGAGGGTCACTGCACAAAGCTTTAGAGGGTCAAAACTTAAACTACAACAGCCTCAGTGTCAAAACTCAAACTACTTCAGCCTCAGAGGGTCAAAACACAAACTACAGCAGCTTCAGAGGGTCAAAACACAAACTAGAAGAGTATATAAAGCAAATCTAGCTTTTTTTCTTCAAAGTAAATCAAGTTTCAGGTTGAATTATGCAGCTGCAGACTTGGAGAAAACTTGAGCAGCATTTACAGATTACTCATTTCACATGTGTATGAATTTCAGCGCAAATTTAGAAATGCATTTGCCACAACAGGCCCATAAGTGTAACCCTTTATTTTGATCGAAAGGCTACGGACAGATTATTGATTAATTTAAGATACAGCCCCTCACCAGGAAGTAAAAGAATGATGTAAAATGTGTTGATGAAACCCCAGACTAACCTCTTAAATCAGCTCTGACAATCGGGTTTGTGGAGCAGGAGGAAAATACAGAGCTGAACTCACAGATGCCCATTCGTCTGCCTTTTGTTTGCCCTGCTCCAGCGGCTGGTGTTGGCCAGGCTCCGGAGTTGTTTGTTAGTGTAGCGTCTGCAGCGTGGGAGCGTGAAGCGTGTCGGCCCATCTGGAGCCAGCACAAATCAAACCGCCGTAATACTCGGTGCAGATGTTGTCCTCTCGCTGCGCTGTGCTGAGCCAGACTAATGTTTGATACTTCCACTGCATTCAAATCCAGAGACGGAAAGGAGTAATATTCCCAGGCAAGGTTACGCTTCTGAGGGTAAATAGACCACATTAGCACTTCCAGGCTTCTACCGTTTCCTGGAGAATGTTTTCAAGGTCTTTTCCAGAACATTAACAGCCATGATACATGTGACCATATCCACTTTTATAATTTTACATTTTACAACAACATTTTTCAATTAACTTAAATTTTACATTGTATTTAAAGGACAGTGAGATTTGGCTAATCACATGCTTGCTCTAAATAAGGGGGGAGGTAAAATAGGAAGTAATGGCTACCAATAATGCATACAAAGTGTCTATTCCAGCACAAGCTACATTTGCTGACACAGTAAACAGGATCTTGCAGATTTAGTTAGTAGTTTTTTCTTTCCTCTTGAGAAACTTTCTGGAGACTCAAAGCTCTGTGAAAGTAAACCTGGTGAGCAACGATAAAAATGCTATATGTAGCATTGTAAGTAATTTAGAAATGATTTATTTTGTTATGACAAGGGAGTGGATGCTGGTGTCATGATGGAAGTAGCTTGATCACACAATGCTTCTATGTTGATCAGCAATAGCCAATAGCGTCAGTGAAGTCTTGAGCTACATGATCTTAGGCAAGAGAAATTTAAATGGCATAAATACAAGACCCCGAGAACGTAAACACTGGTTATGCTACTGTAAGGTTACGGAGCCTCGTCTACATCGGTACAAAGCCATAAGAAAGAAAGATATTGAGTCATGTTTTCTGTGAATAATCAAGACCTTGGAGCAAGATGAGAGGAGGCAGCTTGTCCAGTCTATGTGATGAATTTATATTTAAGCCATAAAGGAGAGTATACATACTGCCAATTGAGAATTAGAAAAAACAAAAAACCAAGATCCAGACTTTGTTTTAATACAAAATGCACCAAACTAGTGTTATTTTAATGAGGAAATGTCTCCCGCAAAGCAGCAAACATGTAGAAAAACAATGTCTGTTTCCACACATTTGTATTCTGCTGTGGAGATGAAATATGACAGGGGGTAAAAATTTCAGTATAATTAGCACATTTTACTGAGCCCTTTCATAATGTTGTACAATTTCCCTTCAGGGATACAGCAATCAAATTAAATTTGTGCAGAATCCAAATGGTGCACAGGGCTTTCAGGTGAAATCAGGGGTGCTGTATTCTCAGGAAACAGCAGGAGAGTGTCTGTTTTTATTTCAAACACGCTGAGACTGATTGGGCCCAAATGGAAACCAATTATTGTTTCATCTGCAAAATTAATGTTTTCACAGTACTTTTCTTTTTGCCTGCGTCAGATTTAGATTCAGAGAGCAAAGGGTTTTACTCACAGTAACTTAATATTTATGTGTCATTACGCTACATTAACATATAGAAATTGGATTACCCCACATTACAAATGGTTGGGATGTATTGTCTACATTACTGGAGTAAAATTATTTTGAAATGAAAGCATTAATTATCAAAAGATGAACCAATTGATATAGGAATGAAATACTACATATATTAGAGTAAGAGTAAGTGCATTGCGGTTATCCAAAATGTGCGGTGAACCTACAATCATCTGACTCACAGAATATCTTTAAATGCAAACTTTTAAAAGAAGTTTAGCTGCTGCATATGTGACAGGTAGAGTGATGCATTATTTAGTTTGATCTTTTCATGTAGCAATGACATGTCACACACTTTAGCGTTTGTCTCCACTCAGTCTCAACAGAATACAACACATTGTAGTGAGGGAGTTTTTCCACTTAACAAAGCAGCATCTATACCACAGAAAACTATAGGTTATTAGTATTTAAAGGAGAACCTGACAAAAGAGAAGAGAATGTCACTTTTAGCCCAAAAATATACTCTCCAAATCATTTTGATGGTTCATAGACATGAGATGAGTAGAATCATGCCTATCTTATACTGACACAGTACCCTCAGCTGGACAGAAACCTCCAATGTAACTTTACTGTCACACAGGGAGCAGAAATAGATCAATACTCTGGACCCTAGCAGAGTTGTATTTGTACAAATTATGCTCAGATGACTATTTCAGGAGACATGTGACTTTCTTCCAAACTTGCCTCTTGGATAGTCTCCACTTGTTAACAGATGACGTCCGCTGCACACAACACAGAATCTGTAGAGGGATCACCCCCCCTTTACTGGCTACAAGGTACACAGTTTTCCTTTACGATATTTTTACAACTTGTACACAATTAACAGGCATTAATACATTTCACTAAACAAGCAGAGTGTAGCTCCTATGAAGGGGAGACTGGGTGTTTTCTAAAAGAGATACAAGTTGTTAATAACAGAACCACACTTAGGACTTTTATTAGGCAATATGCGGGAGAAATATTGGAGCGTTTAGTGCAGCCTACCTGGCACCAATGGGGAACAAAGCCCAGAAGGACCAAACTGGAAGTGAGGCAAAGAGCTTGATGGCAAAGGAGTGACAGTGAATGAGAAACCCTTTTATACTAGTACCTACTGGCTGGCAAGTCAATGCATTACAGGGCAGATATACAATTGTACCTCATTCTGCTACACTTGCACAAGTAATTACGAAATAATCCTACTGTACATATCAGATAGTAAAAAAAAAAACACCAGCACAATTAAAAAACTAAACTAGAACGCCGAAACCTCCAGGAACTTCCTCCAAGGTTCAAATGCGGCCAAGATGCATCTCTCTTCTTCATATTGTGTGTTTAATGGTGTTAATATGTCTTACCCTCTCTCCACCAAGAATGATGATTTGATTTAATATTGGAAAAAAATTGTTGTTGTTTTTTATGCCTCTCCTTTATACTCCACTAAAATTATTTGACACTACCGTTACCTAAAACGGTCATATGTGGCACTAGCCATGGCTAAATTATTATTATTATTTTTTTTTTTTTTTAATGAAATATTGCATCATTCAATTCTATTTGCAATGACATTTACCTGGACAAAGCCTAAAAATCCTTCTGACCCCAGGGTACTACCGTCCTCAGTGTTGACTAGGTTTGGTCATAAAAGCAGCAGGTTTTGAGTCTCTGCAGTAATTCCTCATGATCCGGCGCTCTGATCTGATAAATGCCCTCTTTCAGCCTTTTCTTTCACCGGGGCAAGGCCATCGATTTCTGCAGCTCTGTTGTTGCTGTGAGCCTTAATGCTGACCGCTAATTCACAAAGACCCCCAGCCCCGAGGGGATTGTTATCTACCGCAGTCCCCGACCACACCAACAAATGAAAGACCACCGTCGGTTGCAAAACTGAGTTCAATTGGATTTATCAGTATAATTTGCAAGAGTTGTTGTCAAGAACCAGAGATGGGGACTCCTTATAGTGACTCAGACTTGAGTCACATTTAAGTCGCTACAGACAGAGACTTATGACTCAATCCAGATTCGTGGTCCAAAGACTCGGGACTTGCCTTGGACTCAAAACATCACCATGGTGGGCACTTCTCCGGCTGCTCCGGGCTGTTTGTGATAAGTTTTTATCAATGAACAGTTTAGAGAATCATCAGAGAAGCAACTTCCTGTGGAACCATTAACCGTATGTTTTTACCCACCGTAAAAATGCCCTTTTCACCATCAATATGTTAAACACATTTTTGAATGAAGGTTTAGGGCAAAGATTTTTTTAAATTGGTGAGATCACCAGCAGACTTGTTTCCATTTGATTTGTTCATAGATGACAGAATGATAGAAAGTTCTCAATTTCTTTTATTTGTTGTCACTGGCAAGATCAGTTTTACTAAAGTGTTCTGGATGTTCATGTACGAAATATACAATAAAATATAAAATAAAATTTTTTTTTTTGGCCCTTTTCCCCCTTTGGGGGGGGGGGGGGGCTGGAGCCTATCCCAGCAGCTTTGGCCTGGGCCGGTCCTGACATACTTACACCCCTTTTTTTTTTTTTTCTTTGTTTTTTTTTTCTTTCCCCTTTACTTCCTTTTCTTTGGGCGGTGGGGGAAACCCGGATCCCGGTGACACGGGGAGGACATGCAGACTCCTCACAGAAAGACCAGAGTTAACCAAATGTTTGAGTTGCTACAACAGCGATTTTTGTCACGGGATTTGAACTCACGTCCTTCTTGCTGTGAAGCACGAGCGCTAGCCACTCTGCTACCGTGCACCCCCCAAAATATAAAATAAATAAATATACAAAATACAGATAAGAATAGTAAAAAAATGTTTTGTTGTTTTTATTTTAAAATGAACTATACTCTGTAGCAGAGATCATCAACTGGCGGCCCAGGTGCCAAATCAGGCCTCCCACAGCTTTCCATCCGCCCCCGCCCCCAGCACATTATCAAAATCAGAAAACATAAGGGGAAAAATGGTAGAGTTAAAACCTAAATATAGCTTTATAATGACTTAAAAGGACTGAAATTGAGCTCATTTAGCCGACAACCTTTAATGCTCTATTCAGAAACTTGTATTGTAACTCAGTAGTTTAACAAGAAATGAAAAGAAGACGAAAAGTTTGTGTATAGACAACAGCAGTGTTTTTAGAAATCTTGGTTCTTTTTTTAGTAATGGCCTGATCTGGGGCTAATTAGTTTCTTTACACTTTCTCTGCTCATTTCTCAGAGACTTGACTGATATCTGCTTACTCTCAGCCAATAATTCAAGATCCTGACCTCGGTTTATCTAATGCCCCTGAAATTGGAATGAATTTACAAGGTTTATTTAGCACCAGCAGAATGGAGATGGTGTTTGAGTGGACAAAACATGGTAATTCACAACCCACCAGAAATGTCTTATACAGACAGAAACAAGTTTGCTGATGAGAAATTCAGCCTGCACACACTGGACCAGAAATCCTGTCAATGGCCAATAGCTCACAACGGTACTTAGATTGTGTTTAGAAAAAGCTTTTTTCATTACTTAGTCAGTTAAAATGCACCATTGCAATTAGTTTTTTTGTGCTTACTGTCAATAAAACACAGGAAAAAATATTGTGTTAGATGGAGAACAGGTCTTATGACATTTCTTTTCATTTGTTAGTGAATTTGTGGAAAAAAATGTGTGTTCTAGCAGTTCCAAAAGTGTTTCAGTTTTGAGGTCTGGAAATATAAAACGAGTGTTGTCATGAATAAGTTGATATAATATCAATGATAATATAATAAGACTACATTCTAGTTAAAAACTGCAGTGTGGACTGGCTCAGATTATGCAACTTGAACTTTCACAGTTTAGTAACACTTCTTTTTCAAAGCCAGTCTTTATCACACACCTGAGATCATTCTATACTCATACTTTTAATTGAAGGGCTCTAGTTTGAAGTAAATCATATAGATGATTATACATTAACCTATTGTAAATGATGTTTTATTAGTGTATTCTCATTTTCATACCTGTAGTGTTTGTCTAGACTTAAAAGAGAACAACTGAGAGGGGTGAAGAAGGGGGTGGGGTGGGGGCATGAGATGTCAGTGTGGTATGTTTTTGATCAGAAGGACATTCAGGCCCTAGTCACTAGCCACACTGGTGTGTTTCTGTTACCAAAAGGTGTCCTGTACCAAAAGTGTCCCCAAGAAGCATACTGTACCACTTTGGGAACGCCATGGCCTTGGATCCCAAGTGAGTCCAGCTTTAGAGCAACTAAACTGTTATTAGTATTTTTTTTACCATAATGTGTGGACTCTCTTTAGTGATCTCTATTGCCACATAAAGCAATGTTAGCCACGATAAAATCACAAACATGATTTCACCTAATATCAAAATCTATTGTAACTTATTCCATCTGACTGAATCATGGAGTTTACAAGTTTTCTAAGTCAATTCATGTCATTCTGCCTCTCAGTAAACCTCATCTGATTCCCTGAGAGTATGTTGTAGCTGCAGTCTCATACGCAGAATGACACTGATGAAAATGCTTCGCCACAGTGTAGTAATTAGATTAATACAAGTATCAGATGGTTGGTGTTGCCTGGAGAAAAGCACTGGTCCCAAACGGTGCAGAGTTTTGTCCCGAGGAGAGCCTTTCAGACCTGGAGAAGACTTATCAAGCTGCTAGTGTTGAGTTAAACACAACGCCACGGGTCTAGAGCGAAACAGTGTGACTAACAGATGGTGCAGGCTTAAATTACAACAATGGAAATGGAGAAGCTAAAGGGGATATAGGGTGAAGTAAGTTTGGTGCAATACAAGGCTTTGAAGAGATGTAAATGAGTTCACACTGAATGTACTGCTGTAATAAACAATAGAAGAAGAACAGCAAAAGACACAGATACAGAGGTGTTAAAAACAGGATTCATATAAACTCAATTCTGGTGTTAAATTTCACTATGAAAGTGTTAGAAAACAGAACAAAATGAGGAAGACCATGAGTCACATTCACAGGGACCAGATAGAGACTTATTTGATGTTTCAGTCATTTTTATGTATGACTCAAACACACTCTTCATACACTTTCATGACCTGTAGGAGTTTTGCAGTGCAGTTTGACTCACTGTGGATGTTACCAGAGGAGGAAATATAATGAGCAGGTGTTGAGCAACATCATTTGTGATGAGACAGTTAATTGCGTTACAAGTTACCCCTGAAATGGCCTTTACATTAAAAATGAAATCATCATGTAGGGGTGTAGGCATCAGTCTTTTGTGACATTATTGTTGGCACCATTTCCAAATATTTTAAGATTGTTATTCTTTGTGAAAAAAGCGTAGTGTTTCCATAAGATGTAATGCAGATCTGTTTTTTGAAATGTTGCAAAAATAAAAATGCAAATTGGATTTGTTTCAATCAACTAAAGCAATTCTTGCTTTTGGGAAAATAAAAAACACACAACAGTTGTTTTGTGGAGAACTCTTGGGATACAGTGAAAACACAAACATTATACACAGATTTGAATGATACAGTGAGGATCAGGCCACAATGACAAGAAACTGTGCTGCATATTCCGCAGATTCACAAATATGTGTTCACGGATATTACTCTCTGGAAACTGGAAAAAGCCAATGGCCCAAGTCTGACGTTTGCTTCATGAGAATTGCTTTTTGAGAAAGACAAAACCACCATAAGCGACCAAAAGTTTTGTGATTTTTTGTTTGGTTTCCATATATAAATTATCTTTTATGCGCGTGAAACAGTTGAAATAAACTGGATTTTTGTAGAGTTGTAAACCACTGTTAAAAGCTTTTGTCTCAACCTCAAATCATTTTATCTTAATCTAGAAATCTAAATCTGCCTCCTTCTAACACCCCTTCATGAGTTTGGACTTGGACATCTGGCCCTTGGTTTTGGTCATCTCAATACAATGTGGTCTTGAATATAACATGTGAAAAAAGTGGACTTCAGACTATCACAATGTCTGGTCTTGACTCTGGATTTTAATTTGTGAAGACAGCTAATTTGTTTTGCCACATCACATATTGTTCTTGACAGCCAGTGCCACCTTGATTTGCTGCCATTTCCTGCCACTTTAGCAGTAATAAAAATATTTTCAAATGCATTATGACAATTTCTAAAAAAAACAGTGGAGGGATCACTCTTGTTTTTTGACTGATTCAATTATGTTTGTTTCATAAACAGCAGATGTCTCATTTACAAAATGCGAACAAAACAAAGCAGTCTGTGATCAGCAATTCTTGTTTAATTTAGTCAGGAGGAAGAACACAACACAGTTCCAGAGGTATTTTTAAAAGGGGGTTTACAGTATCTTAAAGAAAGGTAACGTATTAAAGGTTACTTATTTACAAAGTTGTGTATCTGTCAGGGCAGCTCCTTGTTTGCTCCTGTCTGAGCCAAGTGAGAAATACATTTAAAATCAGGATTATTACTTTATAAATAAAATCTGGATGGAAAATCAGGAGAAAGTGTTTGTTCAGATAACATTAGCAGTAAAAATGCCTTGCTTTAAGAAGAAAAGTTGTTTTAAAGCTAAATAATCTGCTAGATCGTGTTGGGGTTAATTAAAATCCATCAGAGCAAATTAACAGGCTGCACATGTTTAATCATTAATTAACCCCATTCATGTTAATTAACTGCAGATATCTTCATCAGAGTAAACTTATTAAAACAAGCCATGCGTTCAGCTAAAGGAAGTTTGGAGAATATGCACAGTTAAATTATCGTTAAAGGTCACTATCATACTTTTCAAGATAAACATTACCATTTTGAAAACTTTCTGGTCTAATTATAAAAGATAAGCAACAAAAACAGAGCCTTTCATTTTCAAAAGCAGCAGTCTTTCATGCATGCCCTCCCTATGGATTCACTTCATGTCTGACCTTTCACCGTCAAAATATAATATGTTTAGGTGAACTGGTGACAGTTAAATGAGATTGTGAATGGGCTCTAAAGCCTTGTTCCAACCTAATTTTAACTCTGATTTTGTTGTGAATTGCTGACAACTCTTAGTTTGATCTCTGTGCACATGCTTGCTGCCTCAGATATCTAACAGACTAAATATCTTGACCAGTCACTGATGAACGACAAGCAATCACAGCAGAGGATAAAGGACGAGGCGAAGAGTAAGGAAAAGCAACTCTGTGGGCCTTTCCTAAACAACTCCCTAGCCACTTCCGCAGAAAGGTCTAAATATGGCACTCAGTTCTGGGACACCCTTACCTCGCTCTGATGGAAAAAGGAAACACGGCTACGCACCAAGCACAGGTGACAAGTGGCAACTGGCAAACAATTCAATTCCCTCACCAGTAAAACTATATGTGATCTTAAAACTACTTCATCTTTACTTCCTGAAACTTCCTGAACTTCATTTGTCAAAAGTATCTTTCATGTTGTGCAGAAGCGGATGTAACGCGCAACGAGTGTCACATTGGTGCAGACTCGCTGCCCTCGGGGCTAATCTGGTTCAGGAAGCCTTTACTATAATGGAGTGAATGCACAAATTGAGTGGAAGTGGGTTGGTCGAAGGAGTAGAGAGATGTTATAGAAAGTGTGTGTGTTATTGCCAGGCCGTCTGTGTGCACCAATCTGCTCTTGACATCTTTTCAAAAACATCATGCTCAGGCAACAGTAATTACCCATGAAAATGAAACAATACAGAGAAGGCATCTGGACAAGAGTTTATAGGTCCCTCACCCATGGGACTTCATCAGTCCTAGAGTAAACTGTTGAAAGAGCTGAGTTTACTTAATGATTGACCCATGGATGAAGGATATAGCTCTTCTTTCATATGTCTTGTTTGTAACTGTTTACTGGATTATGACCTTGATGAGAATATACACTGACATGTGCCCAATATTCACTCTGGGACATAAAAAACAAAACAAATCTGGACTGAGATGTTTTTCCTGGCATCTGCTGTAGCCACTCCTCCAGTTTGGGGGTTTCTGCCCCAAGTGCCCCAGTGACCACGGGCACCACTGTTGCCTTGACTTTCCAGGCCTTGTCAAGTTCTTCTTTGAGGCCTTGGTACTTTTCTGGCTTCTCATGTTCCTTTTTCCTGATGTTGTTGTAGGTATTTTGATGGCCACCACAACGGCTTTTCTCTGTTGTTTGTCCACCACCACAATGTCTGGTCTGTATCTGGAAGTCCCACAGGATCTTAGCTTGGTCATTCTTTATTACCTTCAAAGGAGTTTCCCACCTGTTTCCGTCGTGGCCATTCTCCTGATGTATTCCAGGATCTTGTCATGTTTCATAGTTGTTGATTGCCCGGACCTTGTTTTTGAGCTGACTCTTTAGAACTTGCCTTACTCTGCTATCATGCCACTACACTATATATCACAGTGTCATTTTGATGTAATTAAAAACTACTGAAGACATTTTTTTTTACTGAATGTAAAGTTACACAATGCACTAGTTTGTTATTTTCTTTGTCGAACCTTTGTCCTCATCCCTGATCCATTCATCACTGACTCTGCATTGTTTGTGGAAATAATCACTATGTTGAACAGAAAACAATCAGCAGAATCAGGCTTGTATTGTGCTGTCATTTACCTCTGTTTGAGTCATCAGCATGAATCACACTACAACCCTAATACTGATGCTGTGATGGCATTAATCACATTCTCCTATAGTCTCCTCTCATTGTTTGCTCGCATTATAAGAGAGTGAATAAACATCTGACACTTTGAAACGAGCTCTGGAACCGTCTGCAGCAGACAACTGAAATGTCAAGTGAAAAGAGTCTAATTGGTGGGTTTTCTGAATGCTAAAAGGTTGAACTAGAGAGGCAGTCCTTTCAGACTTTGTCGACAACACAGCCACAAAACATGTATAGCAACAAATATTAGGTATTCTTCTTATTTTTGCTAATACACAGTTTCTTATGATATACACTAAACCTTACCACAAAAAGATAGACACTCACCATGGTAACCAAAGTAGATTTCATTTCTGAGAATAGATGAAGTTAAAATCAAGAAATCATACCAGGCCACACTGAGGAGCTTGTTCTGGGGATAAATGAGGTACAAAATAAAAAGCAGTTACACAATGATAAAAAAAATAAATAAAAATGCGTGAATATGTGAATAACCTTTTCTGCATTGATTTACTAAAATGCTTATGATTACCATATTAATATTATTAATAATAATAACAATACATATTATTTTTATCGCAACTACTCAATATACAAACAAAACATGTGACACAGCTGAAAAGAGACAAAATATCTACTTAATTTTAACACAAACTGTTTCCGCATGCAGTTTGTTCAGCATCAAACCGTTGTGATCATATTTATAGACTCTGTTCGTATCTTCCTCCTGTTATTTATTAAAAATCACCATCTGCATTATTCATATGATTTCACTCATTACTGTTTCCTACTTCATTCTGAGTAAAAACACTTTAGTCCGGCGCTTTTATGAAGAAAAGGTCGTACACTTTGAAATGTGTTAGTACAGACCCAGAGCTTCTCGTCTGATTGGGGTCAAGTATTCGCTTGGTTTGAGGATATAAAAAGCTCACCAAAGCTCATTTCAAGGTGCAGATCAGAAATGGCTGAAACCCTGTGTAACACTGGTGCTATAACTAGGTTCTAAAGGAGTAAGAATAATGAAGAAGATTTGGAATTTGAACAGCCGGCAGATTTATTACAATTTCACAAGGCACAATATACCAGTGCACTTATGTATGTGTAGAGCTCCCTTTAAAAGAAAAAATAAATAAATAAAATAAACAAGAAATTAGAAAAGTCTCTTTGCCCTCTTGGTGTCTAGGACTTGTGTGTTGAAAAGTCTCTTGTCGATTACGCTATCCGTGCAGGATTTTGTGAATCAAGGGTTCCTTATCTGGGATCCTTTGGAATGAAGTGGTTGGTCTGTAGATCAGCTCCAAAACCCAAGCAGCTGGCCACTCTGCTTCAGGGTTCATCAAAGTTCTCAATGGTCTGGCTCGCCATCAATATTTGAAGAACAAGATCCGGTACCACTAAAACCAGTCTGCACATACAGTACAGAACAATGAATAAAATAACTCTGAACACTTGTTTCTAAACAAAATGAGATCTCATGTAACATTCACAATCCACACATGTTGTTTTAACATTGTTTTTCTTCAATGAATTTAAAGTAAACTACTTTACACCATTACATAAAGCTGAATTATCCATCTACCTCTTTTTAAGGCTTATGAAATCAATGCATATTATTACTTAAATTATTTTTAACTAGTACTTAGTTATGAATTTACCCATAAATGAAATTACTAAATGCTTAATTAACTTAACTTGCTAGCTTATATTCTTTTTCAAACTCACCGGAGTTTCAAAGAAAACACACACTCCACTCGATTGGGCTGGGTGCAAAACACTCTTAAGGCTCTGAAAATTATTAATTTACATTAGAATTTGTTAAAAGTAGTTTTTTAACAAGTTTTCAGATTAATTTGACTCACGATGTATCTTGCTCCCTGTGTCTCATTCTCTCGTTCATGAGCAGGCCGCCAGAGCACAAGATACGTTCAAGGGGACTAGGAGAGTGGTGGTGCATTCAATGAACATTGTAAATAATAGCTTTACGCGATAAAACGCTGGTAATCCTGTTTTTTACATGGGTTACACCTGCATAAACTCAGAGACAGGCAGTGATATAAGAGTAAGGTTGTGGGACCCAAATTACCATTTATTTGGGGTCTGCATTTCCTTCCTATAACAGTGATATTATGTAATGATGCTATGTAAATGTGATGAGTTGGGTACTAAACCAATTCATTTGTTTGAACACTTTGTTATTCCACAATGGCATTTTAAATTAAATATCATTAGTTTGGACAGGGCCATATCATATCATCAGTAATAATGTAAGTATATTTTATTCTACTATCCAACAATATCATTGAAATAGCACAAAGACAGCAAGTTATGAAAATCCTGAACAGAACTGCATTCTACATCTGTCTCTGTCTCCAAGCACAAACGTCTGCTTGAGCGGATTCAAAAAGAAATGTGTGTTCCCTCTGAACGGTAAGCCCTAGCATCTCAGAAACTGATTTAAACAAACTGTATAGGCTTTGTTTTCTCCAAACCTTCTGCAGCAGAGACAGACGCTGTCAGCAGCAGATAAACTCTATGAAACACTGTTATAGTCCTGTGCATTTCTGTCTGACTGAGGTTTTTTCATTTTAAAACGAAAGTCTGATACATCTAAAAGGTTCATCTGCTACGAGAAGCTAATTATAGCTTCAGAGAAAAAGCCCCCAAATAAATGTCTGAGCAAACATTGTTTAATTTAGGATTTTGCCCCACAATAAACGTGTCAGTGAACCATAACAAGAATTGAATCAGTTGTAAGAGTACTTAAATGTAAAGTTTTTGTAATGATTAAATAGTAACTAATGGGTCTGTCAGTTAAAGCTGTACAAACCTTTACTTAGTATGGACTTAATAACATAACATGATAATTACTTTTTTGTTAAATGAAAACTGAGGAAATAACGTTGACATGTTTGTCTGTGTTAGAGAAGCACAGTCTTGATTGTGGATTTAAGAAAAGTAACAGGAATAGTTACTAAGTTTTAACAGCAATGAGATCTTGCCAGTTTTAAAGTATTATATGGATTATAAATAGAGTTTTAAAATAGTGTGCAGTAGTGAGCAGATGACAGCACTGATAAATATCAGTCAGATAAATCTCAAAATACGTCTAGATTTTATACCTGTCATACAATTCTACATTAGCACAGACACACTCCCTGATTTAAAGTTTGCCTCTAAGAAAATGCTGCTATGTTTTGCATATTTGTCACACTTAAATGTTTCAGATCACCCAACAAATTTAAATATTAGACAAAGATAACTTAAGTTAACACAAATTATGCCACTATGCCACCACTTTAAGATTGTAAATCTTACACCATTCACATACAAAAGTTGTTCCTTACTTTTTATGAACTTCCTTTTTAAGGTCATGCTACAGCATCTCAATCAGATTCAAGTCTGGTCTTTGACTAGATCAATCCAAAACCTTCATTTTGTTGTTTTTAAGACATTCAGAGGTGGACTTGCTGGTGTGTTTGGGATCATTGTCCTGCTGCAGAACCCAAGTGTGCTTCAGATTGAGGTCATGAACTGATGGACGGACATTTTCCTTCAGGATTTTTTGGTCGAGAGCAGAATTCTTGCTTCCATGGATTCCATGGATGTGTTTTGGCAAAAGTGAGATGAGCCTTTATGTTCTTTTTGGTCAGTAGGGATGAGACAGTATGATGAATTCTGACAGTATGATAACCTTGAGATAAAATATGATGGTTTGACGGTAATGGTTAAAGCCTGAAATTATACTATTATTAAAGGGAGGGGTGGAGGGAGCAGAAAGACACAGAGAAGCAGTTCGAGAACCTTTCCCTTTGTGAGTGCTAATACAAAAGGGAGGGACAGCCATGAACTGGACTTTTACAATGAATTAAAATCCTCTCCTGTTTAACGGGTCTCCACTGTTGGACTACTTAAGTCTAGTATTTTAACTCCTTTTACTTTGTCCACCTTTCACAGTAAAAAAATACCATGCAGCCCAAACTGGACTATTTTTATGTCATAGACCTTTTCTCTGTAAAAAAAAAAAATCATTAAATTGGCTAAAAAAATATCTTTTAGGACGTCATCACTTCATACTGCCTTTGCGACCATTGGTCAAATCCGATCACGTGGAAAGATCGCACACAAGGGCTGTAATGTGCCTGCATTGTCTGCAGCACATTGTGGAAATGAACACAAAAGCCAAAAATGTTTTTGACTGCATCAATGACCATTGTCTATTGAAAATCATGGGCGGCCATTGTGGTTTTGAACAGCAGGATGGGATCACAAACCAGAGGTTAGATCAGGGGTGGGCAAACTTTTTGTCTCAAGGGCCACACTGGGTTTTAAAATCTGACAGACGGGCCAGACCACTTAACTATTATTAACTAGTATTAATTATATTAGAAAACCTGTACCATTTCTTGCACAGACTGATTAGTATAATGTTTCGAGGAAAAGTGGTGGCTGATATTATGTTCGTTGAAAACTGCAACAGTTTCTTGGCAAATAAGACATATGGTACTGACTGGACTTCAGTCAATAATCTAAAATCTGTCAAATATCTCTATCCACTCCATATTAAAAACTTGTGTGAATGGAGATTTTCTGTATCTAGATATGAAAGCATAAGGCATTTAAGGAAAATGGCCAAATATATGCTGTCTTATATTAAATTATAAATACTTTGTAAATGCTTGGCAGGCCACATTACACAGCTCAACGGGCCGCATGTGGCAGCCTTAGTTTGCCCACCACTGGGCATGTGGCAGCCTTAGTTTGCCCACCACTGGGTTAGATGGTAGCGAGGGTATGAGGGACAAACCCAAGAGCTGCAGGAAGAACGTGATGTGCTGTGGTGGAGACTGTTCAACACTGACTAAAAACTAAAAGTAAAGCGATGTTGACTGATTATTCATTTAAGGTGAGCATGAGGCTGAGTCCACTTCATCCTGAGTACAATGCCACAATAAGAAGAGGAAACGGGTGTGCTTTGTACCTTTTACTGTGTACATTGCACTTTTATCTTTTTAAACAATTTGGGCATTTTACTGCAACCTTTTTAAAGATTTGCTGGATTAAATATTCTTGACTGATCAGACCTTGGTATCAGATTAGAAGACTGAACAGTCCTTGGTATCAAAGAACCATGACAGTCCTGACAGTAAGACTCACTTATTGATAATGAAATGGCCTGTCTTTTGAAGAGGCAGCCCTTTTGTGGCTGGGGCTTCAGTTTATGTTTCACCAGCCAATCAGAGACCTTTATGGGCAAGATGAGAGTCAAAGGGACAAACATAGTGACTGCATAAAATGATTAATTAGCAGGAAGTTGTTTATCCTATTATCCAGGCACTTTACAGAGGCCAGTGGCAGTCCTTCAAACTCTGTCTTTCAGGTCATTTCCTGGGTCCTTCCTTTGGAGGCAGCTCCTCGAGAGTTGGCTCATCTGAAGCCAAGATGAGAATCCTGCTTATGTCCACATGAGTGTCCTTTGGAACAGGCTTTGGTAGAGCTGCATCATCAAAAGCCCCGCCTCAGTTTTGACACAGTTTTTTTCTCTAAATAATATTATACTTTAATTGTCATTCTTTTCTCCCCTAGTCTTTTAAGAAGTTGAATTAAATATTTGATTACTATACAATTAACAATTAAATTAATTGCAAAAAGTTATAATACGACCAGAAGACCTGTGTTCAGATGTTAGGGAGTATCTCATACTAATCTATCCATCATGAAAAAAAGACAACATTTGTGGTACTGAATAGTTACTTACATTAGCTAAACGTTTTGATTTATATTAATGCCATGTGTATTTTTGTTAAATGAAAAAAGCCTGCAGAACTTACCAGTGTGAGATAAAAGGCTGAGAGTTCTGTGTCTTTCCTCTGTCCTTAGGGTTTCTCCAGAGAAAACCATGTGTCCAGCGATGACTTTTTACATTCACATTCCACAACCATGTCTTCTAATGTTTACATAATCACTCCGTGCTCCATCATTGTAGCAGGTACTTCCTGGAGGGACTTGCTGCTTACCTGTGACAGAGACGAACATGCACCAGATTGACCCCCAGACAAACGGGAGCCTCCTTTGAGCTGAAGTTACTGCAGCTGACGCGGTTGTGGTTTATAATGATCTAGCACAGTCCTGGGCAATTTAAGGCCCGGGGGCCACATGAGGCCCTTGACGCACCCCTGTCTGGCCCTCAGGAGGCTTTTGTCAGAAAAATAATGAATCCAAGAGTGTAGTCTATGTACAGTACATAATACAAACGTAATACTTTTATTTTGAAGGCACTCAAAGACTCTTTGCCAAGTAGTGTCAACAATAATATAATACTCATCGTTTCACTCTGTTCATGAACTACATGTAGACAGGTATTTTTGTGTGGTAAGGGGAAGCTGGAATACACTGTTATCGTTAAAAGTGTATCATGTGCCTGGTAAACATTTCTGAGGATAAATTCTGATGCCTTGGTTCACGCACACAGAGGAAGGAGCTCTTATGATTAGTGTTTCTGCAGGTGACTAGACTTAACTTCAGTGTTTTTTGAGTCAGTTTCTCAGGTTTCAATACACATGTTGACCCAGGCCTGGTTTTAGAACAAAATGAAAAGAGCAGATCTAAAACAGAGGATTATGTAGCTGTGATGGCGGCATATATTTCACATATTTTTGCTTCAAGTGAGTTCACTGTGTTAACCCATCCCGTCACAAGAGTCCCAGGTTCTAATGTGGCCCTTGGAGAAAAATAATTTCCCAACCCTGATCTAGCGACAAAATAACTTTTATGGACTGAAAAAAATATTTTTCCATGATCATATCTCTTTAATAAGACATATTTATTCATTTGGCAAAAAAGTTATGAATTATGCCCAAAATGTTTAAAAACTTTCCTAGAGTATCTTAATATTTAAGGATTTGCTCAATCTTACAAATTGCTTCTTTGACTTCCAACGTCACTTAAGTGTTACATATGTTTCCATTTGCAGGTGCAAAACTTACGTTAATGTAGTACACAAAGATAATACAATTCATTCAACAACAATTCAACAATTCAAAAACAGTTGCTCATTTATTTGCATTTTCATTTTTTGTGTTCTTGTGGCTGAGGACTATACACCAAAAATGTCCTCTGATATAATTAAAAAAATGAAAATAGTGCTAATAAATTTGCATGTTTTCTTATATTATGACTTTAGGCTCACTATGTTTGCCTACAAATTTCATTCAGTAAAGCACTATAATATGGCATAGTTCCCACTTCATAAAATGAGTAGTCTTATCAAAACGGAATAGAACATTTTTGGAAGATAATGTTGTATTGTTTTGTTGACTTAATGTGTTTTAAATTTTAAACTAATAAAATATCAGAAAGATGATTGTATTTGAAAATGGGTATCCATGGAAATGATGTATCATATGTTCTGAATGACACATGGACATTCTATCCAGATCTTTGGGTTCTGAAAGCTCATTCTTTTGTGAGCATTTGAACAGACTTTCACACTCAGATTTACAGAGAGACAAACACAATCTTTGAAAGCAACAAAGCCAATAAGAGGACACTTCATCATTTTCAAGGAATACAGGTAGGAAAGAACTTGTATTCAGTGTATTGTTACTGTAACATTTCGAAAGTCTTTGTAAAATCACGGTGTTTGAGCTAAATGTACAGAACAGTGCATAAAAATAAACTGTGGATTTTTGTGAGATTAAATTTCACTTTAAAATCAACCTAATACATATACATATTCATATTTTTTAGTCTACTTTATAAAAACAATGGAGACGTCATCAATCCTGACCACTGAAGAGGTTAAACAAATAATCCCAGAAAACTACGAGTACATTCAGTCGTTGTCAGGGGGAGCATTTGGTCAAGTGGTCAAGTGTCTGAAGAAGGACACTAACGAGGAGGTGGCTGTCAAACTGCCTTATTTTGAACAAGACACCGAAGAGGAGGTAAGAGAACAATGTTCATGTTTAGTCAGTCAATTTAATGAGGCCCACATATGCAAAGCACATGTTCAAAAGCTGTAGTCTATTCAGTTTAGTGCTAATATGTGTACTAATGTAAGTACATTCAACTCCTTTTTCCCCAACATGGACTATTTAAGTATCCCTGTGCTTTATATTTATATTTAGATTCGTGTTATGGGGAAAATAAGGAGAGACGGCCTGGATCAGCGCAACATCGTGAAGTACTTTGAGGCGTTTGACACCCCCCTCGGGAAGGCTCTGGTGTTCGAGATGTTGGACATCAGTTTGTTTGACTACCTCGTGGATCATTACCCAATGCCCCTCAGAGACATCCGCCCCATCGTCCAACAGGTGGGAACTGGGCGGAAACTTAAAGGAATGATACATGATAAATTTAAATAGTTTTGGTCATGAAAAAGCTTCATACTAATCTTAAACATGATAAAACTGCTAGCTCTATATGCTGTAGATATATATCTTAATAATTGTTGATAATACTATTCTCGATTCCAAAGATTTCAAGAATGAAGCTTCATATTTCTTATGTTGCTGAAGACAGACAGCAGTGTGTTAGTCAGTAGGTTAACATTTTACTGAGAATATATGTTTTTGTTTTGTGCAGATGGCCACAGCATTGGTAGCCCTGAAAAGTATCGGCATCCTTCACACAGACATCAAGCTGGACAATATAATGTTGTGTGATCAGAGAACACAGCCGCTCAAAATTAAACTCATCGATTTTGGTCTGGCCCTGCATCGCACAAACGCCGAACAAGGCACAACGTTGCAGCTTGAATGTTGCAGGTAAGCTTCCATAACTCAACAATAAAATCATTTGCTGAAATGTTACTGTTTCTTATTCTGTGGGATTCATGTGCTCCATTTTCAGGGCTCCTGAACTTATTTTAGGACTGCCATTCAACGAGGCCATTGATGTCTGGTCTCTAGGAATCTGTTTGACAATCATAGCTCTTGGTGCAGAGATCTTCCCTGACCGGACGGAGTTTGAGTCAGTAAGTCATTTAGAACACAACCAAAGATCTGGACCAAAGTATGATCACATGTTGTTTGACACCATTATGTGTTTCTCTTTCTACAGCTGAAAGTTATGATCAAACTTTTTGGTCAGCCATCGGACGACATCCTCAATCAAGGAACAAAATCAGACTATTATTTCAGTCGGAGTATTGGCGGCGGATGGAGATTACTGGTAAACCACTGTTAATCTAAGTTACATGACTATATACAGTAATTATAGTCAAAGGGTTACATTTTCCTTTTCCCTCCTTTTAGACTGATCAGGAGATTCAGGAACGTTTTGATAAGGAGATACTGACCTGCGACACTGAAAAGTTCAGTTCTCTCAGTGAATATATGGAGGTACTGTCTTTCACACAACTTCAGTCAACACTAGTCTAGTCTTTGGCTGCTTCACACACACTACAACATGCAAAATGTTTAGACTCATCTGTTTATATTTGACTTTATTCTTGTTTTAGGCTCATGTTCAAGTGAATGGCATGGAGGAGACTAAAGAACTGGAAACATTCATCGATTTGTTAAATAAAATCTTTGAAATGGATCCGACCAAGAGGATCACTCCTGAACAAATCCTTCAACATCCATTCATTTGCAATACACCGTATTGGTAAGTTTGTGTGTGGGTTAAACAAGTAACATCTGCAGTATGTCTACAGTTTTTTTCCCAGTCCAGATTTTTATTAATAGACATGAACTGTCACACATAAACTGACAGAAACAAAATGTATGTTTATGTGCTTGGCTCAGCAGTGAGGAGAGTGGAGAGGAGGAGTCCCCAGAAGCCTCCACTTCACAACCTCGGGTCATCCTGGTGAAGCCAGCCTCTCCTGAGAACACAGTACCACTGATTGAAACAGACGACCAGAAATATTTCAGGTAAGATTGTGTACTTGATATCTTTGTGAAAGACCATCCAGCAAAAGAAGTCTTCAAGAGTTGTAACATGTTTGTGTGTTGTGTCTGTAGTGTTCTGACTGTGCTAAAGGAACCACCAGAGATGGCAAAGGATGTTGACACAGTCCAGGATGAGACAGAAAGTTCACAGAGGGTGATCATGGTGAAACCAGCTCCACCTGAAACCAGATCATCACTGGATGGGGACAGAGAGCATTGTGTCAGGTGAGATTATGCTTTTCTTTTAGCCTGTAAAAACTAAGGATGACACAAAGTAAAAAAACAAAACAACTACTCACAAGAAAGAAGAGAGTCTTGCAGTAATTATAACAGAAATTAAAAAAAAAAAATCAAGCGTGAACTGTACAGGAGTGCAGTAACTTTCCCAGTTATGTGTCTGAACTGCTTCTCATTTCAAGGGAGGCACCAAATAAGCTTTAGGCCTATAGGACAGGTTTTGCTCAGCAATAAGGCATTTTTTTCTTCTGTGTGTGCCATTAGTGAACAAAGTGGACCAGAGAAGACAGCAGAAACACCACAGCCTGTCAGTCCGGTCCATAGCCCTCCAGTTGCCTTCAGTTCTGTTCCTCGGGTGATCCTGGTGAAGGCAGCCACACCAGAGAACACAATGACACTGGTTGAGGACGACCAGGAAAGTATTAGGTAAGTTTTAACTGCTTCTAGAATAAGTAATTACTTTAATGGACTTAAAATAATGACATGAAAGGTGAATTTGGATGCTAGTGTACAGAGTGATCAGAAATAAAATATATGATTGCATCCTTTTGTGTGTTTTTAGTGTAAAAAGTGAAACCCCAGACGTCGGTTCATTTAGTTCAGTCATTGTGGCCTCACCAGAGACACTAGATGAGGACAAGAATGAGGCCTTCTTAAAGCCAGAGACAAGGTCAAACGTCTGCAGCAGTGACTATGTGTCAGAACCATGGACTTCAGGTAATATTTAGTTTCACTGCAACCATTGTGATTAATTTAAAATGCAGATCAATTAACACATATTCATTGTGAAAATGTATCTTTAGGTGTCACTGCAAAGAAGAAGAAGAACTGCTTCCGTCAATTTTTCTCCTGGATGAAGAAAAATCTGTGTTGTTTCCACGCACACGACGAGGAGCAATGAAGACCTGTGGATGATGTGGGTATAGGATCTGACAAAACAAACACAGTTGTTTTTAATAATGTCAAGGGGCTGGTTATGTGGTCAGACTCAGATTATCAGTTTAAGTGTTGGGAGCAAATTGGAAACAATCTGTGGTAAATCACTAGCTTCATGACACAACAGAACAAGACTGTGTTTTTATCAATCCAGGTGATAATGGGGTCAGGATTGTAGCAGAATTACACATTTGTAATAGTTTTGCCGTAATGTTGACCTCATATTAGCCTGAGTTGATGACAACACAGTCTCACTCAGTGGTGTCATGAAGCTGGTGATTCACCACAGATTGTTTCTAATTGCTCTCTACATTTTAGCAGAAAATCTGGGTTTGACCACAATTTGATAATGACCAGCTTCAGGATTGAGTATACTGTGTTTGTTTTGCCATTTCAAGATCCTGCACAGTAATATCTCCAGGGTAAAATTAAGACTGTGGGTGTTAAAAATTGAGCTGATATACACTCTGTTCTGGTGTTAAATTTCAACACATTAGAAAACAGCCTTTAACGTCACTGATCAAACCATGAGTGACATTCACAGAGACTAGACAGAAACAGACTCTATATTTATACATTCTTACTTACGTACTTCTTACTACTGAGTTTTACAATTCAGTTTGAGTCTCTGTGATTGTTTTTCAATTAGTATTATTATTGTTATTCAGAGGAGAAAATGTAATGAGCTAATGTTGAGTGAACATTTGTGATGAGATAAGATTGTTGTAGGTTTTTTTTAAAAATTATTATTATTTTGGCCTTAGACAAACACTTTATTTTTTCGTTCAGCCAAACCCGTGTAGTCTCTAATTGTAGTCTTTCATGGAATAACCATGACTAAGAAGAACAGTGGCACCCATCATCTTTACTTATACTCTTATTGTCCCATCAGAGATGTTAACGCTGAACAGTTGCTCATTATATTTTCTCCAACAGCATTCACAGAGACTCAATCTGAACTGTAAAACTCCTAAAGGTCACTCATGGTCTCACTCATTTTGTTCAAGGCTGTTTTCTGACACTTTCATAGTGTTGAAATTTAACTCCAGAACAGAGTTTATAGGAGTCCAGTTTTTGAAGTTGATTTAACTCTGGAGGTTTTTCTGTGCAGCTTCAGGGTTAAGTAGACTGTTTTGTTTATCATGTATACAAACATTAATAAATTAGATCTCAATAAAAAATAATGGTAAAATGTTTTTCATGTGTAGTGTTGCACATTATTTAATTTAAAATGGTGCATAACTGCAAGAATCTATGAAGTAGTCAATGTTCAACTTCAGTGAAAAGAGAAATGAGTCCCAGGATTGTTTTTACCATGTGTTCCCCCATGGCTGCTCCCAAATCCAGCATCCAGTTAATCCAGTGATCCTGCTGAACCGGACCCAACACCTGCAAATTTACACTGAATGCTCTGTGGACCAACATATGTGCATATTCCCAAGATGGGCTTAAGTCAGGGCTGTCAGCTTTCAGACAGTGTGTCTGTTTTTACATGAGAAATTATAGCAATTATAAGAGCGGTGGAATGGGTGGGCAATGTCAGAGCATGCATGTGATGTTCAGACTTAGCCTCTGTCCTAATGGCTCTGCAGACAGAAGTCCCTGCTTCTTCTGTTGTGAGGCCTAATCTGACAACAGACCTAACTGCACTGTACAAAACAGAAGTGACCACAAGCAGCGTGTGATTTTTGTGGGTTCCTGCTCATGTTTGGGGTTGAGGGGAACGAAGCTGCTGATTTAGCAGAAAAAGAGGCAGTTAGGCAAGACACCATCCAGGTTTGGACTGCATTAGCTTTTACTGAATATTGCAGAGCAGTAAACTGGGAAGTGTTTCACAGATGGCAGATTGAATGGCATTTGGAAAAGAGAGGGAGACACTACATCAACATCCAAAGAGATGTCAAAGGAACCACCTGGGTAACAACCAGAAAAAAGCAAATCATTATTACCAGACTAACTGGTCAACTAACTATCAGGCTATTGTGGCTTGGCCACAGACCCAGCTCTTATTGGGAAAGGAAACACTGCTTGCTGCAAGAAGGAAGAGACTGTGTTCCCTACGAAAAAGAAAGAGGGGTCTTTTCAAACAATGCTTCAAGGCAATAAATCTTATACCATTTGAAAGCCTGGTTATTTCCCTTTTAAATGGAGGAAAGGAAGGAAGGAAAATGCATTTGTGGGATTTAATGTGGTTGTGTTGGTCACTCTGGCACAAACAGCCAAAGCTGATGCATAAGTCTTCAATGGGATTGAGGTCAGGACTGTAGGCAGGCCATTCCATCCTCTCCACTCCCAAATTCTGGAGGTAGTCTCTGACCCCGCTCTGTGGGGGCCAGCGTTGTCAACTTGGAGGATAGAGTTCTTTCCCAGATGGGAATTGCCACTGGTTGCAGAATCTCATCTCTGTGCATTGAGATTGCCTCCAAAGATGACAACCAAAAGATGTTACTCTATCAGTGCAGCAATAGCAACAGCAAAATAAGCTGTTTGGCATTGGCAGAGGAGATTTGGCAAATTTCTCATGGGTGCAACTAACATACTTAGCTCTGCAGCTCATTCCACAAATGCATGTTATTTACAAATGTGGCACCATTTAAAAGAGAAATAAACAGGCTTTCCAATGGTATAGGATTTATTGCCAAAAAGCATTGTTACAACAAAGACATAATCTACCAAACACACTTCCTTACTTTTTGTGCTAGGTTTAGAAATAGAAAAATGTTAAGTTTGTAAAGTTGTAATGTAAAGTTTCCAAGTGGCTCTCATACAATTAAAAAGAAAAAAAAAAGGAGCGAGTGATAGAGTGTTGTGATTGTAGAGTGCTCTGTGATTGATTCTAACTAAGCTGACACATACAGAACAGCATCCTGAAAAAACAGTAGTCTGACAATACAACACAATGCGTAAATTGAGTGTAACAACTATATATATATATATATATATATATATATATATATATATATATATATATATATTACAGTGGATTCATTTATTTTTTATTTTTGAAGACCTAAATAACCTGTCTAACAAAGAAAAAAAACTTTCTGCCCTTTAAAGGGAAGTCAATCACTATAATAATAAATATAAATAAAGACCTTTTTTTGTTGAACTTGCTTCAGTGTGAAAACCACCCTTTAATGCTATACTATAATTCTGTCAATGAGACTCAGGCATTTTCTCTTATATAAAATCTTCATAAGCTAATGCATTTCTTCTGCTCATATTTCTCCCTGAAGAGTGAGACCTCGCTGCCGTCTGGGTTTGATTTATTATCTGCGACACCTGGGTCATATTTTCATTAATTAAACATGTCTTTGTAATAATTTCTCAGCGACAGAGCCCCATCTCAGATTACGGCCACGCTCATCTGCTTTTCACTGAACTTAATTAAAAAATGATAAATGCGACGCTTGTGTCTACAGGTGTCTTAAAGGTCAGGGCCAGGTCTGATTTTGAAGACAACGAGACCACACCAAGTCCTGGTTTAGCCCTGGTTAAGGTCAAAATTTAATCCTGGGTTTGATAATAGTGAGGTCTAGTTTCTTGTTGGTTTAGTTCGACTTTGGGCTTTGGGGTAATTACGGTTTCATCCTGGTTTACTCTTGTTTCATACTTAATTTTTGTCCTAGAGTTTAGGACCTACTGTTGCACGGCCTGTCCGTCCTGGGAGTGGATCTAGCCTTCTGTGGTTCTCTCTGAGTATAGCCTGTTTGTTTTTTGCTGTGTTTTGTTTTTGTTCAGCCCTTTGAGGCAAATGTCAATAATACAACTGGATGTGTCCTCTCCTAGTCCTGAATTAGTCCTTGTTTTTTAAAGTGCTAGTTTAGTTCTGTGTTTTATTGTGATAGATTGGTTTAGTCCTGAATTAAATATTAGATTTTGTCTTTTCCTGGTGCAGTTTTTACTTGGTTTACACCACATGTAGTTCTTCTTTTACACTGCTTCAGTCTTTGTTCAGTTTTGGGTTTGGTCCAAGGTTTAGTGCGGGGTTAACTGGACTAGTCCCAGTTTAGTCCAACTCAATGCACCCTTTGTGACTGAGTCATGGTTTAGACCTGGGTTTAGTCTGGCTTCTAGTCCTTGTCTCAAGTCAAGTCACAGTTCTGATACTGGTCTAGTCTCATGTTTAGCCTAGATTTAGTTCTGGTTAAGATGAAAGTTAAATCTTGGTTCTTGGATTTAAAGCACATTTAGTTTTACATTAGTGAGGGTTAAGTGCTTGCTTAGTTCTAGGTTTGGTCTAAGGTTTAGTTCTGGGTCTGGATTTAGTTTACTCATTGCTTAGTTCTAGTTAAGTTCTTGTCCCAGCTATATTCTGTTTTAATCCTTAGTTTAGTTGCATTTTTATCCCAACTTAATTCTTGAGTCCTGTTTTTTTCTGGTTTAGTTTATGGATTAGACCTGTTTCTTGGATTTAGCAAAATTAGCTAATCCTACAATTGAAGTGTGGCATACATATATGGGTCTGCTTGAACTAATTCATTTTAGAGGAGAACACATACCCTTTATTTTACATTTCAGCCATCAGTCAAAATTGGCTTAAGGTGTAGCAGCAATGTCAATATTTCCTCATTAACCTTAGTAACCTGTACCCATTTGTCCTTATGTTGGAGTTTGTGTGTTCTAAATCCCTGTAGAGTCATGTGAAGTCAGCTCCGAGTGGTGAGCTAACCTCAGGTCGCTGTTCATTCCCCGTCACAAGACTGAAGCCCTACATTTTTTTTTTTTTTAAATTTCATTCTTCATTTCATTATTATTTTTTCTTCTCTTTTTAATTTCCCTCTTCAGAGTAATGGCCGGTGGCCCACTGGTCCAAAACACAGACCCTCATTTCCTTCAGACACAAACAGGAGAAAATTCAAGTGGCTCTGATAATAAAACAATAAATCTTAACAAACCTGTGTATCTTGGATCACTGAAGAAGAAATTTGTTAAATTTACTCTAGTTGTGTTTTGCACACATTAAAATGATATGGCCAGTATTCAATTCTTTAAATGCATGTGAGAAAAAATGTTTAATCACCTGATAGCAATAGCAAGCATGCCCGCTTAGTGATTAAGTTGCACTCCCAAAGGTCTAAACTTTACAAATTGATACTATTTACTCTGGAAAGAGTTACAGCGCATCTCATAAACTTAAATAAATGTCACTCATGTTCTGGAGCAGAACAAGGTAACTTCAGAGTTAACCCTGGGTTTTCAGTATCAGAAGCTATCAGGATAGATCTCTATGGAAACTTTAAAGATCTGCTAACAATCTGGGCCCTGTACTATAAAGCTAGTTGAACCTATCCTGGTTCTGTCTCTCCTACCCAGTTAGATAAAACCTGCAGTCCTGGTCTAGGTAAGGGGTATCACAAAGTGAATCAAATCGTTGAGTTAACCCTGGGTATCTCTGTGGAGCTGTGAGTGTGTTTTTGTGAAACAGGTCGGGTCGGCACTAAACAACCAATCACAGCGTCATGTGGAGAGCGTTAACATGAGGAAAAACACAAACAGCAACAGAGACTAAATGGATGCCATATACACAGAAATCAGCTTAAGACAAACAACCAACAGAAGTGCAGAGTCTACATTTTGAATGCTACATTACAATCAATACCTCTGAGTCGAGATGTTAATCTATTGATGTCAACAAAATGCTGGCAATAAATCCACTTTAAGCACAATGCCATTCATGTGTTTAAAACTCTAAGTTACAATGTGACATCATTTTACAGTGTCACTAGTTCACTGTACATTTGTGCCTCAGTCAGCTACCTTGTGCAGACCCTTGTCCTGTTTTCACTCTAAGCACAGGGTCTTTGTCCTTCTCCTTGACACCGGCAGCTTATTTCTCGTGCCGACTGGTCATTGAGCCGTGTTTCTATTCTCTACCTGGAACTTAACCTGTTTCAGAGCAGTTTAGCAGTAGGGTTTCAATAAAGATCTACGTCTTCGCTACAAAGTGAACCAATGGCAATAAAACTCAGAGTCAATTCTGAATTTACCTCACTAACCTCTTTATTCAGCTTCATAGTGCAGGGCCCCAAGATCCAATTCAAAGGACAGAAACACAGTCCACTGACCAATCAGGGACAAGAAATGAGCTGTCGAGAAGCAGAGAGACTCTTGGCTGAGAGTGAAAAAAAGGAGAATAGAAACAGCATATCAAGTGTACTTATAAGTGTAAACACGTGAATGGCATTATGCTCAGAGTGGGTTTCATTGTAAACGTTATGTTGAGATCCACTGATTAATAGACTGTAATAATGATTGCAATGCAGCATTTAAATCGTACACTCCACAATTCTACAAGTGTTTAGCTGCTTGGTTTGAATGTGCTGTTCAGTTAGTCCCTGGTGCTCTTTGTGTTCCATCATTAGTGCTGTTTTACTCTTCGTATTTACTCATTCCAACCTGTTGATGTGGTTGTTTGGCGCAGATTCTGTTTCACACGTTTATGCTCAGCTCCTCAGAGTTGATAACCCTCTTCATGATACCAGTTTTCCAGACCTTTATTGTTAGCTTTTGTCTGTAAACATATCCATCCAGTCTTAAGAATGATGTGGCAAATAAACTGGCTTAAAATCCAGAGCCCTCTACAGTCAGTGACAGGAACAATGCGTTGAGTCTGACACATTAAAAAAATGATACTCCAGTGCCTTAGTGTCAAAAGCAAACAACATGCAACAAATTTTTGTCAATGCTGCATATCCATCCATCCATCCATCTTCTTCCGCTTATCCGGGGCCGGGTCGCGGGGGCAGCAGTCTAAGCAGAGACGCCCAGACTTCCCTCTCCCCAGACACTTCTTCCAGCTCCTCTGGGGAATACCGAGGCGTTCCCAGGCCAGCCGAGAGACATAGTCCCTCAGCGTGTCCTAGGTCTGTCCGGGGCCTCCTCCCAGTGGGACATGCCCGGAACACCTCCCCAGGAAGGCGTCCAGGAGGCATCCGGAACAGATGCCCGAGCCACCTCAGCTGGCTCCTCTCGATGTGGAGGAGCAGCGGCTCTACTCTGAGCTCCTCAGTGACTGAACTCCTACCCTATCTCTAAGGGAGCGTCCAGCCACCCTGCGGAGGAAACTCATTTCGGCCGCTTGTATCCGGGATCTTGTCCTTTGGTATGACCCAGAGCTCATGACCATAGGTGAGAGGAACGTAGATTGACCGGTAAATCGAGGCTTTGCCTTGAGCTAGCTCCTTTTTACCGAGACGGTACATAGACCGCATGACTGCAGAAGCTGACCGATCCGTCTGTCCATCTCGTTCCATCCTTCCCTCACTCGTGAACAAGACCCCAAGATACTTGAACTCCTCCACTTGAGGCAGGACCTCTCCACTGACCTGAAGGGGGCAAGCCACCCTTTTCCGGCTGAGAACCATGGCCTCGGACTTGGAGGTGCTGATTCTAATCCCGGCCGCTTCACACTCGGCTGCAAACCGTCCCAGTGCACGCTGAAGGTCCTGGTCTGATGGAGCCAACAGTACCACATCATCCGCAAAAAGCAGAGATGAGATCCCGTGGTCCCCAATGCTGCATATGCTATTTATTAAAATTTAATGTAAATTTCCACTCATATCCATGAATTCACTCATCCTTGGAGTGTGTGTTTTCAAATAAGCCTCTTCATGTTTCTATATCAAACACAAAAAGCAAGAGATTGACAGAAGCAGCATCACTGTACAAACATGATAATTTTTCTGGAAACTCTTTCTTTTATTAAAACCAACCCTAACCTTGTGTTCAGTCGCAGACCTTTGGCAGAAACCTCTTTGAATTATTCATGTCCTTGTCATTCTTCAATGTTTCTGTGAAAAATGACTGCGCTTCTAATAAACTCCACTCTCTTCAGTGTCTGTTTGAGGAGTATGCCTATGCACACAACACATACGGTTCATTTTTTTGCGGATCTTTCTTACTTTTTAATAACAATGGCTTTTAAAAATGTATGACTTGCTCTGAAGACACTTCAAGACGCAGAGAAAGGTTTTATATGCATTGGAAGCGCAGAGTAACAGCGAATCCTGTCACTTCAAAGCTCCTTCAAAGCAATGTCAGGGCAAAACAAGACGATCAAAGAACCATGTGTTTTTTTGGGGGGAAATTGTGCCTTTTTCAGATTGGAGGCTTCAATATGAATTCTTCCTTTGAAATAAAGCGGTTTAGAGTAATTAATTCACAGCTTCTCAGCTTCATTGTGTTGCAGTGAGGTGATAGTTTAACAGCAGTTTTGGTGCGACATTGTTCAGGAACAGGCTGTGCTGGGTCAGATTACAAGCTATAAGAGTTGTCTTTGGAAACATTTAAAAGAGAGGAAGACTGTTTATATTTCACATGACATTTACATTTAGAAAATGTTTCAAATAGAGGTTTTTACTGTTACATTTTGGTCTTACAATTTTATAACATTGAATATTATTTAGTATTATTATTTGAGTATTGTACCTTAACATGTTCCTGCTTCTTCCTCAGAGTCACATGATGTTACTGTGACTTGTTTTGTCATTTGGTTTATATTTATCGTCCCACCTGTGTCCTCTTCAAGGTTGCCATTTGCTTGTAGTATTCCCAGGTACTTGTAGCTCTCCTCAATGTCTGCTATTGTGTCCTCTGGGAGTGAGACTTCTTCTATATGGACTACCTTCCCTCTCTTTGTCACCATCCAACCACTCTTCTCAAGTCTAAATGACATTCCAGTGTCATTGCTGAGATTCTGGTTGTGTGGATCCATGTCTCCCTCGCTCTTGGCGTACAGCTTGATGTCATCCATGTAGAGGAGGTGACTGATGGTGGCTCTGTTCCTGAGTCAGTATCCGTAGCCATCCATAGTGATTAGTTAGTGACAGGGGATCTCCTTGTATATGCCACAGTTGATAGACAATTGCGCAATTGGCTTGGAATTGGCCTCAAGGGTGGTCCTCCACAGCCTCATTGAGTTTGCAATGTGTCCTTTTAGAGTCCTGTTGATGTTGTGCATTTCATGATCCATGTGTGTGGCACAGAGTTGTAGGATTTCTTGTTATCAATCCAGGCGGCGCACGGATTGAGCTGCCTGCCTGAGTGACTATTCAGTCTACCAGCAGCTGGTGTTTTGCTATATATATGTATACATATCGAGATTCAAAAGCCATGATACTCAACTCAACAACTGTCTCCACACCTGCAGCCTATTGCAATTACCCCAGTATATACACAGCCACAATACCCCTCTGTCAGATCGTTCATTATTATGTACACATAGACATCCGGCCAGCTCCTCCAGACGTCTTGTGTTCCAGCAGCTCTCAGCTTTCTTTCCAGCACCAGAACTTTACATCTTGTGGCTCACCTGCTTGTTTTTCAGCTTTCTCAGACGCACTTGTCCGAAGTTCTCCGACTGCTTCTCCACAGCTACTCCATCTGCTTTGTTATCTTTCCCCCTTGTTTCTGATCGGATTGCCACATTACTCCAGTCTTCTGACCAGAGGTTGTGTGCCCTCTACTACAGCCTGTATTGTCTCCCTTCAGCCCCCAACAATGGCCCTCTGCTCCAGCTCCAGTCAGCGGTCAGCCCACACCATCTCATACCAGATGACATCTCTACTCTTTCTCGATCAAATGCTCCGATTGGTACAAATTTCTAATAAAGAACTAATAAACCTTTCTTTGCGTGTGCTTGTGAGTCCTGTGACCCACATTACAAATGAGCTTCAAAAGCAAAAAACTTTTTAGCAAAATCCAAAAACTTGGATTTTGCAGGTTGCAAATTGTACTAATATAGCATCTCTTTGTAAAAGTATATTCAAGAGAAAAAACGACTCACAAATCTGAATTTTTGACTACACCCTGAACACAGCTTTTCTCACTCAGTTGGATGAACTGTTCCTGCTGATATTAAATTAAAATAATTCATGAATGTTCTGTCTACAAGGTCCTGGACACATCTCTGCTCACTTCTGTCTGTCCTGTGTGGATCCTCCTGTGTTTCCCAGCAGCAGCAGCAGCACAGTAGTAGTGGAAGCTCTTCGTGAACAGACACCATTTCTAGAGTCACCTGGGAGCCTACTTTGCACCAGGCCAGCTAATCTGTAACATTGGGGCATTGCCCTGATGGAAGAAGGACAGGGGTCTTGACTTGTACAGTCTGTAAAGCCTTTTATATTGAGCTATAGAAATAAAACTGAACTGATATTGACATCACAAAACTCAACTGTGCACTTGTACTCACATTTTGAATTGAAGGTAAATTTAAAAAGGGATTTAATGCTGGGTGGTTGTATTGTGAGGTGTATTTCTTGGTCTCTTTGTAGCTATGTGAGGACTATTTGAGCCTCTTTGAGTCATATTTCTATGGTATCCATAAAAGGGCCTTTAACTTTCACTGCAGTTACCTGTTTTTCGGGTCATCTTTCTTTTAAGCACCGCAACAACAAAAACCCCTCGTATGACATTTATGAATACATGTGCGGCGTGTAGGCTGTTGGATTTGCAGTCGAGACTTTGTGTTGGTCCCTGACTCAGAGCCATCCATCACCACGTGGGATTGTGGTACGCACTGACATTTTATAAGCTGCGAGAGGAGCAAAGAGGGAACTGCCGCCTCGTGATTCATTTGTTGTTGTTTGTGCGTCGGGATCCTGCCGAGGAGTGGCTTTGTTTGAATGTCAACCGCTGAGATAGAAAGAGACTGCTGTGCCCACTGAGCTATGTACAGTGAGGGCCTGGGATGGTGATGGATTGTTCGCCGTGAGTGCACTTTTATGAATCTTAAGAGTGGTTTTTATTCTAAGAGCATGTTCTCAAAGTCGAGCTGTCAGAAAAACTCTCTTTGTCACTGAGATTCAAGAAATGAATGTTTATTTGGAACTGAGGTCCAGTCTCCACATTTAGGCTATTTCCTACAAAGTCCCACCTCAGATACATTACATCAGTGGTGTGTACTGAATGTGTACTGCTGGATATACTCCGAAATTCTTTTTTCCTTTGTTTTCTGTGAATTGTATTAATATGTGATGTGTAATTGTGTAGCTCCTGCTCTGCTTTGCTCACACGGCCAGATAGTCGAGTTACTACCTGTGATTTTAGATTTAGATTTTCGTATTTGATGGTAATGTTACACTCATGGTCACAGAGGAACATTCACACTGTTTTTATAAATGTGTCAGCTGAAAACATGCATAATAAGACACCTGTCTCTGTGTACATATCTGGTTCAGCTGGTCCCATGGCATCGTTTTGTGACACGGAGATACGCAAAATGGAATACAAAGCCAGTTTTTACGTTTTCTCTCGTCTTCATATGATGCACAGAGCTGTTCTATACATCTTTTTTTTTAGCCGAACCTGGGCTAATTAATATATGTGGTTTACCTGTGTCAGCTGAAAGGAAAAGGTAGTTATTGCACCATTAAAACAAAAAAAAATACAAGCAAAAATAAAAGATGACTTAATGAAAGGTTTTAATGTATAAAACCGATTTGCAATTTGCAGACTTTTTGAAATTCAACCATGAGTTTAAAGCAGCCCTGCATAACCTTTAGCTCAAAAATATTAGGTGTGATTCTACCAATCTAATTCCTGTCTCACTGACACTACCCTCAGCTGGACAGAAACCTTCAGTGTAACTTTCCTGTTGCCGGGACGCGGTCTCATTGCAAAAGATGATTTTATGTCATGCTTTGTGGCTCAAATAGAAAGTGCTGAAATAGGCCAATACACTTGACCCTCTGTAAAGTGGCACTGCTGTCATAACAACAATGAGTCTGTAGAGAGATCTGTGTCCTCTACTGGCTAAAAGTTTTGCAGGGTTACTTTAAGTATATGGAAAATGTGCATTTAAAAAAAGAAAAGAAAAAGCTACATTCTTGTTATAACTGCTTGTGATTGGACTACATAAAAATGTCTTGGGTAAAGCAAAGTTAAAGCCACTTGCATAAGCTAACTCAGTACACTGAGTTACTACACTGAGAACTACAAGTTCACGGGACTTATTGGTTGTCCTGTATTTATTATAGTGATAGAATAAATTCCTTTTGAAAACACAAAAGAAGCTTTGATTCCAAGTGTTTGTGCTCCAAAGATGTTTCAGGCAAAATAATGGGATTAACAAGGAAGTCACTTAACATTGCCCCCTGATGTGTTATTGACTGGTATCTCCTACATCTGTTTAAACCCGGCTCTATATTCTCTAACCTCAACCCTTCAAGAAGGAGCAGTATTTTTTTTTTGGCGTTATACTGCTTCCAGAAGCACACACACAAAAGGAAAAATGAAATGTGAGAACATAGGGAAGACCTCAATGTGCACATGGCTTATGTTGATGACACTTACAGTAAAAGTGTGAAACCCTGACATTGACCTCTTTTGTATTTTCCCTGAATGTTTTGTGTCATGGCGCTGTCAAACCAACAAAAGCCCATTGGAATTAGCTGCCAGGACTATGACTGTGATGCCATATCATCGACGCACAAGCCCTGCCTTCATTTGGAGTTCATTTAGCTTTGGAGCACCTTCCCTTCATTTGCAACGCTGATTACTGTAATTTGTAATTGTTCGTCCTGTAATTTTTCCCAGCAGGGCTCAGTGGGAGGTCTGTGAACAACAACAGTGTGCATGTACTGGAGCACCATGCTTTGAACAAAGAAGATGATTAATTGGTCAAATATTGTGGTGGGTTTAGAAAAAATGGAGGATAATTACATTGGCTAAATTGGACCAGTGGTTACTTCACTGTAGTTAGCAGGCTTTCTTCTAAAATACTGTTGTACATTGTTGTGTTGAAGCACAAAGCACTTTCAAAACTTAAAGCTGTATACTGCTGCATTAAAAAGTAGAATAAAATGGTTGTTTCTGTGTTATTTCCATCTTTCCCAACCTTTGAGAGAGCAGCACTTTAGGGACTCACTTTTTCATATCACAAGTAACCTGCTCTTTGTTTCTGTTGTCTGATTCTGTTTAATGCAGTGTAGACAGAGAATGGAGCGTTTACAATTTACTAAGTAGAGCCGGAAGACTGTCTACATTTGCTTTGTTTAGCAATTTGGATACCATTGTGTCACAAGAACAACACAAGTTTCATTTGAGAGAACATTTGTGTTTCCCTTTAAATTGTTATTTTGTACTTTAATTTTGAGTAAGGATTCTCAGCCATCCAAACATACAGCAGTGTTTAGCTTCATCTTTTTGTGACTGTACCTTAATGTTGGAACCACCGCTGAGGGGAGACCCCAGTTTTACAATAGGATTATTTGGAACACTTTATAACCCTTTTGACATTGGAAACTCACCAAGTACATCTCCAGTGGAAACAAGTCTTACGCCCTATCCAATTTGTTCACAAATGTGGTTGTATGTGGAAACAGAATTCACTTTTAAGTAAAAGTAAAGTTAGTTTTAAACAACAAGTATCAAAGCTGGGGTAGTCTTTTGGGTATACAGATGCATCTCTCAATACATGTAAATGTTGTGTAAAAGTCCATTTATTCAGTATTAATTCAAAAAGTTAAACTTATCACCTTATGTAAAATCAGTACAAACAAAGTGAAATATTTCAAGCATTAAAATTAACCGTGATGATCATGGCTTACAGTTGATATAGTTGAACTACAGTTGGTAAACACAAAAGGTTATTGCAAAGAAGCAGGCTGTTCAGACTTATGAATTCTCGCAAAACAATATAAAGTTGAGTGAAAAGAAAAAGTGTGGTAGAAAAAGATGCATAAGCAACAGAGACAACCACAGCCTTGAGAGGATTATCAAGCAAAAAACATTCAAGAAGTGCATCAAGAGGATGTAGAGATGTATCAAGGAATCTGGCCACAACTGTCACAATCCTTGTGTCAAGTTTTTCCTGAAGCAGATGTAGCAGGTATTGGGCCGGGTCAAGCACCACTACCAGTTTATTTTTTGTATGTGGGGAAGATGATCAGGGTGTCCGCAACTGTAACAACAGAAAAGAGCCAGAGACAGTTCATCTACGTGTGTCTGCTTGGACTGGCTTTAATTGTATTCATTTGCCCAATTACAATTACTTCCAGTATCAACTACTGTTTTGCTATTGTACATTTACACAACAAATCAATTTCACCACATTTCTATCATCAAAATATAATCTTAAATTTAGCAGTGTGCTAGCATTATGTTAACATATTTTAATACATGGTCATTGCCATTGCCAATGCAAGATCGGAGGACAGCTTTTTAAACATACCAAACAATTTAACAGCAAATCAGCATTTTTATAATTACAACAAGTCCTTATGTGGGTAAATAAAAAATAAAATGTATGACGAGGCCAACAAAAATACAGAACATTAGCCATTAAGCTAGCAAGGGTGACTAGCATGCTAGCGCCGACATATTAATCCAAAAGCCTAGTCTACATAAGACTGATTACAAAGATAACACAGGTTATAATATTACGACTGAATGTGAGTGTGAGTTAGGTGGACTTTACAGACCTGTAACAACAGAAAAGAGCCAGAGACAGTTCATCTACGTGTGTCCTTATCTCCCGTCTGCTTGGACTGGCAGAACCAGGTAAGGGACGCACCAAAACCGTCTCACGGGGTCGCTGCCCTCTCCTGGTGAAACTCTTTATTACACCTCTTTTCAATACATTACATTTAATAATGAACACAAAACAATGTCATCACACGTTTGTGTGTGTCACACAGACAACATCAGAAGTTTCTTGCCAAGGGCTAAGGAGAAAAAGATCTGGACCATTGCTCTGTATTTAGGGCTGATTCTATTCTCCAGCAGAATACCAAAAACTCGTTCATTGACCATGATTATGACCATGATCCTCAGCAGTGCCACAGGCTCATCACTTCCAGGCCACACCGCACTAACAGTAATTCATGCAAAAAGGAGCACTGAGTTCAAGTACACACTTTTCAGGTGGCACATTTCTATAATAAAAATCCTTTTGTTGGTCTTAGTCACATTTTTTGAGATGCAAAATTTGGGGTTTTCATTCAGCTGTAAGCCAAAATCATCACAAGTAAAATAAATAACACTTGAACTATTTGATCCTGTTTTTACTGAATCTGTTTAATGAAATAAATGTATAATCCAATTTATTGAGATGCACCAGTAGGGTGGTGTAAAATCCAAAACAAGCCCTTTTTGTTGTTTTTTTCTCAAAACAAAATCTGTGTGTTTGTCTGTTTTTGCCTTTTCCACATTTGTTGCTCAGAAAGAAGAGCAGCCACTCTTGTAGTAAACTGTACAGCTTTCTGACAACCCCTTCAAATCCAGTTTTGTAGTTCAATCATGTCCTTAAGCTAGTTTGCTCTTTCTGCACTCATGTTTTCCTCTTTCTATTTTACACTTTTTTTTTTACACAAAGTGGTTTTGACTAATGTCTTTCATTTTATATACTGTACCTTAAGACATTGGGACTTACATTTAAACTCACAACCTTTGAACTCACGACCTGTGTAACCTAAATTGTTACGTTGTTACCATTCCAGGACAAAAGTGCAAAAATAGAGGAATATGGGATTTGTGTTTGGAATGTCAAAATTAGGTAAAAAATACACACCTTTACCAAATATCATAGCAAAAAGCATGATCCTCGCTGAGTTATCAAAAAAATAAAAGTTGAAAAGGACACTTTTGTCCTCAATAGGGTACAAAGGTTAGCCCTAAAATACACATTTAATGTGATCGGTATCGGCTGTGATCGGTATCGGCTGATCACAATTTCAGTGATCGGTGATCGGCCTCATAAATCCTGATCGGAGCATCTCTAAAAATGACAATATGGGACAACATACATAGAGGAATCTGATGTGCCATACTTTCTTTGAACATCAAATGGTTTGTAATAACACAACTCATTCATTGTGAACACTTTTAAAACTTTACATGGATGAAGCCTGACCTTAAAAGCATAGTAATGGTGATCATAGTGCAGTTTCCATCAGTTTTTCACAAAAAACAACAGTCTCATCTACCACAACAATGGCTTTGATTTTACAAAACACAGGCATTCCTGATGATACCTCACTGCAAACAACAAAGTCATGGCGGTACCCCATACCTTGACATTTAATCCACTTTGCAGAAAATACATTTGTTGACAATTCACATCCAAATTTGGAAGCAATGTCTGGACCTTCTCTGATCTCAGAGTATGATGATCTTCCCTGGACATACAGTCAACCTTTCATTGCTAAAAGACTCCATACACAAGGCCATACAACTTTGGTGCTTTCTGGCTAAAGTCACTGTGACGTTTTTAAAACCTTTGACCTGTTTTTTAAAGAAGTTGTGTTTGGCTTCGTAATGCATGCACCACATGTACAGAATTGGGACAATTTTTCTTATGCTACGAGGTTAGTGTAGCATAAAGTGATGCTTTGGTAAGAGACTCACTGTAGGAAAAAGCTGCTTGAAAAGTCTATGATGATCAATGATGAAATGTTTTAGGTATATGGTCATACCATCAGACAGGACTGGAGAAAATATGTTAACAATTTGTAGAAGCAAAAGCAAAAGATCCCAATGTTTATCTCCAACCTCAATCAAGTCCCCAAACAATAATGGCATATTTCGCAGTAAGCACCAAGATTGTATGGCATTTATTCCCAAATCATTGCTTCCATCAAACAGCTTCACTCTTGGTGGACGGTTACACTGCTGATTGTAGCCATAGTCAAAAGCATGTATTCTACCAACAAGTTGTTCAGCACTTAGTTGTCCTGAATGTACTGGAGTATAAGTTTCATCTCAAACTGACCAACGCCTTCTAAGGGAATTCAACAGACAAGTGCGTTTTACACCAAACACATGAGGTAGTGTAGAGTCTGTGTCAATAACTTGACAATGCTGAGTGCGCAGCGCCGCAGTTCTCAATCTTACTTCAGGGTGACGAATTATAAACTGGGGGGAAATTTATGTGATGTAAAATGTAAAATAAATGGCACCTAATTTATGCACACCCTTTGTAGAACCTAATGGGTTTGCAGTTTCAAAATCGTCATAAAACAACTGAATCTGCAATGCATCTTTTTTCTCAGAGAAAAGAGGATTTTCCTCCAAATAAGTAGCATCCCTCAAATCTACATACAAGCCTTCTTTTTGAACGCACGTGCTATTAAACATATCTGAAAGATTGGGGTTTAGAAGAATGGTCTTCAGAGTTTCTAAAATAGTGACATGTAAATTTATCACTAACAATGACCTATTCATATGTACCAGTAGCTTTGTTTCTTCTGCTGTCAAATCGTGTGCCAAGAACCTTTTCAACAGGATCAACAATTCTCCATTTCTCTGCGAAATGTTTCTTTCGTTTGGTTTCAGAATTAATAGATGTGAATGGGTTTTTAAGCATCTGGAAAGACTGCTCGATTTTGGTTTTATTTTCGGTGTCTTGTGAAGACAAGCACTGTAAAGCGACATTCTTTGCCTGAGTATGGATCTCAGAAAAAACTTCCTCCATGCAAGACACGAAACTATTCAGGGTTGACTGACTTAAACCAGCTGCATTGAGCTGTGCAACAGCAGAAGCACACATATCCAAAGTGCTCTTGTTAGACGGTTCCAACTGCTCTGATGTTGAGGGCATTGCTTCTACCCTAAACCTAACTGTTTATGCCTCAATTCCATTATGGACATTAACAGCTGAGTCAACCATTGGGTCAGCCTGTGCCAGATCATGGTCAGTGTGCCTTGTGTTTAAATATTTCCTGAACCCAGAGAAAGAACCAAAGACACGACCACATCCAGTCTCAACACATCTAAGACGAAGGTTTCTTCCGGAAGAAAACCATGAATGAGTTTGATATGCCTAACCAGCAAATTTGAACTCATGAACCCAGCCTGACAAACATAGCACTTCATGTTAACACTAATGAAGTAACCTTGCTCTTATTTCTGCAATACGAGGCCTTTCCCTCACTTTGCCAACATCAATATTGTAAACTGTTGTCTGAGTGAATGTGTACATGTTAAACAACATAGTGTGGTACGATGTGCTAAACACAAAATGTGCTTTGAACAATTCATCAAAAGCACCTAATGACATGTTAGACATACATGGGATGGCATTCTTGTCAAGGATGATGAAGAACTGATGGATCCTGTTCTTCTGGGCGCCAACTGCCAGGAGATAAGGTCGAGTGCTGGTGGTGATGGCGTTGAGATGTTCTTCAATGCTTGTTTCAGTCTAAACAACATCTTAAAAAGAAAATTAGAACTATTATGACAATCTAAACCAGTGATTCCCAACACGAGAGATGGAGAGGGGGTCCCCAAAGCTTTGCCCGCTCAGAGGTAGTGAGATTATCAAGGTTATTTTTTAAGTATAATGAATCTGCAGACATCTATCCCTGTTATGAAGCAATAAGAATTAGAAAAAAACATACAACAGCGGTTATTGGTGTAAACAATAAGCTAAAACAGACACACAAAAAATATAAATATGGTGAATTCCAAAATGGTCAAGGAAAAATGCTAACCTTTTTAAAAACCACCAAATGTTTTTCTGCATGGGATGCAGATATCTTCCCAGGTTTCTTATGGCCTTGTGCAGTGGTGGGCATAAGATGTAGAAGCAGCAAAATTGAAGCAAGGTCGCTATCCCAGCCTGTGAAAGCACATTTTAACATCAGTTAAAAAACTTGGTGACTTCAAATGCATTTTTAAATATTGTGCATTTCCCTTAAGACCATGGCCCCTTAAAAAGATTCTTAGGTAAATAATTTGCCTGGTTTTGATAATAATAATAATAATAAACCTGATAGACTGTAGATAAATTATTATAAAACTATGCATACTATTGATAGAATTCTCTCGAGTAAATAGCTGCCCTCTTTTGGTTAAACATGGTTACTACAGATGATTGACTGATTCACGCACTATAATGGTTCTTACGTCTCAGATATCTTTGTTATTAGATGTAGACTGCTCCCAGTATCTTGAGGGTCCACAGACCCCACCAGTTCCACATTATGCACTGTTATGCATTTAAACTACTATTTGTTAGTATTTTATCAGTAACCTACCACGGTCTGCATCTTCAAGTACATCTTCGCAAGGATCTGCTCCCAGCAAGAGGTCTTCAATCTCTGTAGTAATGTTGATGTGATGTAATATTTCTGCACTCATTGATGATCTTCTCCTTAAATGTTGTTGGCCATTTCTCCAGAAGCTTGCCCGATACATCGTCTCCAAACATCAGAAGAAAATCTTGCTCAATCTTAAATTGAAAGCATAAAGAGAATAGACTGATTATTTAGTAACATCCTAAACCTAAATGGTTTAAAACATTTAAGATAGTTACCAAGCCTTTGATGTCCTTGAAACGTGGAAAGTGTGACATATGTTGCTGGTCAACTGAGGGTCCAGTACCATGTTGTGACGATGAGCGAATGTTTGCTTCATCTTCTTCTTTACGATGTTCTCATCAGCCGAGTGTTTCATCAGTGACATAGCCTCTTTACATTCTTCTTCACTCAGGGCAACATCTGGGATGTACTGGGTCTCTCGCCTGACAGCTGGTCCTCCAGACAGTGCTTCCTCAGATGTTTCTTCAGCTGAAGCTATAACAGAAAAAAACTGGTCAGGACTACAGTAATATTGTAATCATCTTACATGTGTCCATCTTGGGCATTGGTTCTTTGTATATATTTAATCCTCCAGGCCAAGTATCCAGTGTCACTCTTGGCATCATAATAATGCTCCTGAGTGTTTACACATTTTTAAGAGAGGACATTAATTAATTAATTAGAATTAAATTGATAAACATAAACAACTAAAAAGTGCTGCTCACATAGCCATTCTTTGAAAAGGGGTCTGCGAGATATGGGAATAAGTTCACAATTCCCTTGGCATATTTTTCTTTCACCTGTCTGGGTGGAGATGTACTGTGGGGAAATAGAACACAAATTAATCATATTCTAATGAAACAGAATACTGAAAGAGAAAAAGAATGAAAACATACCCATTCTTCTCTGTCATGTCAGCTGCAAGTATGTTCACCATTTTCTTTCTGGTCTCATCTGCTAAAGACTTGGTTCGATTGTATTCCATCATTATTTTCTCTCCTCTAGGTTTTTTAGAAAGAATAATTTCCACCATCTAACACAACAAAAAACAGGTCTGGCTTACTAATACTATCAAGCTATTGAAGATAAACAACTCATGCTACTGCCTGTTGCTAGAAGAACTGAAAAAGCATTTAAAATCATACTTGCTTAGCTTCTTCATCCAACCTCTGGTGCTTCGCAGCAGGGCTCTCAGGAAGGATGATTGTGTCCTGAGACTCAGAAGATCTGATGGACGCTGAAGGAGATGGCACAGGAGAAGCAGCAGGAGATGGCACAGGAGAAGCTACAGAAGATCTGATGGACGATGAAGGAGATGGCACAGGAGAAGCTGCAGGAGAATGGAGGGATGATGAGGGAGATGGCCAAGGAGAGCCTACAGCTTCTGGGTGGATGATGTTTTAACCTAAAAAAAAAAAAGCTGTGTCAACTTTTAGCAATTACAAGCAATGAAAAACACACCATAACATATCTAAATAAAAATTCAAAGAACAAAAATAATAAAACTAACACCAGAATCAAAAGAACAATTTAAACTATAATAAAACAATTATGTACTCTAAAAAGCATCATGTCAGTTTATAAAACTGTTTTATATTTCAGTTTCATATGACAAAGGCCAATTTGTAGAGTAGATAAGAACTGAAATAATAAACCTGTATCATATATGATGGCCAGGATGCCGGTTGTAGGGTCTGTTACCACATCTTCAAAAACCTCCTCATCCAGCTCAGTTCCCCAACCGTCGAGGACTCGCACTCCTTCTGTTACGGCTGGCACACTAAACTTAGCAAAAGCTGTAAAAGACAGACACAGCACTGCAAGTATTACTTAAATAAAAGCTCTTTCCCAGTCATTAATGTGAGACACAAGGCTCAATAAAATTAATTTCTAAACAATATTTCTCACACTCTGAAATCACAAAATGAAGAGTGCAATAAAATTGTGATCACAGCTCAAATTCAGAAACTTGCTCTCAACCAAGTTAGTTCTACTGTAAGTTGTGGTCGTGCTCTAACCCGGCTGAGAAATGGAGTATGTTGGCGACACAGTAAATTCTGGGTTTAGACTTGAAAGAACTTAACCTTAAACACAAATCTCACTTAGTACACACCTTTGAGATTCACATCAAACTAACACATATTCATAGGAGTATATATTAAACACATTTTTGTTTTTTCCCACACTTTACACTTTATTGTTGTGATTTTATGCAAGGTTATACAAGGTGGACCAAATAAGTAAGGAGTAAAGCAGGTTTGCAAGTACGTTTTTATAATAAATTGTCTACTTACCAGCATCCAGGAATTCTGTCAGCTTTGGCTCAGCAACTTTAACATATTTTTTGACATCACCAATTTTTACTTTGATAAGCAGCATCCTCCCTGTGAAAAGACAGTTAAAATTATTGAAGAAAAATACATGCAGACTGACAAAACAAAGTGGTCCCTCTTCATCTCTGTTGCAGTCAGTGCAGTCAGCAGCGAAAGATCATGTTATGTTTAGCGCAACACATAAATTAATACACCTTTTAAACAAACGTTTTTTTTTCTTTAGCAGTTAACTAAAGTGTGGTAAATTCACAAGCAGGTGCTTTAACAATCCACAAAAACTACTACGCACGTTGGCTTTTGTCACCATCTACTTCATGGTCACTCTTTGCATCCCCCCACCCGCAGCTAGTTTTGTGTCCACCATCTTCTTAATACCACGGCTACTTAATCAGAGTGATTTAGTTGCAAAATGAAATCTCTCAAACTTAAAACACCAATTCTCAACTGCTCAAGCGTGACAAAGCAAATGGCTCTGCCGTGTTAGTTAGCCTTTGGCTAGGTTAGCTTTACTAATAAACTATAGCTAACTGACTCGCGTGACATTTGTCACTGTCTACTTCATGGGCACACTCAATTTGAAGTCTCTCTATAATCATGTGAAGCCCAAATGAGTCTAATTCTAAAAATCTAGCGTCCAACTAAGGTGTATGAAATACCCGCAAATGTTCTACCGCATGAAAATCATGCACACTTTGCCATATTTGCACGAACAGATTACTATTTAAGCATTTGAAAACTAAAAGCGGGTTCGTATTGTTACAAATATGTTTCTTTGGCGAGAATTAGCCTTGAATTTGTTATCTTTCTGGCTAGCCATCAAGCCATGCGTTAGCTTGACAAAAAATTCGATATAAATTACTTAAATAAACATTTCTACTAATATGATCAGTTACCGTAGCGATGCGGTATATTTAAAATGTAAATTGAATATTACGGGAAAGATTACAAGCTGCGGTGCCTACTTACTGATGTCGAGCGCCATCCATAAAAGTGGCGGACTCGAAAGGTTTGAACTTCTCAGACGGGTGGAGCTTCCCAGGGTCATTTTCACACTGAGCGCCTTAACGCTGCATTTTAACAAGGGCACTAGAGGGCGTTTGACTCCAACGTTTGTACTTTTAACCCGCATAGTGTAGGTGACACTTTACACTGACTTTTTTACACTGGGAAATTTACTATGTACAATAAATGAATATACCGTATTATTATTATGGTATTGAGGGTTAAATGCAGGAAATACATTTAAACCCCTTATCATTCCTGCCAAAAAACGCCTGAGGTGTCAGTCAAACGCTCAGAGCCTGCTCTAAACAGTGGTTCGAGTTTCAAAACATGCGCGCGGCACTTACGAGCGATAAAATAAGGGAATACTCCGATTAAAATGACGAAACTGCGCTTTTTGAGGATTTGTGGACTCAATAACATGTGTGAGGTAGATATTTATACTGTATTTGATTCTCTGAACACTTGTTGACAGAACAGGACCGTATTTGTTGGATTGTTTTGTATGTTTGAGCCACAGGTAGACTTCAGTTAGTTTTGGTTTCGATGTGTTTGTTTTTTTCGAAAGAAGCTTTAAGTGTTCGTAATGTTGATGTTGTCTCTAGAAAAGGTTTACATCACTAAAAAGATAAGAATCTAAGCTTTCCAATGATGTGCTGCATGTGTACCTGCATAAACCGAGCGGTTGTCTAAAACCGAGAAATGAATAAATAAGTAACGACGGCCCGGGCCGCTGGAATAGAATAGGGAGGAATAATAAATTAATTAATTTACATTAATACATTTTGCAATTTTTTTTTAAAAATTTATTTTATTTATTTATTTATTTATTTTTTACAATATATACATTTTAAAAAGTATAATAATAAATATAAATAGTTAACTTCACAGAAGCTTCTGATTGGTTGCTCAGTAACCAATCAGAATTATTGGTTGCTCAGTAACCAATCAGAGGGCAAGAAATGCAACTTTAAAGCTTTCATACGTCATAACCGAGTTTTCTTTATGTTCTCTAGACCCTGACTAGTTCAGTTTTTAAGAGAAAGACGAAGCAGACACATCGACTCGACTGAGCACAGCATTCAACGCATTTTACAATGGAAAACACAGCACAATCTTCCTGCGACCGACATATTGCCGCCCTGCGCAGAATGAATGACTCTATAATACACACAGAGTCAAACCATTCTGTGTCAAAAAACACCAGCAGGACAAGAGCCAAGAAGTCCCATAATCCTGCTGGTACCAGAAGAAACATGACACCAAGAAGAGAATATGGAATCAACTCTGGATCCACTTCGAGCCATGTTCAACCTGTAACAACAATCCAGGATCTGAGCAGGCCTTTTGACCTTGAGCATGACTTCCCTCCTCTTCAGAAAAAACAAGATGAAGGACTTGGAGCAGGAGACACATCTGAGAGCGTTCATGTGGACATATCTGAGGTAACACCTGAAAACACACCTGAGGTTACATCTGAGGTTGCACCTAAAGACACTATTGAGGTCACACTGCTGACCACTGAGCCAAGACCAATGATCAATAAGGGGCAAAATTTGGTCTTTGATGAAGACATTCAGGAGATCATCATGCAGGTAGAGGTCCAGGACGCACCACTTCAGCAATCTTCCTGGGACCGACGTATTGCTGGCCTGCGCAGAATGAATGACTCTATAATACACGAAGAGTCAAACCATTCTGTGTCAAAAAACACCAAACAGGCAAGAGCCAAGAAGTCCCGTAAACGTGCTGGAACCAGAAGGAATATGACACCAATAAGAGAAGAAGACTCTGGATCCACTTCCAGCCATGTTCGACCTGAAGCAACGATCCAGGAGCTGAGCAGGCCTCTTCAGCATGACGTCCCTCCTCTTGAGAAAAAACAAGATGAAGAACTTGGAGTAGCAGACACCCCTGAGAGCGTTCATGTGGATATATCTGAGGTAACACCTGAAGTTACACCTGAAAACACACCTGAGGTCACATCTGAGGTTGCACCTAAAGACACTACTGAGGTTACACCTGAAGTTACATCTGAGGTTACACCTGACGCTACACCTGAAAACACACCTGAGGTCACACCTGAGGTCACAACTGAGGTCACACCTGTAAACACACCTGAGGTCACACCAGAGGTTACACCTGACAACACACCTGAAGTTACACCTAAAGACACTACTGAGGTTACACCTGAGGTCAGACCTGACAACACACCTGAGGTTACACCTGACGTCACACCTGAGGTTACACCTAAAGACACTACTGAGGTTACACCTGAGGTCACATCTGAGGTCACATCTGAGGTTAGGCCCGAAAACACACCTGAGTTTACACCTATAAACCCACCTGTGTCAAAAAACACCAAACGGGCAAGAGCCAAGAAGTCCCGTAAACGAAAAAACAAGAAAAAACAAGATGAAGGACTTGGAGCAGGTGACACCCCTGAGGGTGTTCATGTAGACACACCTGAGGTCACACTTGAGGTAACATCTGAGGTTACACCTGAGGTCACATCTGAAGTTACATCTGATGTTACACCTGAGGTTACATCTGAGGTTACACCTGAGGTCACATCTGAAGTTACACCTGAGGTTACAACTGAGGTCACACCTGAGGCCACATCTGAGGTCACATCTGAAAACACACCTGAGGTTACACCTAAAGACATTACTGAGGTTACACCTGAGGTCACATCTGAGGTTACACCTGACGTCACACCTGAGGTTACACCTAAAGACATTACTGAGGTTACACCTGAGGTCACATCTGAGGTTACACCTGAAAACACACCTGTGTCAAAAAACACCAAACGGGCAAGAGCCAAGAAGTCCCGTAAACGACAAAACAAGAAAAAACAGGATGAAGGACTTGGAGCAGGAGACACCCCTGAGGGTGTTAATGTAGACACACCTGAGGTCACACTTGAGGTAACATCTGAGGTTACACCTGAGGTCACATCTGAGGTCACATCTGAGGTCACATCTGAGGTTACACCTGAGGTCACATCTGAGGTTACACCTGAAAACACACCCGAGCTTACACCTGACGTCACACCTGAGGTTACACCTGAAAACACACCTGAGGTTACACCTGACGTCACACCTGAGGTTACACCTGAGGTCACATCTGAGGTTACACCTGAGGTCACATCTGAGGTTACACCTGAAAACACACCTGTGACAAAAAACACAAAACGAGCAAGAGCCAAGAAGTCCCGTAAACGACAAAACAAGAAAAAACAAGATGAAGGACTTGGAGCAGTAGACACCCCTGAGGGTGTTCATGTAGACACACCTGAGGTCACACTTGAGGTAACATCTGAGGTTACATCTGATGTTACACCTGAGGTCACATCTGAGGTTACACCTGAAAACACACCTGAGGTTACACCTGAAAACACGCCTGAGGTTACACCTAAAGACATTACTGAGGTTACACCTGAGGTCACATCTGAGGTTACACCTGAGGTCACATCTGAGGTTACACCTGAAAACACACCTGTGTCAAAAAACACAAAACGGGCAAGAGCCAAGAAGTCCCGTAAACGACAAAACAAGAAAAAACAGGATGAAGGACTTGGAGCAGGAGACACCCCTGAGGGTGTTAATGTAGACACACCTGAGGTCACACTTGAGGTAACATCTGAAGTTACACCTGAGGTCACATCTGAGGTTACACCTGACGTCACACCTGAGGTTACACCTGAGGTTACAACTGAGGTTACACCTGAGGTCACATCTGAGGTTACACCTGAAAACACACCTGAGGTTACACCTGAAAACCCACCTGTGTCAACAAACACCAAACGGGCAAGAGCCAAGAAGTCCCGTAAACGAAAAAACAAGAAAAAACAAGATGAAGGACTTGGAGAAGGAGACACCCCTGAGGGTGTTCATGTAGACACACTTGAGGTCACACCTGAGGTCGCATCTGAAGGTACACCTGACGTCACACCTGAGGTTACATCTGAGGTCACACCTGAGGTTACATCTGAGGTTACACCTGAGGTCACATCTGAAGTTACATCTGATGTTACACCTGAGGTTACATCTGAGGTTACACCTAAAGACACTACTGAGGTCTCACCTGAGGTCACATCTGAAGGTAGGTCTGAAGTCACATCTGCGGTTACACCTGAGGTCACATCTGAGGTCACACCTGAGGTTACACCTGAAAACACACCCGAGGTTACACCTGACGTCACACCTGAGGTTACACCTACAGACATTACTGAGGTTACACCTGAGGTTACACCGGAGGTCACATCTGAGGTTACACCTGAGGTCACATCTGAGTTTACACCTGAGGTCACATCTGAGGTTACACCTGAAAACACACCTGAGGTTACACCTGACGTCACACCTGAGGTTACACCTGAGGTCACATCTGAGGTTACACCTGAGGTCACATCTGAGGTTACACCTGAAAACACACCTGAGGTTACACCTGAAAACACACCTGTGACAAAAAACACAAAACGAGCAAGAGCCAAGAAGTCCCGTAAACGAAAAAACAAGAAAAAACAAGATGAAGGACTTGGAGCAGGAGACACCCCTGAGGGTGTTAATGTAGACACACCTGAGGTCACACTTGAGGTAACATCTGAGGTTACACCTGAGGTCACATCTGAGGTTACACCTGAGGTCAAACCTGAGGTTACACCTGAAAACACACCCGAGCTTACACCTGACGTCACACCTGAGGTTACACCTGAAAACACACCTGAGGTTACACCTGACGTCACACCTGAGGTTACACCTGAGGTTACAACTGAGGTTACACCTGAGGTCACATCTGAGGTTACACCTGAAAACACACCTGAGGTTACACCTGAAAACCCACCTGTGTCAACAAACACCAAACGGGCAAGAGCCAAGAAGTCCCGTAAACGAAAAAACAAGAAAAAACAAGATGAAGGACTTGGAGAAGGAGACACCCCTGAGGGTGTTCATGTAGACACACTTGAGGTCACACCTGAGGTAACATCTGAAGTTACACCTGAGGTCGCATCTGAAGGTACACCTGACGTCACACCTGAGGTTACATCTGAGGTCACACCTGAGGTTACATCTGAGGTTACACCTGAGGTCACATCTGAAGTTACATCTGATGTTACACCTGAGGTTACATCTGAGGTTACACCTAAAGACACTACTGAGGTCTCACCTGAGGTCACATCTGAAGGTAGGTCTGAAGTCACATCTGCGGTTACACCTGAGGTCACATCTGAGGTCACACCTGAGGTTACACCTGAAAACACACCCGAGGTTACACCTGACGTCACACCTGAGGTTACACCTACAGACATTACTGAGGTTACACCTGAGGTTACACCGGAGGTCACATCTGAGGTTACACCTGAGGTCACATCTGAGGTTACACCTGAAAACACACCTGTGACAAAACACACCAAACGGGCAAGAGCCAAGAAGTCCCGTAAACGAAAAAACAAGAAAAATCAAGATGAAGGACTTGAAGCAGGAGACACCCCTGAGGGTGTTCATGTAGACACACTTGAGGTCACATCTGAAGGTACACCTGACGTCACACCTGAGGTTACACCTAAAGACACTACTGAGGTCACACCTGAGGTCACATCTGAGGTTACACCTGAGGTCACATCTGAAGTTACACCTGAGGTTACAACTGAGGTCACATCTGAGGTTACACCTGAGGTCACATCTGAGGTCACACCTGAGGTTACACCTGAAAACACACCCGAGGTTACACCTGACGTCACACCTGAGGTTACACCTAAAGACACTACTGAGATTACACCTGAAAACACACCTGAGGTCACATCTGAGGTTACACCTGAGGTCACATCTGAGGTAACACCTGAAAACACACCTGAAAACACTCCTGAGGTCACATCTGAGGTTGCACCTAAAGACACTACTGAGGTCACACTACAGACCACTGAGCCAAGACCAATGATCAATAAGGGGCAAAATTTGGTCTTTGATGAAGACATTCAGGAGATCATCATGCAGGTAGAGGTCCAGGATGACTGCTTAAACCAAACCGAACCTGACGCACCACTTCAGCAATCTTCCTGGGACCGACGTATTGCTGGCCTGCGCAGAATGAATGACTCTATAATACACGAAGAGTCAAACCATTCTGTGTCAAGAAACACCAAACAGGCAAGAGCCAAGAAGTCCCGTAATCCTGCTGGCACCAGAAGGAACATGACACCAATAAGAGAAGAAGTCAACTATGGATCCACTTCCAGCCATGTTCGACCTGAATCAACGATCCAGGAGCTGAGCAGGCCTTTTGACCTTGAGCATGACTTCCCTCCTCTTGAGAAAAAACAAGATGAAAGATTTGGTTCATGTGGACAACACCATCCTGGTAGAGCCCCCAAACACTCTACCAGGACATCTGACTAAGGAGTCAGATGTTCTCTGACTAAGGAGTCAGAGAGAATGGGACCTCTTCTTTAGATGTTCTCTGATTAAGGAGTCAGAGAACCTCTAAAGGAGAGGTCCCATTCTGTTTGGGCCCCTTTGGCCGGGTACCACCATGGCCCTGTTTTACTGAATCTGAAGACCTGGAGGTAGTTTTTAAACTATCTTCAGATCTTCATGATGAATTGTCGCAATAAAACATAAAAAAAAAATCTTGAGAGCAGAGCAGAAATGTTTCTTTATCTCTTTACAGGTAAATAGAGGACTTGAGCTATAGCACATTAAAAAGCAAATGTACTCCTCAAACAATATAAAAGTTATTTCAGTATTCAAACTATACAACTCTCAGCATGAAATAAAATATGCAAATGTAAATGTTTTATACATTTATTTTAAATATCTGTTTGAATAGGGCATGCCAAACCAGGCCTTGAAACAATATTCCAGTGTATGTATTAATCATCCATCAATCAAACCCAGAAGTGAACAGTGTTGGTTACAGCAAAGCAGAAGGTCTTAAAATGAAAACTCACGTTTTTAAAACAAAGCAATAAATGCAGCAACAAGAGACAAGTGATGTTGAAGTTATTGACCTCGACCTAGTATGAGTATTAAATCCTTACTAAAATCTTTGTACTAACCATTAACATCACATATAGTAAAAATAAAAACACACCATCACAGACATCAGACGTAGCAAAGATTGTTTAAAAGGGCCATCATGTGACAACCTTAAAGAGCAAAGAACTTGTAATGGAAGAAATAAAATGTTAGTTTTGATTAAAAATATTGTATTGTAAAAAAGTGTGATGCATGCATTGTTTAAATTGAAAAAGTTATACGCCATTAACTTCAATAATAGTTTTCAAAGCTAACCTAACTCTATTATTTAAATGGTACATGACAGCGTTATGTTGGTTGAAATTATGCCTTTGGGTTTACATAACATGATTACATTCAGTTTAATAAACATAAGTTTAGGTCATAAATACAATTTACATTGTAATTAAATTCGTTAAATCTTTATTCAATCTTGCCAAACATGTTATAATTTACACATATAGTAGTAGTAGTAGTAGTAGTATATTAGTAGTATAATCTGTAATATGGCTGCACAATATATTGAAAGTTTATCACAAAAAAATTACAATACCAATGAGATGTGTTATTTGAAATGTGGTAGTATTGGAAATATAATACTGTCACTTTATGCAAAAATGAAGAAAAATAAGTTAAAATAAATTGGAACTGGTTGATTCTTCAGGTCACATAAGACAAATCTTTTTCCTGCTTTAATGAAATGTTGCAGACATAGTGAACTTATGGCAGTGAATAGAAAAGAAAAAAAGTCATGGCATGTCTTGCTCTGTACTTGTAGCTTTACTTGATTGGATAGTGACTGTGTGAAATGTCTCGACAGCTCCCTCGGTGCAGGCCCGGTTTTGGGGAGCGCCCTGTCTGAAGAAGAGCAGCTCGAAGGAGGAACAGCTGCACAGAAAAGCCACGGAGCTGAGCCTTCAGGAGACCGCCGCCGAGACCGTCTACATCGCTCGGCCTCTGGTGCACCGTATCCTTCACAGGGTTCACTCGGTTTCTTAAAAAGTTACATTTAGAGATCAACTCAAAAAGTCAGATGTTAATGTCTCTCAGACTTAATGAATAGTTAAAATTATTGGTAACATTTTATAATAACTCTATTAAGCTGTAGTAAAGCATTAATAAAATAAATAATTAAGAATGGTTTAATAAAAGAATAGCACACCTCTAATCTTATCTTGTAAATATTAATGAGTGAGTTCTGAAACATCAAAGTTATCATTGGCTTTTTGTAGTCTGTCAAAATATTGGTGGATGAGTTCTGTCAAAGATACAACGACCAATGTCATATTTCTATCAAGGATATTTCTGTCGGGTGAGAGTTATTGTTCTTGTTTTATTCCCCACTGTTAATCTTAAGCATAAAGTTAAGGTTTAGTCTTAGTTAGATGAACCCACCTTAGTCCTAATTTAGAACTTGTTTAAGTTGTTTTTTTTCCCAATAAAACTGAATGATAACCAGTGATATAAGGTGCCACAGGTGCTACACTTGCAGTAAACAGACTGGGGCAGCTCCATTCTGCACTACAGTTCATGATAAATTATATAAACAGGTAATTCTTTTTAAAGTTAAAATTACAAAGGGCAAAAGTGACTTCTCTCTGTCTGTGTTTCTTAATTTCACCTTTAGAGTCACACATATTCAGAAACTTAAAGACAGTAGCTACTCTTTAGTAACTCTTTATTACTCTATATTAAATTACGAATATTTGTATTTTTTGTTTATTTTTACTCATAAAGCAGTGACTTTAAGCAAGATCTTAGTGATCTTGTCTTGGCACTCTTTGTCATAGCATTTATTTCACAACACAATCACTATGATTCGTTTTTAGATAAACTATTTGAAAAAGAATAGATGTTTATTGTCATTTATTGTCCAATAAAAAAACAAAGAAAAATAATAAGTCTAACACCTCTGTATTAATAGCAGCATTAAAAACTAATTATACACTATACACACATAAGAGGAGTGCCGGGCGCTGCGCACACACTGCCGCCCTGGCAACAAATGAATGCTGCAAAGAAATACAAAGAGTGAGACTGTAGAGTAAAATACAGTTCTCCACAAATCCACTAAAAAACAAAAAAACAAAACACTTTTATATGTCTCACTGAATAAAACTGTCTTTACAACCTATTACTATTTGATCCTCACTAGTAAAAGGCTTCATTCAGTTATTACAATCTGTAATACATAAATATATATATGTATATGCTCACAATCAGACACATGGTAAAGTAAACTCAAATGACAAATGCCCTTTTAGTTAAGTTGCATCAGCTTTTTGAATGTTCAAAAATGCCAGTTTAAAATGTGCATGGATTTGTTCTGATATTTTGTACCTTAGATTTGATCACAGAAGGACCTGAAAGACTAACTGCAGTAACTCTTAGTCTTTTGTAGCCTTAATGTCAGAACAAACCACACAGACATTTTGTTGCCATGCTTTATGACAGACAGTAGAGGGGTGGACTCTTCCTAAAACACACCAGTAATTTGCCATAATTAATTTTGTCATGTCATTTGATAGTAGACAGACTGATTTTTTTTGCACAATGATCAAGTTTGAAACGCCATCCAAAAATCCAATTACATTGTCCTTAGTGTGTTGTATCCCTGCCATTCATTTTTATCCTTTGTTGTTGTGTAGTCTGTATTCTATTTTAAAGTAGATAGCAAAGGTTTGAGATGTGGGACCTTGCCATTTTCTCTCTTTACAAAATGGCCACTTTAACGAAATGTACATTTTGCAGAAAAAAGAAATTCAGAGATGACATTAATAATTTGCACATTCTTTTGATTTAATGTTTTCAAAAAACAGGTCAATCAACGTGTAAGTTTTCAAACCTTCTTTCACACACATATTTTTTTTTTAAAAGGGCTCCATCACAGAAAATGGAGTAATTTAGAAAATAGCTCAAATAAAGTCTTGTACTGTAAATTATCAAATTTATTGTTTCTCTTTATTTTTCCATGAAATTGTGTTACTAAGATAAAGTTCAACATGTTCCTGCCTCTTCAAAAACTATATTTACAAAAGTAAAAAATAAAAAAAAAGCTGTGCCCTTGCACATGATGTAAAAAATTAATTAAAATTATGTTTTGAAGATTTTTCTTTGCAACACTTTTTACATTAGAAAATTTTAAAACTTTTTTTTTTCTCTTCTTTTTTGGTGTAACATGAGAAGCTGCTTGATAAAGCAGTATTTAGTGGTTAAATAAAAAGAAAAACCAATGGAAGATTAATATTATAGTCCCATAATATGTTTCATTAATAACAAAAGTGTATTTTGTACTGAATCTGTTTAATGAAATAAATGTATAATCCAATTTATTGAGATGCACCAGTAGGGTGGTGTAAAATCCAAAACAAGCTCTTTTTGTTGTTTTTTTCTCAAAACAAAATCTGTGTGTTTGTCTGTTTTTGCCTTTTCCACATTTATTGCTCAGAGAGAAGAGCAGCCACTCTTGTAGTAAACTGTACAGCTTTCTGACAACCCCTTCAAATCCAGTTTTGTAGTTCAATCATGTCCTTAAGCTAGTTTGCTCTTTCTGCACTCATGTTTTCCTCTTTCTGCTATGATACACTTTTAAAAGTAGTTTTGACTAATATCTTTCATTTTATATACTGCACCTTAAGACACTGCCACTTACATTTAAAATAATAATGAATAATCTTAGTGGGCCACGCCTCTGCTAGCCAATGTATGGTCATTATTACTGCAAAGAAAACCCACCTTTTTATGGTTGTCTTATTTCAGTTTAATGTCTTCATCCTTGGATTTCGTCGACTCTCTGTGACGTTTTATGCGACTTGGCTCTGTTTCTTGTCCATTGTCCTTCAGTTTGACTTTAAACTTTCGAAACTTTTTCTAACGTCAAAGAACAAACCAAATGACTAACCAGGCAGTCAAAATAAGAACCTACAAGTTAGTTTATAAACAATAATGATAGCTAAAAATCTATGTTTTGAAAGCTACGTCTACTTCAGATTTTATCCCTGTTATCATTGTTAATATTATCACTTCAGTGTTCATATTAAAAGCTGACACTTCAAAAGTAAAACACTTCAAGTTCTGCAGATCATGTTTCACAAAAAAAAAAAATCATACTGAATAAAATAAATCTCAGTTAATGTAACTAACTAGTCAGCACTACAAATGTTTTTGACCTTTTTTCTTGAGCCATTGATCAGTGTCAGACTCTGTCAGAATAACTGCTCGATTTTGTAATAGATTGCTAACATTGCATTTTAAATCATAATAGTCAAATTTTAATTATATCCCAATAACAGAACTGAATAAATCTCAATAAATTAGAATATTGTGGAAAGGTGCATTTATTTTCGAAGTTTCATTCAAAAATCTTGAATTCTTTAGTAATAACCTTTAGTGTTTATCCTCCTTGAACTATTTCACAATATTCTAATTCTTTGAGATACTGAATTTTGGCTTTTCATTAACTGTAAGCCATAATTATTACAATTCAAATAAATCATTCTTGAAATATTTCTCTCTGTTTGTACTGAATCTTTGAAAGTGAATTTCACTTTTTGAATCCTTTTCCTTTTCCATGACATTCTAATTTATTGAGATATATAAGTATGTATATATCAAAATAAAACATTAACATTAAATGTACAATACTTTATTTAGAGAAAAAAAATATAACGGCAAAATAGAGCTTTTGATGGAGCAGCTCTGTCTTAAGCTTGTCCCAAAAAAACTCGAGTGAATGAGAACTCTAGCCAACTCTGGAGTAACTGCCTCTGAAGGAAGGATCCTGGAGATTGGGAAACAGCCGCTGAGAACATCATCATTAGGACCAGGATATTTTTAAAGCTACAGTTCATAAATCCAGAGGCCGTTTATATCGTTAAAAGATTAATTTGGCAGTTGGTCTGGTACTGGTTTGCAAAACTTAAGGTACACTGTTCAAAATTCCATATACGGTCCAATAAAATGCAAGATTATGCTGTTAATTCATTTGCATTCCCCACTAACATTGCATTAAATAAACACACTGTAGTGGAAGTCTCAGCGCCACTCAGCAGAAACTCAGCCCAACCAGTACAAACTGAGAAGTCCATTCATTTTTCTTTTGGTGCTGTAAACTGGACACGGTAGACCTAAATGCTGACCCCCTGGCTCCATTGGCCCACTGTGGACTGTTGTAGCCTCTTTATGGCCAACATTACAAGGTCTGTGTCCATCATTTCACAGTCTGCAGCTGTTATGTTCTCATTTTGGCTGCTCAGTGGTTGGTTTTATGCCTCTATGGTGGTTAACAGTGATGGGTTATTCCACAGGTTGATGTTGACATTTCCATCACCCACCAATGGACTCCTACCTGCAGGAATTACTCTTGTATCCATCTTTACAATCCCCATGTATCCAAACTGTTATTAATATCAATTCTTTGACTCGTAAAACATTGCTGCAGACAAAATGGAGCTTGTATTTTACAGCTGTTGGACTTTCTTGGGAAGTTTTGAGCTTGGGTCTTGGGTTTGAATTGCCTCGAAGATAATCAATTTGTCCGTGGCCAGTATTTACGAGCTTTCCTCTGTGAAAGCCTCCGGATAGAGACAGGGAGCGTGAGGCGAATGCTACTTCACTTTCTGGTCAATAATGGGCCCAATGGAAAGACATAAAAACCGCAAAGTGAGAAAATAAAGATAAAACATTCATTTAGTTATGATTACATTGGGAATCTTTTTTTTTTTTTTTTTTTTAAATAGGATTTGCATGAGTTACTTGTGGATAGATATTCTATCATCCGTGATACATTTTGGTTGGAGCAGCCACGCTTTGGAGAAAAGGAAGTCAGCCTGATCTGCACATTGAGCTGCTTAAGTGAAACAGGAATGTATATATATCCTGGCTGTAATTCGTTTAATTATTGTTATTATTATTATTATTATTATTGGCGATTAATCTCATTAACATTTAATAAACACACTGAACCTTCAATTTAACAGAAGGTAATTAACTTCATTTTGAATCAACTTAACTTTGTCATACTTTAACCTTTATATAGCATGTATATTGTAATAAGTTTTACATTGATAAGTATAAATTGGTTTGTTTAGACTTCAAAACTGAGTCACTATGGCAGCCTTGTCTATGAATGCAAAAATGATTTAAAAATAACTTAAATAAGAAAATAAATTAACTTTGTGCATTACCAATACATTAACTTTTTGCTTTAGAACTTGGACTATTTTAAATGTCAATTTGTGTGAACTTGGGTAATTACATTAACGACTACCGAGATAATTAAATTAAATCCACCTTTGCAAATCATGCATATTACTCTTTTCCAGGGAACCATTCTGTAATCTCTTAAAGCAGAATTGTCCATTTAGCAGTGCGTCTTTTTTGTTTTCCATCACTAGTTCAAGTGTGCAGCCTTGTTACCCACAGGAAACAGAAAACTTTTTAATGCACTGAACCAAAAAAATTAACACAAAACTTTTACCAGCCCTAATATAAACATTACACTTTAAAAGCTGATCTAAACAAATGAATGCATGCAGTAATGGTCAGTCCCAAAACAACAGCTAATATCTGATGTGACATTGTAAAGATGTACAGGAATAACGTGGGCAAAATCTACAACTGATTTTAAGAGCACTGTGAATAATTGTCAGCGTTAACATGCCTAGTCAAGTCAAGCTTTTTATTCTCATTTTAACCTCATAGCTTATGCAGTACACAATAAAATGAGACGTTTCTCCAGAACCCTGATGCTACATAAACCTGGAAATTTGAAGAGTAGCTTTCCACTAAGAAAAACTTTAACATATTTAAAAACACTGACATTATGATCACATATTGGAATGTTATCGACTGACTGGAGACTTTGCGAGCTGTTGGCGTTGACGTGGCAGCCACTGAAAACAAGCCAAGCCCCTGGTGACTCCCTCTGAAAGCATCTATCATAGCAATGACACCTGTCAAGACCTGATTTACTGCCCCAAACAGCAGTGTCCCACTTCCAGCAAGAAAATACAGTATATCCTTTAAAAATCAAATTCATAAAGAAACTGTGTGATGATACGATTAGGAAAGAAGACTTTTTTTCTCCCTTTTTCATTTCAAAGAACTATCACTACCCCTTTTAATACTCACAAAATTCCTGTCTTTCTTTCGTCTTTCCTTGTTCTAAAGGTGTAGTGCTGTAGACGATTGTAATCGGACCAAATGTATTAGGTGTGGAGTAGCATTACAGTCACAAAAAACTGTTTAAGATATCACTTCTGTATTTATGAAAATGATCCATGCAGGAGCTATTTAGTTTGACTTGATGTAGCACTTTTTCGCTTTCTTTATTTCTTCTTCCCAATTACCTGGTCATTATTTTTACCAGAATGACACAACATAAAAGACAGTGACATTTAGTCATGCTGTGTCACTTGTTGAACATAAACGGGACATAAGGCTTATTTGTGGTGAGAGAAACACAAACCAGTATTACAAAAAGGAGTGGCTAAAATGACTTTGAGATTAAATAAGTTTGAGACTGATTTAAAGAGTTACACAAGCTGGGGTCCGTAACTTTCCAAATGGGGAAAATTCAGACAAATGTTTAAAATGAGAAAAACAGACCATCTGACCTGTTACAATGGTGTTAAGTAGGTACACTGTTATAGTGTGTACTGTTTACTCCCATTGGTTCTACAGCTATTAGAAGTTTAGACAGGTGCTGAATAAATGCACCAATCACAGACGAGCTGTGTGGCGTCACCTCTCACGCATGAGCAGCTGACCCCAGTATTGCCAACTTAGTGACTTTATCGTGATATTTAGCGACTATTCACACCCCTCTAGCGACTCTTTTTCAAAAAAGCGACTAGCAACAAATCTAGCAACTTTTGCTGGTGTTATTGGAAACTTTAGAGGACTCATTCTCACTCTTCTCAGAGAGCAGCAGGTGCTCCCCCATCCAAAAGCACTCACAGAACGACCAGTCCACTCGCTGCAGTCCCTCTCAGCTGCATCAGAGCAGGAGATGTTCACCTCTGCGTCCAGAGCATAGATTTATCATTAAACCAGAGACTCACACAGCTTCAGTCACTCACTCAACTCGTCTGCTGTGTGTGCCTCTCTGTGACATAAACTAAACATCTACCCAGGTAGCTACACTCAAAAATACAGAAAGGAGTAGGAATCAAATCCTGAATCTGAAGGCTGGATGCAGCCATTTATTGGAGATGATTAATGGGCATATGGCCTGTATTGATAGACTGATTTCTATGTGAAGCAAAAAAACAAAACAAAAAACAACAAACAAACAAAAAAACAAAACGTTGAAATCATATTCAAAAGGCTGTCCACTCACCCAAAAGAAGTTGCTATTTATGTTAAAAAACAAAAACAAAACAGCGTTATTCCTCTCTCCTACAGCGTCCATAACAGTTACATGCACACTATAAACTATGCAAATTAGGCAATTGTGTCATTTAGCGACTTTTAGCGACTTTTAGGACAGCCAATAGCTACTTTTCTTACTGAGGAGTTGGCAACACTGGCTCACCCACTTCTCCAACATGGAGGGTGTTTGCTGTTGCAGAGGCCCCCCAAAGAAATGCAGTTATTTTAAATCTTTTGCCCAGGTATTTGCACTTTCATTTTTTATGTTACCTTGACAGCGCTATATTAATATAGTGTTTATGTCCTGTGAAAGCTTTAATGTTATGCACCAACAATGCATTGTTATGCATTCCTAACAACAGGAAAATGGTAAAACAGCTGTCATTAGCTAAGAAAAATCTATGTATTACTGTTGCAGTATAGGGGATAAATGCAGTGTATACGAAATAAATCTGTGGGTATTACAAATGTCTTTACTTTTCAAATAATCTGAAGTCCTGTTTATATGAATAATCATGTTTGTGCATATCATACAAAACTAGGAGTAATCCTCCCTGTATGATCATGAAGCCACACTATGCTCTTACCTTCTGTGTTCTCAGGTCAAACACTGCAGGAGATTTGATGTTTCAGAAAGATTCATCTACTCATGTCTCCAAGATGATGCATACTGTATGTCATTGCTTTAGACAAATCTCTGCTTCAGTTTTTTTCATCATATGATTTGTTTGTGACGTATGTGTTCTTATACTGGACTTTTTTACAATTTTACATCATGCTCTATTACCTCAAATTACTCTTATTAAGCATATTGTGATAATGAGGTGTTCAGGAAAGTAGCTTCATAAATATAAAATATACCACGCTTTACCTGGTGACATATTTACAGACTGATATATGAAATGTTGTAAATAATACAAAAATGTGTAATACAATAGTTGCACAGGATTAGTGACACTCAAGATATACTTCTCTTTTGTACAAGCTTTAGCAGTGTGCACTCTGCTCTTCTAGACTTCCCTCTCTCTCTCAGAAGCAGCAGCTCAGTTAGAGGTGAAATGCTTGTTATAGATCTCCGAACACCACTGAACATTCTAATTAAAAACAAAATATATTATGTTTCTCAGTTTACAGATTTACACCAGAAGACGATCTACAGGAACATGGTGAGAATGAGCTGAAATACAGCGCTAGAAGAAGATAGCATGTCTCATTGCTAAGTAATGTTGATTCTAATGAGTGTTTCTCTCACAAATAAAACATCAACAGCTTTACTTTTCACATTTGAAACAAACATTATGACAAGGGCAGAGGTGAAAGTGACAGGTATGACATTTTTAAAAGAAGATTTACCTCTGTTGACTACATTAGCTGACAAATTACGAAGGTACAGAGTAAAAAATATCCTGAATAACAGTCTCTCACACACAGGAGGAAGGAGGCGTGGCTTGGAGGGACTCTGAGAGGGACAGTGGGGAGCAGCAGCTGTAATATTTTAAATTATTATTAAGTTACAGACTGTAGCTTTGAGGTTTACCTAATTAGCAACAATAGTGTCCATTTTTAATTGAATTAGATTTTAAAAAGTCCTGCATGTGTTTCACATTATAATAATCCTGTATTTGTATTTTGATGACAAATATCTTTCATAGTACCTAATTAATTTATGCATAAATAATACAGCACAAATACAAAAGGGTTTAAAAGAAAATAATACAAGAAAGAAAAAAAGACTCTTGGCATTACTGGATTTGCACTTTTTCATAACATTAATTTTATTTTCCAGCCCTAAAGCACATGTTTTAAATGCTGCTAATATAATATCAAGCCTGCAGTTCCTCCACCTTGCTCTCTGTCGTTTTTGTCCTGGGGTTGGACAGTTTTATTAGCGTCATACACATTTACGACATTGCCTGTTTGTCCATGTTTACGCCCCGTCGTTAAGACAACTCTCCAAGTATCATCATCAAAATGCCCTTGGCTGTAGTTCCGTCTCCTTGGAAAAGCCGTAAAGCCGGCCGTTCATCGTCAGAGGCTAAAACAGAAGCTAATAAGCAGCGGTGCGAGTTCACAGCCCCCTGATAACTGTCATTAATTAATCACTGAACCTCGCTCTAATCACACTTACAGTCTCACAGGCCGCGGTTAATTAAAACGAGACGCTCCTATTATAATGCAGACATAGTGAAGGAGTCGCCATGGTTTGAAGAGATTATTTTAAAATCAGTGCTCTGAAAAATTAGCCTGGCTGTGGTGAGGAAAATTACAAATATCATTATAACCATGTGGTAACAATTTATTTAAGAAGAAGTGATTTTTGTGTGTTTGAGTGTTTTAGATTTAGTAGCAGAATTTATTACAAAAATACAAATCATAAGAGGCTTTTTAAAGGCTATTTGGATGAAGTATCCTATCAATAGTCAGTGGCTTTTTAAGACACTATTACTATTTTAACTAAATGCTTTGTAATGTCCTCTAATGTAGCAGAGTGGTTAGCGCTCCTGCTTCACAGCAAGAAGATCATGGGTTCTATCCCCAGGCCGGCAGACACTCCATCTCTCTGCATGTCCTTGTCTTACCAAGGATTCTTCCCACTGTCCAAAGACATGTATGTATAGGTGATGGTGACTCTAAAGTGCCCCTAGTGGATGAATGTAAGAGTGAATGGTTGTCTGTCAATGTCAGTGTCTTAGTGTCATCCCTGCGACGAACTGGCCACTGTCCAGGGTGTACCCCGCCTAAGGCCCAAAGCTGCTGGGATAGGCTCCAGCCACCCGCGACCCCACGAGTGGGATAAGCGGTAGAAGAAGATGAATGTATTTATTGTAGTATTTATTGCAGGTTTAGTACTTGTATTTGTAACGTTTTAATTGCACAATGAAACTATGATTTAGGTAATGCTTTTAAAATTGCTCTTTTAATTCGCAGATTAATAAATGCAATTGCAAATGCATTTTTATTTCCTGTTTTATTTATATTTACGTGGTCCCGAAAATCCCATAAGCAAATCCCACATAAAACCCATTCAAGAAAGTATTATGCAACTTGTAAAAAAATAGTTACAGCAGTCCAAAAATTGCAAAAAAAAAAAAAAAAGAAAAAAAAAGTTTAAAATTATTTCTTACACTAAAGAGAGGTGACTTGCCTTAGGTGAGTTTTACAGGAAAAGGACAATTCATTTCCCTTAAATATTCTGACTGTAACAGAGGTAATATATTAGGGAATAGGGAATATTCAGTACCACTTTTCCTTTGTGTTGTGTAGTCACTTGGGTGTTTGTTAGCTCAGTAGGTTAGGATTGTTAACTTTTCTTTACTTATTTGAGGCAATCAGTACAAAAACACAATTGTCTATGCACCTCTTATTGCTTATATGCCTTATTTCTAGAGAAACCAACCAAATCCATTTTCCAGCTTTACCTTGACATCTATTTACTCCATTGCATTTGGAAATTACATGCAAAGTCTCACGTTTGTGTTTCTTTTATACACGCCTGTCCCCTCCTCTGCTTCTAAACCATATTAAAAGATAAAGCAGCCTCATGCATGTGTCCTTTGACCATTTTCACTTTTTTAAATCCTGTTTGTACATCGCCTGTGAAGCCTGCTGGTAAATACTCTGACAGCTGAGTGATTTCAAAAGGCAAAAACGCCGCTGGTTCCCGACATTTGTGACGTTTGACAGCCGCTTGAACACTCCCTGCTGAAAGGCCCGGCGCATTTAGCTCCTGCTGTGACATGACTGATACAACTGGACATATTTTTCCCTGGGATTATGCGTAATTAAAGGAAGCTGGCTGGAAATAGCAGTTTCCCGATAACAGCAAAGGGGTGCCAGGTCTGGTGACAGGCATTTCCTCTTTATCTTGACCAACTTGCACCCCTTTAATAAGTTTAGGAGGGAGAAAACGTGCTAGTGTGGCTACAGACTGCATTATATCTGAAATGTGTTAAGAATAAAGTGACATTTGTGAATCTTGCCTGTCAGACATTGGTCTTTTCTTAACTCCTCCATCCCTCCAAGTTTAACAGCCTTTTCGACAGTGTTGTGTCTTCTCTTAAATCCAGAATAACATCTCCTACTTCTTCTATGCCACACCCAGTGTTTTTGTCAAAGAGCCACACTGTTTTCATGGAAACGGAAACAGCAAATAGACGGCTCAGGCTCACGACATGTAGGTTCCGCCATCTCTATAATGAGCTACGCTGCTCTAGGCCTTTGACGCTGTCCTCCTCTTTCTATTATTTCACTGTGGTTTCATCAGTTTAAAATTCTTAGGTACTGCTGTTCACGAGTTGGCCCACTGTCTCACTCTCCTCTGGGGGAGTGGATATTGTTCAGATCCCAGTGATGATTGGACCTTAGCTGGCCCGATCTGTGATGAATAAGATAAGATGAACTCTTTGTCAAATACAACTGTCCTGGACAAATCTATTGCTCGGCCTGTCAGTCTGAGTTGATCCTCCTTCTGTGGTTATCCCTGAGATTTCTCTCTTTTTCCCATGTCTATTTATTTTTTGAGTTTTTCCTCATCCTGACAGGGGGTGTTGTCTTGTACAGTCTGTATTTGCTGCTTATTTAAGTCTGTAAAGTCCTATGAGGAAACTTGTTGTGATATTGTGTCATAGAAATAAAACTGAATTGAATTCAATCGTAACGGGGCATTCTATGAAACAGGTGCCTTTTGCGTTCACAATTAATGTTCGAAAAAGTATATATAAAAGAGGTCTGATGAAATATCCTAAACCTTCAGCAAGAATGTGTGCTCAAAAAGAAAAAAAAATGGGTTATGACAAAAAAGACACCTAAAGCTGGTTAAACCTTCTATTGTCTCTAATGAAGTCTTTTCACAAATTTTTCAAAATCCACATTTGTTTAATTCACATCTCACTACCTCAGGTTCATTTTCAGTTGCTCAGATGACTTTTCATAATATAGTGGGTTTATCTTGGTCCTAATTATCACCTGCTCCATTGAAGTGTGAAAGCCGTATAGAGCTGACTGGAAATACCTGCATAACCTACAGCAAATAATGCCAGAAACTTTTACCATAACACTGTGATAATGATGAACTGTATAAGATGACTTTATAAGTAACATATATAAATAACTTCATTTGGCTCATTTCATTAACAAGTATTTTTGAGAACAAAAGCAGTACAGCCAACCTGGACTTTAGCCTTCCTTTTTGCCTGTATTATACAATATGACAGTGTAGTTTGAAGATAAGATTGAATATTTATGGAGGAGGAAAAGTGCCACTAAAAAAACTGCTAAACAAACTTTTGAGATTAAAGTCAGACTCCACAAACCCCACTTTTTGTTTGTTTCTAGTTAGTTGCACGGACCCTATTTGTCCAGAACTATTAACCATGTGTCTGTGATAACACTAAAATTAAATTACGTACTTTTTTGGCAATAATACCCTTCCGTAGGTATTGGGCCAGCGAAAAAAATAAATCTTTAGAAAAACGCAGGGCTTAATTTCTGATAAATCAACTTAGAATTATGTTTAATTTATATTACATTTTTATTGATTGAGCTCTGTTGAGAAATTGTGAAAAAAGCAGAAGAAACTGACAAGAAGCTGATTTTAGATATAATTTAATTTTGTAAGAGCAACTATTTTGTATATTCAGTAAATGGAAAATGTCAAGGCCCCACTCCCAAAAAGCCTTATCCAAGTAGAGAATGACAGATACATATGGGAAGATTGTATACAGAGACATTTCAAGACACTTTGAGGTGAAACTAGTGGTTGAAATCAAGTGTTTTCCAGTACAGCCCTGTCTGAGGTAAACCCTGTGGGCATCTGACTGTGAAGGGAGCAAAGAGCATCCGTCTTCATAATCTGAGAATGACCTTAAGGAAATCACGTTTGTGTCAACATTTCTGAGCGGATGGACTTATCAGACGTTATCAGACGGCCGCCGCTGAGAACAATAAAAGAGAGGAACAACGGCGCGATAGCATCAGTGCCATTACCGATGACACGCGCGGCCCTTCCTGTCAGCGCTTTCACGGCTTATATGGAGCACAGTCATTGCTGCAAAATGCATGAAGACAATATCTTATCATAATAACATCTACGTCTTCAGTCTGTGTAATTAAATTTGAGGTCCGCTGTTGCAAAATGAAACATAGGCTAATACAGAGTTTACAATCTTTGGGGTAAGTTGACTTCTACAAGGTCAGGTAAAGGTCACATCTTGTAACTGTTGGATTTGAACAGGTTTTAGTTGGATTTGAACATGTTGCATGGGGCAGTTCAGTGTCTCTGGGGTTGCTGTGTCTAATCACATGTGTTTTCTGTTTTCCTTCTCTCTTCAGTGATATTGAAATCCAAACTGGTTTTTATCAAATCAGGGAGGTTCAGATTCGAACTTTGACCGCTCACACTACACAAGAGTAGAGTGACTTCAGTCAGGCCTCCCCTTTGATTGTTGCAAAGGGCAGAAAGATGCTCAAATTGGGCTGATTATGTTTAATTCTATCGTTTAGGAAGAATGTGACAGAATGAAGATTATAACGTTATAAGTATAACTTCTTTGTTATCTCAAAAGGCCGCAGTGTGTGTTCACTTGAGTCAGACCGTGACAGCTCCACTCAGCAGAGAGGCTGTATGTTTACACTGCCGGGCTAAATGTTTGCTCTGTTTCTCCGCTGCTCAGTCGTGTGATGGAGCTGTAAAGAGACAAAAAGGTAATTATCCAAACAGTGACTCGCCTTGATGTAAACCACAAACTCGAGAGGCTGAACCAGCGGAGACACAAAGCACAAACTGACGGCAATAATGAACCAAACAACAACACGCTTTGATAAGTAACAGAAGGCAAACTCATATACCTCTTATCATGTGGTAGGAGGCTGTTCAGGGCAGTGGGTGACTTCATTACACCTCCTTTGTTCTTCTTTTGGCCTAAATCATCAGTAGTTTCAGTGAACCACTTTAAATAATTGCCTCTGCTGTATTCTGTTTGTAATCAAGTTGTCTATTGATTTTGATTTTGGAATAAGTATGTATAATATGCATATGATTTAAGTGTATATGATTGCATGGCCAGTAGTGGAAGAAGAGTGCATAAAGTAACTTCATACAACAGTAAAACAGACTGCACAAACAGTGGCTCTTCTTAATTTGTATAGTATTGTTTTGAAGCACTGTTAAAAAATATGTAAATAACTTTATCTTAAATATGGCAACTGTGTATGCCAGGTTTTCACATTTCAATTTTTACTATTCAGATGATCTGTACACTGAACCATCTGGAAGTTTCTGGAGAAAGTCTTTACAAAAGTTTAAAAAAAAAAGTTTTTAGGAAGGGAACACCAAGCATTAAAATAAATAAGTAAAAGCATAAATGCATAAGTAAAGCATGGATCCTTTTCCCAGTGTCATTTTCCATCTCTCTTGCCCTGTTTCTTCAGTATAAAATAGAAAATATAGATTATTTTTTCTTCCTGTTTTGACATGCTTTGCCATTAAGCCTGCATCATACTTTTTACCCATATATATATATAGTATTATTATATTTACATAAATATTACATACCCTTCTACTACAAATTTTGCTTGAGAGCATATTAATGGAAAGTATTATAGTGTTTTTTTCCACTGTTTTGATTACCATACCAAACCTTTTCTTCTAGAGCATGTTAACAGCTATAGACTCTCTACAGGGATATGCTGTCATCTTTGAATAAACTCCATAGAATAAGGTCAGATTTTATTTTCAAAACTGTAAAATAAAATCTGGGTCGTTCACCATAGAATTTATGTTCAAAAAGAAAAGAAAAGTGTTTCTTGTTCAGCAGGCCTCAGTTTGTCCTCTCTGGGCAGCTGTAGAAACAAGATAACATGAAATCCTTTTACTATTTACGCACACAAAATTTTGTCTATTTTGCTGAGATGTTGTAAGCAATCTGAGTCTGAATGATCTGGAATGGTAGTCTTTTCTGCAGCAACAAGTTTAAGGTACTTTTTTTATCAGTAGATACAAAATACACTTTAGGAACAGATCGAGTGGAGTCAATCAATGAAGTGCAGAGGGAACTGGTCCAAATGGGCTCAGTAGGACACAGTGAACTTCAAAAACACTTCTGAAAAGGCCACTCTGATTACCATTTCCCGCTTCATCCATCGGTGCGGCTCCGACAGATAAGCGGCGAGGATCTGATGTGTTCAGGTCGTACTCTGAGGCAGGGTTCAATCAAATCTCTCCGGTAAGAGCCCGAGTACTGGCCTGGCACTGCTGGATATTAGCATTTGTATTGTGGAGGCTTGTTGGTGGTGCGTTATCGGTCGAAGCAGACGTGTCGGGCCTGAGAGGAGGCAGCGCTCCTCATTCAGAGCCCACAGCTGCACCGTGCCCCGTTCAGAGCTCGGCCAAAAAGAGCCACTCGACACAAACGCACCTCAACCTGCTGCTACAAACTGACAAAGAAAACACATTTACTTACCATGCCAATTTTTTTTTTTTTACTCCTCCAGCTACAGAAACAGTCTGCTCTTCTACATAGGTTATTTTTACCAATATTTTCTCACTCACAAAGCAGAAAATGTCTGAATATCACACAGAGATTGAATAAAAACGGGCAATTGTACAACACACTCCAGGTCTACATATGAGCAGCATGTCACATCAGCGCCATGTCTCAGCTCCAAAATGTCAAAAGTGTAATACTTAAAGCACCTGTGGAAAAATGTATTTCCATTCAAACTCCTGCAGTTTTTGCACATTTCTGCGTTGGAAAAATAAAATCTGATGTGATGTGTAGCTCTTAGAAGCCATCTTAAATAGGGTGTGGCCAGTTAATGGTGCCACAGAATAATAAATTATAGAAAAACAGGGATAAAAGTGACACAAATTCAACCCATTTTCACTCCAAAATTAAACAAAGTACAATATTAACAATAATGCATAAGTTTATGGGTTGTTTTGCCTTCACAGGCCACAAGGATAATGTTACAGATAAATGATATACATGGATGTGCAGGTGTTTAAGCTTTTCACTGGTATCTTTTTTCCAGTGTCGAGATATTGGAAATGTCCTCCTGTTGACAAAAAAGGGTAACTGTTTGGAAAGTGGTCCACATTTCTGGGTCTGATGCTAGAATATGGGAGTATTTTTTGAATATATCCCTTATTGCAGCAGAGTGATATATTGAGTGATACAGGTGACAGAGTGTCTTTTTGTCCTGTTCATTAAAGTCTTTGTTTGGGTGACAGATCCTGCTCAGTCAGAAAAAATTGCTGATAGCCTTTTTGAGAGAAGAAGCCATTAGCAAAGTATTTTTATCAGTCTCCTTAAGGTAGAGATGATAGTGCCATTATTTTGTAACCAACATCTAAACAGCTCACTTGTTCTTTGCTGTATTGTGATGTAAAAAAACAGACTGGTCTCGAAAAGCACACAAAATAAGAAAGAAGACTAGTTTGATGCATAAAACTCTTTTACAAAGTGTCTGAAAATTGAAACATGAGTTTGAAAGTTCAGAAAAGTATGTTTACAATATTCAACTTTTTCTAAAAAAGAAAAAAAAAAGTTCTAATATCTATCAAATCTATGTGAAACGTAGTTTGAGCTAATTTATGAGCTAATTTAACAATCAGTCATCACAGCGCTATACAGTTCACCAAAACATTAAAGCAAAAAAAAATGTTCTATAAATGCATCAAACTCTCCGAAGACACAGTTTATTCTAATATAAACAGGGAGATGCACATCCAAAGAGCACACACTCTTTACATGTAGCACCATGTAGCAGCGTGTGCTTTGAGACTGGGCACAATGTCATCAGTAAACAAGTAAATAGGCTGTGAAAAGGCTTCTGTGAGCACTACAGGGACTCAGCAGGCGCCCTTCAAACTGCTGACGGCTAGGTTATGTCCAGGAAATAAAATAAGCTGGTAGGTCTCTGTGTTTTTGATAAAATTATTTTTTTATGATTAATGCACTGTTGAAATCCTAATCTCTGTGGGTTTAAAGGATAAATTGTTATTGTGTTTACCACTGTGTTACATACCTACCTCACTATGTAACAAAAAGCCAGGGTTAAAACCAATATTAAGACGAAATCTGAACAACAAGCCTCTCATTGAATCAGAGAATGACACATTGTGGCACATTTAAACCCTGGACGTGTTGGATTTCAAACCACTCTGAACTTCATTTATTCCATGTTAATATTAAACACATGCAAATATCTTGATAAAATTACATCCTCGTTGGTGCACAATGGCAAAGCCAGGGAAGAAAAAGGGTGGTGAAGAAAGGCTGCAGATAAGAAAAGCCTGTGAAAAGGGACAAAGGGAGGTGGACAGCGGAGGGTGCACTGATCCGCAGAAACGAATTACCCGCTGTGAATTGACACTCTGCAGCGGACCACAATAACACTGGCTTTTTTATGAATAGGAAGCATTGCCAAAAGGAAAATAACAGAAATTGTAGCTTCAACTAAAGAAGCGGATATTGAATTTTTGAGCCTATTTGGGGAAGTCAGAATTATGGTGGAGTTTGTTCCTATACTACTGCTATATACAAACCAAACAAGACCGTGTCATGACCAAGACTTTCTGGGGCTAAGTAAAGACCAAGACCAGGACATGATCCATGGTCAGCCAGTTTTAGACCAATTATTACAAATACATCCACTCCATATATCCTCACTAACAATTTATTAGATTCAAATCATAAAGAAAGTAAACTTGAACAGGTTTAGGGTTTAGTGACATGTTTTGACTTTTGCATTCAATTACAATAACTATGTAAATAAACTCACAAGGGGCTATGACAGATATAATCCATGTTTCAGCTGCATTTTACAATTTCAAATTGAAAATATTTTTGCTCCATCACAATCACATTTCCATTTGTCTAAATCCATGACAAGACACACACCATTAAAAAGTGGCCTTAACTTCAGCCTCAATACTTTTGGTTTACGCCCATTTTGTTCATGGTTTGTGATTTCTTTATGCTAAAAACTTCCATTATACACATATTGGATGCATACAATTGCTCTATTTATTTATGACCGAAGCCATATAACAGAAAGTCTTTCCCCAAGGACGAGCATCTGCATTTTCAACGCTTCAGAGCTCCCGATGTGGGTGAGTGTTTTGCAGATGGGAGTGGAGAGAGGAATGTTAATGGAATGAACCCAGTGCCTTTAATATAAGTCATAGCAGTGGCTTTAGTCTGTATGTAAAACCCTCTTGGTCTGTTGCAGCCTGTTTTATTTTTTCACAGCTCAAATATGTATAGATTTTTTATTTTTTTATTTCATAGTATAGAATAAGTTAGTAAAAGTTCAGTCTCAAGTATGCTTCCATAAAGCATTGGCCTTTGTTTACACACAGATAAACCAAATAACAAATATATTTTACCATTTAATTATTAATTTTAAAATTAAAAGGCTACCAACCAGGTACATTATATAAATAAACAATAATGAATCTTCAAAATGTGTATGAATACCTCACTCTTCTTCTTATCCTATGATCCGGTGACAGCTAGTACTTTCTCTCTGTGAGGAATGAGCACTAACCACTTTGCTAATATGAAAACTGATTATATGTGCAAATTCATTGGAAATAATACATCCTGTAAAAAATGTATTTTAAAACCTTAAGGTTGCATCTCTACAAATGAAATAGATGAAAGTGCCACAAACTGGAAACCTTGGTTTCAGTTTTGTCCTTCTGAGGCTGCTGAGGTTTTTGTGGAATAGTTTGGCCTTAGTCAACATGAAATCAGCACATTAAACTTTATTAAGTTTTTTTTGGTCTGGTCTTGGTATATGATTGTCAATGAGAAAATGCTGACAAGAAATATGCCAAGAAAATGTACTGAAAATGTTCTTGAATTCTTGTAGGAAAAGACTTTTGAATCTGACTTGAATCTTTGAATAAATAACTCTGAGGACATCTGAGGACACCATGAATACAATAGGACTCAAGACCTTGTCCACAGTGTAACATAAAGCCAGCCTGAACATGTAGTAAGCTGTTTCAAAGACAGAATCTTCAGTAGAAAACACCTCCAAACATACTGTAGCTGTGAAAACCTAATCAATTAACACGTTTCTCACTGAAGCAGAGGTTTAGTTCAGTAAAGACTCTGATCCATCCGTCTTGACTTTTCTATTAGGGCTTGTGAAGTGATTGCATTCCTCACTACACCTCCAAGAGCCCAGGTCATGCACCTTAATGGTTAATGTTCTCTCATCAGACACCCAAATTAAACCCATGGAGTCTGTCACTTGCCTTTAGTGAAACTGTCAATGCATAATTTGCGTTTTTGTGGCTAACGCTAATTTGCCCATTGAAAAAGTATTGCGGATTATTCCAGATTTATTTATGGCACCTGTAGATGAGTGTGCAGCTTCCTTTTTACGTACACTTAATGAGTCTACAGAAGCAGAGAATGATGCTCAGTGTTGACTGCAGAGCTGAGGAACAACGCTCTACAGAAAACAGACCATGGATGTGTCATAAGATCTGGATAAGACCCCGCATGAAACCCTTCCAGTTGTATTAGTGGCTACGCGAGGTAGTGCAATGAAAAAATCCTATGCGCCCCAAGAAGGATTTTCCCCATAAACCGCAATGTAAAAACAAATGCCAAAAAGTCCTCTCTTAAAAACCCTTAAATTTGCTAAAAAACCCCAACTTGTTTTATTATTACTATATTTTATTTTTTAGCCCACCTTGGCCCATTGGTCAGAATGGATCATGTGGAACCCAACAGCAAGTAAAACACAACACTGCATGCGAGAGTGCAGTAGTGCGCCTTTTTCTATTCCTAACATAAACAAAAATGGATAAGACAAGCAACATTTGGTCATAAATGCTCTTTCTGATATCAGTAAACAGGTGAATGAAATAACCATGAAAAAAACTGGTCTAAAACACTTCTCGCTTCTCACTGAATCCAATTCTACATTGTTTGACTCTATTGCTCTTTTGTGGCTAAACATTCTAGATGTGCTTTTAAAAGTCCAGGCTGATTACAAAAACAAATTATCAAGCCATAGATGCTCAATAACACTGTGGAAATAGACAAAGTGCATGTGATTGGAGAATGCTTTCCTTATAAGCTGTGTTGTCCTGCTAAAACCAACATTCAATAAAGCACTCCATTAAACAAATGGTCTTCTAGCTGCTGTAAAACGTTCTTTATTGTATGTAATTCAGATGTTTATTACCACTTGTTTCTGCTTTCATAGCGTTCAGTCATGTATTTCGCTCTAATGGACTATTAATGCACAATTTCAGCACCAAAGAGGTCTGTTGCTGAAATTGATCATAAATGGAGCAGTGTTCATTCTTATTCAGTGCTGGTCAAAGTTTCCCAGGCTGCAAATACGGCTCTCTTTTTTCTAATGAGAATGAAGTAGTTAAAGCAGCCGCAGAAGACAGTCTCCGAGGACGATTTGCAGCTCAAGCCAAGGAAATATCTATCCTGGATTTTGGAAACTACTGAGAGGAAAACAAGGCGATTAAAGGACTCTGGCTCGTTTCTGAAGATTATTTTCGAAGACTCTTTCAATATCATTTGTTACCATCCATTGGCTGTTTTCTATCTTGGAAGCTGCCCCTCACCTCTTGTCTTCCATTCAAAAAGCGATATATGCTCGAAGCGTGTATGTTTTTATTTTAGCAGCAGCAGAGGACAACTTCTACTGCATCAGGAGGAAAAGTGGTTACACATTTTAGCTGGCCACACTTGATTTTCTCACAGCTTTAGACTTAAGAACATGACACCCTGCAACTTTTGTAGTTAACAGCTAACAATTAGTGAGTCGTGACAAAACGCTTGTTGAAATGTTTAATCAATGTAATTTGTTGCACAATGAGACTAGATAAAGGACACCCAATGTTATAGTCACCGACTGAAAGAATCATTTATGATAAATCACAAGAACAGGACCAAAATCACGCTTAACTAAAAGAGTGTACCCACTGGAAATTCTCATGTCTCCATAAGTGTGCAGCAGGCCAGCTGTATTTTAGGTTTTCCAGGAAGCTCTTATGTGGTTTTAATCTGGCCACTAGACTGCAGGGACAGAGCTGAGGGACACTTTAGAACAAAAGAAATAAATGTATTGTCCAATCACAATGTCACCACTGTGAGCTGTCTGCTAATTAAAGCCATGCTGTACAGAAAACAGATCTAATGCATCATTAGCATTTTCCATCAAGCAGCTGTAGATGGGAAAAACTGGGTCCTGGACAACAAAGATGAATTAGAAGGGATTGAGGTAACTTCAGGTTTCCCTGCACATCAGGTGGAATTCTCTCAAACTCACTAAAATCCCTCTTGTACTGCTTAGGGCACTGTGTTTGCAATCTGCTTCATAGTCACACCAATAGTGTGGCAGTACTAGCAACAATATGGCATTGGTCTGATTGGATAAAATAAGTGGTTACTGGCAGGTGGTTTATTCAATCACCTCCAGGTTTTCATCTAAAGTAGCTCTGTGACCGTCACCAGTCACATTAATCTTCAGAGTCAGGTGGTGTTGGTTTTTGGTAGCACAAAGCTGTTCACTTTCTTACATCTCTGTGGAAACTGGCTAACTTGAGCACTAAGTGACAAGGCTGTCAGTGTAGTAGAGGAAATAATGCTGCGCAGAGAGCGTAAAAAGTTCTGCACCAGCAACTCAGCTGACTGGAGTGAAAAAATACTGGGAGCATTAACTTTTGCTAGCAGTACAATAAAGTGACAGCCTATCAAGTCCTATTTATAGGTCTTTACATGTTTATACTGAAATGACTATTACTTTTACTGTCTGCTTTATATTGAAATTAACTATGGACTCAATGGTAGTGATTTTAACTTCACTTTTAGTGGTTGTTAGTCTGTGCTTGGTTTGTTGTGCTCATTCAGTCTGTAGGGTTCTGTGTGTTAGTTTGGAGTTCATCTTAACATATCTCTGACCTTTAGATGTAATTAGTCGTTGACTCAACAAGTTGATGATTCACTTTATGATCCACACATCCATAATAAGATTGTCAAACCAGGTAGAAGAGACATATCTAAGTTAGGTTCAACTGGCCTTAGAGTACAAAGAGAATATGGCCAGAAAATGTGAAAAAATGTAAAATGGACATTCTCATCAATTGATATTCATTTGTAACTAGAAAGTAGGAAATAACATTTAATTGGTACCTAAAGCATTGTTTAATTAGTACTTCAAGCATCTTTTGTCAAAGGAAGTAATCATTACTATTCCTAGAGATGCATTTCCAAAGAAATTTCCTAGAAAACCGCACTCCACCCACAGCATCTGCACTTGTTTGCTGACTAGATTTAAATTCTTCCTGTCACATCATTCATTAACTTCTGTAAAAGCTCTTCTTTCCCGCACTCCTTTATATTCACATTGAAAACATGTTGAGATGACTCAGCATTTTTACTACAACTCCATTTTGTGGATTAAAGATCATTATCATTGTGTGCAGAGGGTTAAAGAGACATGACTCAGCACAAAACAAGAGCTTTCTGTCGCAAGTTTAATTAAATACAAGACAAACAAGACAGCGCATGCAACTAATGTTGCACTTGAAAATGGAAAAGTTTGGGAAAGTTTAATCTAAGTTTCATGCCTGATACAGATCTGCAGCAGATTTGTTTCCCAACAGTGTCTTAGTGAACTCCTCGGTCTGCTGCATGAGTTCATTGTATGTTGTAGATTGTGCACAATGGTACAGCATTGTTTATGGTAAACAACTTTTAAAAACTTCCAAATTACTTTTCAGTTGTTTGTATTGAGTCGTGTTGGAGATGATTGCAGATAATCTTTACATTTATTACAGCCCGTGACACAATACAGTTACAATGAGGCATGTAGAGTAAGCATTTGTCCATTTGTGCTGCTTGATAATATTTTGATAATTGTCATTTTGTGAAGATTTTGAAAATGACAAATAACCTTGTCTAGTTTAAAGCAATACACTAGTTTAGTATACACTGATCAGGCATAACATTATGACTACCTGCCTAACAGTGTTGGTCTCCCTTGTGCTCCAAAACAGCACTGTCCCTTTAAGGCATGGACTCCACTAGACTCCTGAAGGTGTGCTGTGGTATCTGGCACCAAGATGTCAGCAGATCCTTTAAGTCCTGTAAGTGTTGAGGTGGGGCCTCCATGGATCAGACTTGTTTGTCCTGCACACCCCTACATGATGCTTGATTGGATTGAGATCTGATGAATTTATAGCCAAATCAACACCTTCTTCCATTGCTCCGTGGTCCAGTTCTGATGGCTGTGTCCATTGTTGGGGCTTGTGCAGGGTCTGGTCTGCAGCCCCATACACAACAAACTGAGATGCACTGTGTGTTCTGACACCTTTCTATCAGAACAAGCATTAACTTTTGATTAGCTCTCTGATCAGACCACATGGGCCAGCATTTGCTTCCTAAATGTATCAATGAACCTGCTTCTAACACATCAACTTTGAGGAAAAAATGTTCACCTGCTGCCTAATACATCTCACTCACTGAAAAGTGCCATGATGAAGAGATAATCAATGTAGTTCACTTCATCTGTCAATGGTCATAATGTTATGCCTGATTGGTGTAAGTACATATTTAATACAGTACTTTCAGAGATAGATAAAAAAAAAAAAAGGACATATCCATTTTGTACCTAAAATGAATGTCCAGAATTGAAGTCTGTCTGCAACTGACTTCAATAAAGAAGTAGTTAAATACAAAATACTTGCTGTTAGAATTCTCATTGTATTTCTGACTCAAAATTGTTGGTGATTATAAAAATGTTAGTAATGTACGACTGTATCTTAAGTTAAACTTCACACTTTTTTCAAAATATGGTTAGAAATCCTGGCACCAGAAAATCAATCTACTGACATTTTAACCTCAAAGTGTAAATATGTCTCCTGACTCAGAGAGAAAAAAAAACATTAAAAGAGAAAAGGGACATAAAGAAAAATGAATATAAGCAGTATATTCATACAGTGTTAAACAAGGCAGAAATAATTGGTGGATCGCAGAAGCTGAACTCAGAGCTAGCTCTAAACTTCAGTTTGACCCAACATATCAGGGTAGAGAGTTGGTTCAGTTTACTTTAATACTTTAATTCAAGAAGCTACTTTAATAGCAAGTAGCTATGTTGTTGGAGGTGGGGTTGGTGACCGGGACAGGAGAAAATTACAGGTAGTGGTTGAAGTTGGTTTTCGATATCATCCTTTCCAATTATGGCAGTCAGTATCAAAGAGGTTTATTTTAGTGATATATATATATATAGTTTAATTGCATGGATTTATGCAGCAGGATGTATTTCGTCATTTAGATAAATGCTGAGTGATGATAAGCCCAGCATCCTTTTGCCCCGTGTGGCCTCCGACTTTAAACATGCACTTTTTCTCACCATCGATTAGCGTTTTTGCCTTTTCTTGAGCTCATCATGGATTATTTAGCAGAAATATTCTCCCACTAATCTGACCGCAATCTATATTCAGAGAACAGCGAGCTGTGACAGAGCATCGATAGCATTCAGGCACTGTTTAGAGCATCTCTGAAAGCAGCTATTGATCAGCAGCGACGAGACCTGAATCAAGTGAAAGACAAAGGAAATCCAAACAGTAAACACTCATCCTGGCTCATCAGGAGTTAGTTTCTTAAAACTGCACTCTAACTCATTTTATTGGCTTTGTGATGAGGAATCCTCAGTGAGGTCAAAATTATGCTTGACTAATATGTAACACTATAAGTTATACAGACATCATCATTTGCTTTCTCCACCTGTCCAAGATTGTGTACCAACTTGGGATGCCTGTCTCCAGACTTTATGATAAATGTATTTGGGGTCAGAGTGTCGTTTGTTTTGAACCTCATCATGTGCTTTAGTCCAATAATGTTTTGCAAGGATTGGAAGGTCCGGGTTACACACTCTAATTCATAAAGTACAACAAAGGTAGGTGTTGAAGATCTTTAATTTTAGGTTATGATACTCTTTTTGATGTAAGCACTGTTTTGTTCTAGTCAAACGCTCCCCAATCTAGGCCAATGTGGTGCGGGACAGCAATCGTTCTATCCTTATTTGAGGAGAGTTTTTATGACCCAGGTAGACAAACTCTGTGACTTGAGTTATTTGCTATAGATGGTAAGATTAAGGATTGTGTTTGTTTTATCAGTTATGCTCTTGGACATTAATTTGTAGACCATCTTCAGCTGCATATCTAGCTTGAAGATTTAGAAATGCTTGAGCATTAATTGCTTATGGCGGCAATGCCATCTGCATCAAGTATAAGTGCTGCGATGACAGTTAAAGGTTAATGTATTTTTTTGTTGATTGAGGTGTTGTCCAGAAAACTCCATTAGCAAGGTAGTTGACACTGTCTAAAGCTTTTGTAAAGTCAATGAATGTGATACACACAGGCTTGTTAAATTCTATGATTCTAATGATACTAACAAGTAGTTTGTAGATGGCGTAGTAGGCTTATTGGATGATAATTGCTTGTCTGCTGCTTTTCTTCAAGATGGCAACAATGAGAGCTCCTTGCTATATTATCAAGATCGGGACATTAAGGTATTGATGGATGGGGAATAGGACAGTTACGCTGGACTAGCTGGACAAATAACACCACATGGAGGAGCCAGAATTATACATGGTTGGTTTTAGGACCTGTGCTTTCTCATCAAAGACTACTAAACTGAGATCTGTCTGATGAGATTAGCACACATCTCTAAAGCCACAAAACATACAATAAGGAAATAAATGTAAATTATAAAATGCATATAAGTAAAACAATAAAGTAAAACTCACACAGCTGGCTTTGGGGCTGTGCAGAAATACATGAATTCTATTGCTTCGTGCCACTCCTGGCAACTCATAATTTATCCTAAAACCCAGTAACACTGTTGCCACTGTTAAAACGCAAAGAAGAAGCAACATTTTCAATTACACTGTGTCAAATGTGTTCCATTTTAAAGGAATTGTAAGGGGTTTTGTTGGGATTACATGAATATGAATGGGAGACAAAACAGTCAATAACATGTCTGAACAAAAATCCTCCACTGTCATATGAAAAATAAGTCAAAGCAATAACTTCCTGTTCCCAAATTTCTTCATCATGCAATAACAATAAAATGTATTTAAATATGGAAGGTCCACAGCAGTACAGTGTCATTAAGCAGCAAGCTTTTACCATGGTAGACCTCCCTCAACTTGTCCGATTCACTCAGATTGACACGCTGCAAAGATTGAATGCACAATCCCACTCTCACTCCACTGAACTTAGCCATGCTGATGACAGTGTAGTCAGCATCAAACCAGTGTTTACAATAACAATAAGACAAGGGGAACTGTCAGAAAAAAATCTCTCTCTCTCTCTCTCTCTCTCTCTCTCTCTCTTTATATTATATATATATATACACACACACACACACACATACACAAAAATGATGAAGACATCAAAGCATACCAGAGCAAAGTCACAGTGTTAGCAGTAGCATTGGCATGTCATCAGTATTCATGTTTCAAATTAATCAGCCTTTTGCTCCTAATGAGATGAGTTATCGAGTCCTCAAGCAATCTCTGCACTAATCAGCTGTTTACAAGCAAATCAATTATGAAGAAAAGACATGAATAGGCAATAGGCAAAGACTTTGTGGCCAATCAACCGCGCCCAATTCACTGCACCAAACTTAATTTCTCAAGGACAAATCTATTAGCGTGATTAGCATGGTCAGAGGTATTGTGGCATGAATTACAAGTATACAGAGCCACAATTTTAATATCTGAGAAGTTATTTAGTCCAAAAATCCAGAGGTCCAGAAAGTGTAAGAGTTTTTAATGATCTTCTTGTAACTGCTGACTCTGGTTGCTCTGGTCTTAGATTTTCTTAGTTTTAGATTTCCAGTGTTCAATACAGTGGATCACCAGATACTGCTATTCCACCTCAAACATTTTGCAGGTATTAAAGGGACAACCTTAAATTGGTTCAGGTCGTACCTTACAGAGAGGTCCTTTTCTGTTAATCTTGGCTCCCATACCTCAGACTCAGCTCCACTTAGCTATGGTGTTCCCCAAGGGTCAGTTTTAGGCTGTGTACTTTTTTTTCTCTTCATGTGCTGCCTCTAGGGTCTGTTTTTAAGAAGCACAACATTTCTTTTTATTGCTTTGAAGATGACCTGCTTTTGGAAACTCAAGTGAAATTAGTGATACCCTTGGTCCACTAGCCCCTTATAGTCGCCCTTTTGTCAAAAATCTTGGCATTATCTTTGATGGCTCCTTTAAACAAGACCAACAAATCAGCTCTGCGGTAAAAACAGGAGAGCATACCTGTCTTCAAAAGACTTTGACTGTGTAATTCATGCATTCAAAACCTCTTGCTTGGATTATTGTAATTCTCTGAGCTGTGGGTTGGACCAGTCCTCTAGACGTCTAGTCCAAAATGCAGCTGCTCGTCTTCTTACTGGTACAAGGTGTTTTAACCATAAAACACCCGTGCTGGCCTCTCTGCACTGGTCAACTGGTCATTATTTATTTTCAAGATTAGGATTCAAGATTTTATTGATTGCTTTCAAATGTCTTGATGGACTGGCCTCCACATACCTCTCAGAACTGTTGTCCATCCATGTTCCCATCACAACAATGAGGTCAACAAACCAGTGTAACTTAGTTGTGCCTTAAATTCGGCACAAAACCAGAGGTGACAGGGCCTTTGCTGTAGCTGCTCTGATGCTATGGAACAGTCTCTTAACATTCGAGCAGCCCAGTCCCTCAGTGTTTTCAAATCCTGACTAAAGACCCATTTGTTTGCATTGGCTTTTAACACAAATTGAGTTGGTCTTTGACTTGTTTAGATTTTTTATATTTATTGCTTAGATTCATTTTATTAGTTATATTTATTTTGATCTATGTTATTGTTTGTTGATATGTTTTTTGTTTTCTTGTATTTCTACCTTCCAACTTTAGGTGCACTTCACTGAGCCTGTTAAGCACTTTGGGCAGTTATGGTTGTTTTAAATGTGCGATATAAATAAAATTGACATTGACAAATACAAGTTAGACATTGACACAACAAACAGTAAGTTTTTAGAAGTAATTCTTCCAACCACACTAATCAGGTCAAGTTATGACAAAAGAGAAAAAAATGATACACAGACATAAATTAATATTTACATCTAAGTACTGAATAAGTATATAAAACTATTTTTTAGAGTAATTCTAGATTACAACCAGCTCACAGTCTTGAGAGCTGCTGTTTGGAGGCTGTCGAGCAACTTCTGTACAGCCCTGTTACAGGTGGTAGCCTAAGAAAAAATGACAGGTCAAAGAAGATACAGTACCTGTTGAGACATTGAGTGAAAACACATTTCAACCTGGAGAGACTCAAACAGAAACAACGAGATATGCATTGACATGAGATCTTTTGAAAGAATAAATTGTGCTTGAGTATATCTTTAGTGCTTAGACCCCGGCAGACGTTCAGACATAATGCGATGAATGATTGGAGAAGAGCGGAGCAGTTGATTTGCAGGTCTTCTCCCCGGGGCCTAGACAATAGTGAGTGACGATGATAATATGGTGATGATTATGAGTGTTCTCCCCGGCTGAGGTGGTGAGGGGGAGGAGGAGGGTTGGCACGATCTTGACCCACTGGATGAGCTAGAAGAGAGGGTGCCTTAAATATAGGAGGCTTATCAATGGATGGCTGAGACAGGCAGGTGAGGAGCAGCAGTGGGAGGTGAAGGGAGGTGTCTTCCAGCCTGAATTTTCTCTACAGCTCCATTAATCTAAGATAGAAAAACACTACCAGCAGCATGAACTGTTTTAAAAATGCATTGACATTGCTCTTAGCACTGGCTGCTGTCCTTTTCTTATTTATTCACTTCTGTTATCATTGTTGTATCACTGTTACCATTTTGTTTCTGTATTTCAATGGTCACATATGTTTTTTATGCTTCTACATTATAGAAATATATTTTGATTAAAGAACGTAGATTCTATAGCTGATACAGAAGTGACAGTCCACATCAGTATGCAGATTTGTAAGTAGTGGTCATTTGAAACACAGCCATTGTTTCTCAGAAAGCAGTTGGAGGAGTCATTAGGATGGACGGCAGGTGGGAGCCAGGTCCAAGGATAGATCAATGCAATTTGCAAAGTGCCTTCCACACAATCTCAGTGCTGGATGGTTTCCAGCAGCGAGCGGTGGTGAGAAACAAGACGAGAGACCAATAACTCGAGTCATGACTCAACACCAGAGGAGCCAAACTCAGCTGGTCTGTTTTGAGCCATCACCGAGGGAGAATGAAGGAAATTAATAGCTTTGATCGGCTTAGAAATGCAACTGTCTGTGTTTTAATTTTTGGGTTGTTGGCAAGGGATCAAGCTATTAAAGCCTTCACAATAGCTATTTACAAAGACATATTTTATTAGCTTTTTTTTTTTAGTATACTGTTTTGGTCCTTGTGTTTTGAATCATGGTTTAAAAATTATGACAAGCCACCAAATTATCATAATTTACTGTCAATGTAAATGACATACAGCAAAGCAAATATGGAGTGACATGTAACTGTGCTTTCCAAACCCAATGTTTGAGAGCAAGTGATATTCTTAACTACTGCATGTTTTTCTGGTTCCTCCAATCCCAGGATTGAGTAAAACATCACGTAAATGTCAATATACGGGTGCACAAATCTCCAAGGCGACAAAAATGAAAAAGCCTTTATTTTATCATGGCTGTGTAATTAAAATATATAGCGCCAGTGCATTTTGGCACACAGGCCTTTGGATGAGCAAAAATTTCAAAAACTATATTTAACCTAAAAACTATTCTTTTTAATTCATGTCTACATGAATTCTATGCTCCAGAACGTGTATGAACTGTCCACCCTGTTGATCTGAAGACTGTGTTGTGCATACAGTCAAAAACCTCATAAACTAACACCATACTGTACTTTTTCTACAGATATATTAATACTTTCTCTTTACTTGGTTTGTTGGTGCATGCACCACACATTTGGTTTGTCTTTAGCACTTTTTCTGCTCCTTTTGTTTCCACTCTACTTATGTAGTTTGAGGGGTGCATCATGACAGAGTGCACAGCAAAATCAACATTGTTAAATAGTGTTAAGTTAACACCAGTGAGTGTGCTTATAATACTGACCTTACATAGTGTTAAAAGTTTAACTAATTTGATAGTGGTTTGGGAGAGTTTTTAATTAATGAAGGAGGTCCCTCATTGTATATGTATATGTATATGTATATGTATATGTATATGCATATGTATATGTATATGTATATGTATATGTATATGTATATGATGGGAGTGAGTGCTTTGTAAGACCAGACCATTTGTAACACTGTTCACCTGTGTCATGGTGTGATCAAACAGGAAACAGTTTCAGTTACACTTTAAAGTGTTAAATTTAACACCAAAGGGTTTACATAATTCTCACCCATAGTGTTAATTTAACTCGTTGTGCGGTTGCCTTGCAGCAAAAAGCTGAAAGATTGACCCCCGTGCTTGTCCACAATGTTCTTTCTCTGTAAAGTCTGCATGTGCTCTGTGTAACTGTGGGTTCTCTCTGGATTAACATCAGGTGGTATCTCTCACACAGAAAAACACAGTTGTTTCTTAACCATGCGCAGACTCCTGGTGGGAAAAGAACAGCACAGCACGATTTTAACATTTAAGCTTTCAACAAAGTGACTTTCATTGAAAAGCGTAGGTGTGAAAAGTGCTGTTTTTTAATGCTTGCAACCACTATGCTCTAACTTTGACACTGAAGAACTGACATTTCTGTATTTAAAATGTTTGTTTCTTAATGTCAATTAAACTGCTCAATTTAACTTACACGTTGGCTTAAACATTTGCAAATGCATTGAGTAATACAGTGCATTACGAATTACTCAACTACAGTATTAATTGCTGTAAAATATTTTAAGTGACTTGTAAAAAAATTAAACTGTAGTTATAGCTGTTTCTAAAATATGCAGTGTCAAATGTTGTAGTCAGAACAAAAAAAAAAACTACATCTCCATTTGTGTATAAACAAAATAAAATCAAATAACTTTTTGCATTTCTACAAGCCAACAATAGCCAACAATTTGAAAATCTGCAGAAGCCAGTAAAAAGAGAAATGTGCATTTCTTCATCGTCCTTGAGAGAAGTAACTGAGCACAGCGTGGACAAAATAAGCCCAGTGGAGACAAACTGAGAACTGCTGGAGGAGAAGCACTCTCATGTTTCTTTTTAAGCACACAGTTTGCTAAAGAAATAACTAAAAAGTTTTCCCTTCTCCCCCTCATTCACATTTTCTGTCTGACGGAATTGACACGTGTTTCACAGAGTTGACATATAAGATTATTTGTTCACAAAACACATAGAGGTTAAGTAGTAGCCATTTTGTTTTAAGCTAGTTGCTAAATGCAGGAGCTCTTTTTAAGAGAATTAAATAACCAACATTTTTAACAGGTTTCTCAGAAATTTGAAGACGGTGTTGAGTTATTATGCTTGTGACACAGTAATTTCTAACAATAAGATTCAAAATACTCAACAACTATAAAACTTAATTAGCCCTATCTGACTTGAGTACTTTCCCGTTCACCTTTATAGTCTTAAAGAGTAAAAAAATACTTTAATATTTAGACATTACACAGTTTTTGGTTTAAGGACATGTTTTGTCTCAGTCCTGAAGAATCAGTGATATTTATATTGTAGTCACTTGAATATTAGATAGATTAAAACTATAGCTTTTGCTTCTTTTAATCCTTCCAGGACGTACAGGTCTAAGTCCCAATAACTGTGTCAAGCTTTGAGTTCTTTCCTTTTGCACGTCCCCCTCCACTGACATTTTAAACAAATAATCTCAAGAAACATAAAGCAGGTTTAAAATAAAAATCTTTTTTTTTTCTTTTATTTTTTTCAACACATTGTTGAGCAAATCATGGCAGTTCAGGCTGAATTTATGAACACACCAAACTTCGGGGCAGATAATTGATCCTGAGCGGCTTTTGTTGGGCCATAACAAAATTGAGCTCAAATCAGCCTGATTATTCTGCTTGAGCAATAAGCTTAAGGTGACACCAATTCCTTGTCCCTCTGTAGTGCACTATTTAGAGATTATTTTGTGTTGAAGAGTAGTGAATTCAGTGTACTCAATGCTTTCCATAATGCATCATGAAAAGTAGCAAACAGCAACGGTCAAAAAAGAGAAGAATCGAAACAATCTACATCTCATCTCATAAATTTCAAACTTGTAGAGGCTCAGACTGAAATGTAACTCTCCTGAATGCTGCCTCAGACGAATGTACACAGTCAGGGGATAAAATACATCATAACTTTCTGTACAATTAAGAAACTTTCCCTTTCTTCTCTCTGTTGAAGTCACTCACGGTCTCTGATCAACAATATAATGTCAAGAAAAGCCATTTGGCATAGTTCTAGTTTACTTGTGGTTTACTGAAACAAGAAACTGCAGACAAACCCATTTGGGGTCCATGTTGGCAGCCCAAACATAACCGTTATGGGGCCCACATGGAAATGCTGGCACCATGTAACAATTTACAAATGGTTAAGGACAAGCAGTAGAAAATTATTAAATACATAATTTCTTTTAGTTGTTCACTTGTTTGTTCAGATGTCAGCAGTCACCAGTTGCCCAATAAGTGACAAATGACCCAATCACAGTTCATTCACATCAACCCCTTTTTTTTTATTTTGTTAAAGAGAGTGTTTTATCTGAAGATGTTACTTCCTTGCTGACATCAGTGTAGACCATAATAAATAAAGATAATAAAGTCAATGGTTTTCTTTAAATGCATGAGAAAAAATAAATAAACAGTGTGGTCCCCTTTTAACGTCATGATATGTCAAGGCCAAGGCAAAAAAAATGGCACCTTTTTATCCCTGATTAGAACTTATACCATTCAATCAGAAAATGAACAGAGAGAAAAAAAAAAAAAAAAGAAGATAGAAAAAATAAAAGAAAAGAAAATCTCAAACCTCTGGAATATATGATATGATCCCAATATTACTGACTCTGGGAATAATTTTAATTTAACCAAAGCTGCACATATATTGTAGTCATCCAACTAATTTAACACCTCAACATTTTATTATACAATTCCGTCCCAGTTACACTTGTAAAATTTAAATCAGCACAACCTGTCCACTTTTAAACAACAGTGACAGTTCCCTGCAGTCATGGCTTTTCATACAGACCTTCAGAGCTGAGGAAACACCAGGAGGATTTAGGCCAAGGCCAGGACATGTTCAGACTCTCAAGGGATTGACTATGCAGCGAAACTCTAAAATAAGTCTGCTGCGACCGGACCGATCAATGTGTACTGTGAGGCTGGCCTACTTTAGCTCTGCTCTAACACTGATCAGCAAAATGCATCTGCAGTTTGTGAAAAAACTTCTTGCAATCAATCAAGCTGTTCTTGAAAAAAAGTAAGGGGTAGGAGATTTTTTCAAATATCTAAATAAATTCCTGGAAATGTTGGAAAAGCGGCTAAAGTATAATGTTTTAAAAAAGAAGTGGTCAAAAAACCTCCACAAAGAAGTGAGAGATTGATAAATCACTGAGGCAGAGAAGGAGTTGTGGACTCAGACTCAAGCCAAGTGACTGGGCTCATTCTTTTGACCTGACTCAAGTATAAGCCTCAATGGCTCGACCTGGACTCAGAATACACAAGTCTGAGTCATGTCAGGGCACAACACTCTGGATCAGCTCAGCCCACGCAAGAAGAAACACAACAATGAAGCACTATCAGCAAAAGGATTGGCCGTTTCACTGTGGATATAAGGGTTTTGTTAGACTCATTGCCCTTTAATCAGCGCTCCTCCGTTACCGTGCCATTGATATGATGTGAAACATAATCTACATTATCAAAGGGAAGAGATAGTGTTCGTGTAGAGCAAAGGCACACATCTAAAAACTAAAGGCCTGATCAATGTGTCAGTTTTGCTCCCAGATATGTGTTCTGATCTGTAACAAGCTTTGGTAATTTGACTTGGACTTTACTCAGACTCTTCTTTACTGACTTGGTCTTGGAGTAATGATGAGTGGACTTGAACTCAGACTCAAACACTTATTGATAACCTATGGAATCATGGAATAACTTTTATTACCTCTTTTCTTTTGGTCATAACCCGGATCAAGGCCATGACAAAAATGGACGCCAGACAAACAAGTATGCCAAAATAGAGTGATTTTATTTTAAATAATGTAAATTACGAACTAAATTGTAGTTGTCGGATGCAAACCAAAACCAAAAACCAAATGAAAGTCAAAGTGGTGATGGCACTGGCGACAGCCTGAGCTGAAAGAGAGAGACTGAGGCAGCTGGGGTGTGTGTGTGTGTGTCTTAAATAGGCGTTTGTGTTAACGCTCCACGTGGAACGCGAACCACCCACGGCTCCACCTGCGCATGATTCCAAACCACAACTACATGGAGGAAGGGGTCGTGACATTTTCATTTAGCTTCGTTTCTGGTAAACAAAAAATGTCTTGATAAATAAAAAACTACCATATTATACTCAGCATGTATTTATATTTTTGTTATTATTAATAAGTTTATGGACAGGTGTTGAAAATAAAGCCAGACTCCTCGCTATATCAGCAAGGAGTCTGGGAAGGATCGCTGCCAGTTCATTTTCGTCAAGGCGGGGCTTGGTGGGGCAAAGCAATATGGGGCCAACCAATCGGAATGGCAACGGACATGACATTAGCAAGGCGACAATCTACAAAGAAGTAAACAAACGGAGGTAGCGCACATGCACTTCATCGTGTCAATCCAACATGGCGTGTGGCAGAGCACCTGTAAATGACTTCTTTAAAAAGGAACGCGTTGATGCTCTGTGCTGTTACACGTAATGTAACTGTATTATTTAAAACTGATGAAGAGCAGAGGCGAACAAACTCTCGGTAATCCCAAGGGACTTAGATCGCCTAAGTGTGACGCAAGGCAACACTCTAGCGGCATTCGAATGTGATTGGTCGGTACGGAACATACCTAAGGGATTCATTGGTTTATGGTGCTTCACCAGACTGAGTTCCTGTATATAGAATATACAGAGAGCTCACATCAAGCTGTGCAAGGCTAGAAAATAAGAACCTGAACTTCAATAATGCATATAGTAGTTCCAATATAATTGTAATGTCGATATCAAATAAATAAAAAAATGAATGAAAAAGAGCAGGTACTTTAGAAGAACACCTGGAGGTGATTGGAAGATTCACCTACCACCAGGTCATTTATCCAATCAGAGTAAAGCCATGGTAGTGACATAAGAACTGTCGCTTTACCGTCAAACCTCAAACACATCCATAACTGTCAGTGCTGCCACACCATTGATCCAAACATGCAGCTGGTCAGGAGAAATCACATTGGATTTAATTCATTTTCTTCTGCTTATTCCTGTCACAGGTGACAACCATTCTCTACTACAGCCAATTAACCTATACATGCTCATCTTTGGTGGGAAGAAGCTGGAATACCTGAAGATAGAGAGACATGCAGAATCTTCATAGAAAGGTCGGAGTTGGCTGAGCATGTTCTGCTAGGGTTTGAACTCACAATCTTCTTGTTGTGAGGCAAGAGCTCCAACCACTCTGCCACTTTTGCAACACCTTGTCATGTCATTATTTTAAACGCAATCTGCTCTAAGTGTGAACTTCCACTGTTCACTGTAAATGGTTCTTTTAAACCATTTGAATGACACAAGTTGAATTAATTGTAGGTGTAAGTGACTGACAAAACGTTAAACAGTTGAAGTGGCATGTTCAAAGACGAATGACAATATGCTATTATGACTCACTTCTTCCACACTTTGTTATTTCACAGAGTGTGACTCTACTGCACATTTAACCAGAGACATGAGGTTCTGAATGAGAAAAAAAGCTGTCCATTAATGTTGTATAAGTCTACAAGAAAACACAGTATGATTAGAGCAAAAATTAGGAAGTATTTTCATCTCCTTGGACGTTTGTCATTTTAAAACATGCTGGATGTAAATGAAAGGGTAATAACAAAAAACGCCACAGTGAGGAACCCCACTGAGATGTGAACACAAAGTCAACTTTGGGGCAGTTCAGAACGTGCATTTTAATTTGAGAAGTGTTTTTTTTTTATTTATTTATTTTTTTACATTGTCCAGCTCTCGTGATTCTGGTTCAGATTTAATGTTGTATCAAGTCACCAGTTTTGTCACCATTTTCAAATCTTCAGAGTCCAAGCTCAAGTCTCCAATGACTAGTATGAGTCATCCAATTTTAGTCTAAATCAATTTGAGTCAGGTCCAAGTCGAGTCAAGTCACCAAATGTATACATTACAACAACCAAATTTATAATTATAACAAAGAGAACTGGCTATTGTCCAAAGCTTAAGTTGCTGGGATAGGCTTCAGGCCACAGACAACAGACAGCGATAGTAAAATGTGATCACTGAGCACAACTCACAAGTGCCAAAGTCCAAGTGAAGTCATGAAATATGAAAATAAACAAATCTGAGTTGAAGCCACCAAAAAGCAAGTCTTAGTCAAGTAATCGAGGCTAATGTACAAATCATGTCACAACTCCTGAAAAGAGCCCAGTGACTTGTTGAAGAATGTGGATGTCTGGTCCAACTAGAGTCCAAATAAGTCAAATCTGATGGCTGCAGAACAACTCTCGCCATTCAGTTTTGGTTCTGACTCTATCATATAAAATGTGATTATCTGATAGTTAGATAGAAGTTACATATAAGCATAATATGATATATAACATGGTTTCAATAAAAAATGAATCCTCACATAATGGAAGTTTGTATTATTCCACTCTGACGTCCCTTTAGACCAACACTGAAAGTATCTGCATAAAAGAATGGTGTGTTGTGTGTTTTGGTGACACCACATGGTGAAAGTGCAGATTGTAATTTCATACATCTCATACTCACATACATAGCATGGCTTGTCAAGCTGCTGTAGCCCTGCTGGGACATACTGTTGTCTATGAACAAACCCATGGTAAATATGGCTGATAGGGATTTGGAACAAAATCACCTGTTTATAAATATACTAGTTATATCATAAACAGTTTAAACCTTCATGTCTGTGTGTGTTCGACAAGTGGTTTGTCCACGACCACAGTATTTTCTGGAGTTTTACATGTCCAAGAAAGACAAATGCAAAGAGGGTTATTTTGATGTGATTATACACTATACACTATATCATTTATTCAAAGTGTGATGGCATCTGTGGTGTAATTTTACTTCTTTTGCAACCCATGAAGGTTGTGGGATCAACCCATACAATACCATACTACTCCATACTCCAGACTGGTGATTCTAAATAGTCCATAGTGAATAAATGATTGTCAGTTTCTGAGTGTTAGCCCAGTGATGAACTGTCTAAAAATAAACAAATGGACACATGAGAACCTTTTTAAAATATATAAAGTATAGGAAAGTGTGTTGTAGGTATTATTTCCTCAAACCTCCAAGTCCTCTTCGATTTAGAGCTGTCTAGGAAGCTCTTCATATCAGTCCAAGTGTGTATATCATTCAAAAGACTTTTTTTTCTGGGAAAGTAAAACTCAAATAAAAAAATAAAAAAGAGAGTCTATTTTTAATTAAATCTTTTCATCCACCGGTGCAGTCTTTCATTTTCAACCAGCTCCGATACAAAATGACACTGAGCAAAAGTCTTTCTGAAAAGGAGTCAGTCAGCCGCTGGAGAAAGAAAAAGGGATTTGAGTGTGGAGCCCATTTTTTACTGAAATAGATTTTTTATGACAATATCATAAGGTAGATCAAAGTAAAAGCACAGCTATATGAGTTTTTAATGTCCATCAGGAATATAATTAAGGACATTCACTTTCATTGGTCTGTGATTTTGATTAAAAGTAAAAGGTCTCATATTCTACACCATAAGCAGAGGAGGTTTAAACTTTTCATTTTGCGGAAAAAAGTCTGTCTTTATTCTGTATTTATTCTTTTTATTTTTTTTCATGTTCATTCATTTATTGCATAGTTTGCAGAGTATGAGATCTATCTGTTTCATGCTACACATTGTCAGAATAAATTCAGTGTGTTATAATAATATGGCCACATCTACTAAGCTGTGGCTGTGGCTGTGTAACAGTGACTATGTTCACATGCAGAGCTTACTTAGACCATTCTCACAGCTCAATAAAACCCTCTTAGCAGGACTTGTCACTTTGTCTTTGTGAGTTTACAGCACCAGACAGAATCTAAGTACCATGTCCCCAGCCTTTACTCAACTACTGCTGCCTTAATGTTGTTGGTTTTTTTTGTTTTTTTTTGGTATTAAACAGCATGAAGCCTTTGTTAAAAAGGAAAAAGAAGCTAATGTTACACCTGACTTCATGGTGTTACTCTGTGTCTCTGTCCGACTCAAGAGCCACTCTGAGCTGTTATCTTACCTTAAACTTGGAACAGAACAAAAATGAAACAAATTATTCAGGGGCATAACTCAGATTTAGAGAAATTCTAGTGATTGCTCCCCCAATCAGATTAACCCCCATTTTCCAGAGCTCCACTTCAATTTTATTGCATTTAATGCTTAATCATATATATAAACGTATAAATATTTGAATCAAGGAACTTAGTCCTTATATTTTTGTATTACGGATGCTGTGCTCGTTCGGTGTCTGTTTTGGTGCGATCGCATCTGTGTAAATTGATGTGGACTAGCTCCGCCATTGGAGAAAAATAGAACTGTTGCTTATCTTGTCCGCTGAGTCCGCAACACAGATGATGCTTTGGAAATGCTCTCACTGAAAACAATGGAAGTGTATTTGCTGCGGAGTGCATGGCGCACCTGAAAAAAGAAATCCATCGCAGGCCCTGCGATAAACGTGTGATATACCATTGTTACGTCTGGCTGAAAGACAGTGTTTACTTGCATAGATTAATCTGGCACTCATCTGAAAATGATGAAATTAATGAATATGCCATAACAAGGGTAAATATTTCACTACGTCACCTCAAGGAAGAGCAGCATGTGCTGCAAGAAGATGCTTATGTTGACAACATCCTGACCTCCCACAACGACATGGATCAAATGAAAATCATCAAATCTAATGTTGAGCAAATCCTTAAAGTAAGCAGATTCCTTGTACAGCCTTGGGTCTACTCAGATCAAAGTGGGAGGAGAGAGTCCAGAGACAAGGAGAAAATGAGGCCAAAACAATGATCTCTCTAAATCAGTTCACAAAGGATGAAAATAAAGCTCTTGGTCTTGGTTACAGTTTACAAGATGACAAGCTCCTAATCATGGTTGCTGTGAACATCTCAAAAAAAAAAAAGGAAAAAGGTGATACTTGGTGAAGATTTATCAAAAGAACAGGATCACAAGCTTTAAATCCACTCATCAGGAGAGAGCTTCTAAGTCAAGTCTCAGGACTGTATGATCCGCTAGGCCCGGTGACTCCTGCCAAGCAAAAAGATTAAGGTCCTGAGTCTACCACTGAGTGAGTGGCCAATGAATTCCACTGAAGATGTTGCTGCTGCAGCCAGAGAAAACATCACCAATATCCAGAAGAAAGCATTTACTTACCAGAGCTCAGCTGTGGTAACAAGAGGCAGAAAAAAACCGTTAAACCCAGATGGAGCCAAGTACACCATCTGTTGGGACAGCAGTTCAAAAGGTAATTGCTGTGGAGAGATTCAGCAATCCAACACAGCTGTTTAAGACAGTGGTATTAGTCTGGAGACAATGGACAAACTAAAGACGGAGGCAGTATCTTCATCATGTGTTATCACTCTCAAAGAAAGAGAGCATTCAGAGACCTCTGTCAGACAGCACAGAAGGGAGTGATGTTCTTAAACACCACAACAGACTGACTGGTCATCTGCAGACACATGACAACTGGACTTTTGATGTGTGGTGGTGGAGTTCAAGTCTTTCATGAAGGCCATAAAGCTGGTCCCCTTTTACCCTTTGATGTCTGGATCACAACATAGCTTATGACAAGGAACATGATGAGTGGAGGTGAACTTGCTGAAGAAGAGAAGGAAAGCATGGGTTTTGAGAGGAAGGAGAATTGCTCAAAAAGTAATTGACAAATGCGTCGTCTGCAAAAAAGAAAAAACCAGAGCATGCTAACAAGTAATGAGAAACCCACCTCCGCCAGCAATCTGTTTGGACCCGACCAAGTAAAGGATGATATCCATCACAGCTTGGTCATTCTCACTAAATCCTACTCACTTATCACCTCGTTTTACCCGTGGCGGTCCGCAGAAGCTCACAGGTACGCCCCCGGCCTCGGAGATACTGCAGCTGATGGCTGAAACCTCTGTGGCCACAGAGCATTTACATTTAAGCTAGAGGTGACATAGTTTTTTTTTAAGGGAAATGTGTGCAACGCAAGTGGGCTGCAAAATGTTCAGTCTTCACAGTTCTCTTATCATATTAAGCCAGCTTCCACCGCCTCCTCCAAAACATTATTTAATCAACATACAACAAATTTGTGATTTGTGTCACATTTTATCCCCAAAAAAATCCCATCCCAAAAATAAAAATCTTTTGAAAACCAAAACAGCCACCATAATCGTCACTGTGAATATATATGATGCTGGGAAAGCTTAAAAATGCCTTGAAAGATAAGACAATGTGCGTGTAATCTTTGTCAAGTACACAGGGAAACATGATTTTTAACATTAAGGTCAGTCATAAAAGAAAGTAAATTTTTTTGGAAAAGATTTCGAGAAAATACATGTGAGTGAGGACATACATAGTTTGAGTATTTTTCAACTGTCCATTTAGTTAAAAAGTGAATCCTCAGACTTTCAAGGATTTCCGAGGCCAGAGGGAACCACCGCAGCCCGGATCTGGGGCTTAGAAAGTAACGCAGTGAAATTGCATTTTCTGAAGTGCTGCTTTGGCTTTGGGGACTTTGAGGAAGAAGAAGGGGACTGTGTGACTGGCAGCCATGAGAATGTCATTAGGATTAGCTCTAAATGTAGGCCAGTCCCCATTTCTCTGAAACGATCCACAGCAGGAGTGGCCTTTGAGCTGGAGGCAAATGAACAGACAGGAAACCAACCTGATCCTACAGTGGGGATCGTAAAACAAAAACATGCTGTGATTTAAGATGAAAATCGAAGCTGTGACAGTATGATTTTGCCTTTTGTAACAAGATTCAGTCATGCAAATGTGTATTTTGCTGTAACCGGAGTCTCCTTCCCTCCTAAATCATATCTCCACAACAACATAGTGACCTGACTGCTTTATTTTATTTGAGAAAGTAAAACTAATTGACAAATAAAATAAAATACTTCCTCGTGATGATGTGTTGATGATTTTGCAGTTCCCCTTAATTAGAAGAAAAACTACTGCGTGTCAAAGGTGGCTCATTAATGTCACTTTTCATTAAAGCCAACATTAATTATATATAAAAGATATTCATTATGCATTAATACTTACTTAAACTTGTAGGTCAACAGCACAACTCCATGAACACTGCCACACATAGCACACACATGGGTTCAAGTGAAAAAAACAAACATTAAAGGTATGTCTGATACGATTAAATTAAAAGGTAAAGTCCAAGTACACCGCAGATGTCTAGATGAGACCAAACAGGAAGAGCGGCATCTACATAAAGCCGTCCAAATATTGTGGCAAAGCAATAGTTACAACTCATATTATACAGGATGAGCATACAGACCCGACAGTACACTGAGCTTTGACTGTGCCAGACCAATTAACTCAGGAGATTATTATAATTTTGATGCCGTGTGCTTTAAAAGTACAAAGAATATAATCCCTGAGGAGGAGTTGTTCGGTTTAAAAAGCCTGAGGCAGTGTTCAGACCATTTATAATGTAGCCATAACTGTGCAATGTTCCCGACCACCGCTAATCACCTGGGAAACAGCTAAAACCATATCATTCAATGTATACTGACCTGTGCTGAGGTTATTGTAGGTTATCTTATAGTATAAGAGAAATGGCCCGAGTTCAACTGATTTGAAATAGGTAACAAGAGAATGGATTAAAAGCAAGAAATTGAAAGTGTAATATTGTGGTGAACAGCACCTGAAGAGGAGCTTCATAAACTTGGATGAGTTTCTTAGATAATGTGAAGAAGAGTAAATCATGGTGTGTAGTAATTAGAGGATGCAGGTAAACGGTAGAATGTTTCCTCTTTATTCCCATCTTTCAAAACTCTTTTATGTCACAAGATTTGTTCCTGTTTATTGCAGTCTAGATGGAGAATGGAGTGTTTTTAACTCACAAAATAAGAGCCAGAAGACACCGTTTAAATACGACCGTTTATCACAGGAATTTAAAAGCCACATATTAATTTAAACTGTCACTGGGACTTCACAGTGTAGGTTCATGTGAGTTTTTGGTCCGTGAGAGCAGACTGTGACAGCTTCATCGAGTGGAAACTTTGCCTCTCACTCTCAGCCGACTCTTCATCATTCATTCTGGCTCCTGGATTAAAACGCTTTGCCAAATCCTCATTTACCAAGTCCATCCTGCCAAATCAGCTCAACTCTTGTGTGTTTTTCATTTTTGTTGAAAAAGTCAGTCTTCAAGGGTTTGAACATTTTGACAGCTCGCGAGAAAGTTTACATTTTACAATAAACACTGGATATAACTTATACATATACAGCTTTTGCCTACATCAGGTTAAAGCCACATTCTCTTCCTCTTGTTCTTCGTCCTTCTAGAGTCAGCCTGGACAAGTCTGGTGTAGGACATAAAACTATAGTTACAACACAAACATACATGTGTGTTATATTATAGTTTTGACAGATAAAACACATGCCTCTGAGCTGTGTCCTGCAGCTACTCTCCTCTCTTCTTCTTCTCACTCTGTCTCTGACTCTTCTCCAAAAGCAGATCTGAAGATGGAGTTGAAGACTGGGAAAAAATAATTTTGTGAAACAAGCTAAGACCCCAAAGTTATTATTTATCTTGGGGCTAATAAAGAGAACAGAGATGACAGGGTGTATTTTGCGTCTTGTTTTTTTTTACAATTGACTGACGGCAGGTCCATGTTTAGCTTCCAGCAAGAGTTCACTGTTTTGAGATGAATAGAGATGAATACAGACTATGACAAATACATTTCTCTTTGCAACTCCACAAACTCTCACATAACTCTAGCAAGTGATAAATGCTCTTTTCTGAAGTAAAGCATTTGCACGTGGACATTTTGAATATATAAATAAAGCCTACTACACATACAAACTGAGAACTCAGACAGGACTCTAACAGAGATATACCTGCACACAAAGTTATAAGATGACTTTTACTAAATGTGGATTAGCACTCATTAAAGTTTAATTTAACCCTTGTTGGTTGCCCTCTATAAATGAATAGTCTTTGTTCCTTTTTCCTTTCCAGCTAATTCAGGTGCAACTTTTTAAACTAAAGACAATGTAAGGCCATTTATCTTTGCGTGGCTTTTAAAGTGAAAGAGCAGTCAGTCTCTTTATGCCGTCTAAGGTCATTTAGTTTCAAAGCGGCACCTGGCCCCAGAGACTATCTCCCTGAATTATCCATTAATCTTGGGTTTTAACAGAGCCCCACCAGACGCTGCTGTGCTCCGTCGTGTTGTCGAATGATATAAAAGCGTGCGAGGAAAAAGGCACTTACCCTTCGTCTTGTAATTGCAGTATTATCACTGTGTTCATTGTCACTCAGTGAAGGCCTATAATTTGTTTTCTGTGCTGAAAGCATCGAGTAATAGAGGTTTGAACAAGAGGTGTGTTCAAATGATCTATATCTAATGTTCTCAGTGGATTCAAGGCTTCACAGGTGAGTGGCTTCATCAAACAAAGTGTAGGGCTACTAAATATAGACCACTTAACAGGAGTCAAAAATATATCTGTCACTAATAACACCACGGATATGTAGGCTTAACAATATTACTGTTTAGGCCTGTTTTGGGGGAAGGATTTCAGTCTTTAGGCCATCATGTTCTCCTTCTATGAGATATTGGAGGGGATTTCTTTCATGTCCTCTGTCAGCCATGAGTCCCATTTATGCTCAAGAGGTGACACAACAAAAAGACAAGCCACTGTTTCTGTTGTAGGGGCCAATTATTTTGAAAAAAAAAAAAGCTGACAGGATTTTATTGTGATGTATTATGTATAGACTACACAAGCTCTACACAACAGAACAAAACATAGCTGCAATGACTTACACACTAATATTGTTTTGGTGACACTAATATTGATTTCTGCCCCACATCTGATGCCACTGTTACCTCTTGTTACTAGTACTACCTCTTGTTGTGGGATTAAGGCACCTTGCACATTGCACCCCTCCCTAAGCATCACTCAAAGTCATCACAACACATTCTTATGCATATGGATTATTCATTTATTACAGTGAATCCTGTTATTATTTAAAGAAACACTATGTGACTTTTTATCTGTTGTTGAGTGAGTGTAAAACAACAATCAATGAACTGGGCTTTGATTAGGTCACATACTCACTGTACATTTAAACATGATAACACTGCATGAAAAATGAGTGTTCCACAAACATGTGATATTTGGAATTATATAATATCATCATTATTAAATACCGAAACAAATTGTCAGTCATATTTTTTAAAGTATTTTATAGTTTCCGTGGTTAAGTTCATTAATCAGATAAAACATCAGAGAGACAGTTTTTCCAATTAATTTGTGATGAAAGTGTTTCAGTTCACGAAATGTTTGGGCTGAGCTGGGTTTTATAGAACAGAAACGACAACAAAATGAACCAGACTTATCCAAAGAAGCTTATAGCTTAACGGGTTAGCTCCAGCCCTCTGGAGAGAACCTACAGTAACCCACACAGAGAGCATGAGACTGTAGACAGAAAGGCTGGCCTTGAGATTGAACCTACAACCTTCTTGCTTTGAGGCAAGAGCATTTTTTTATTTTTCCCAAGAAACAACATAAAAAGGTCTTTGCTTATCATTATCATTAGCTGGTGTGCCTGCTGTCTGCTCTGGACCATGGTATAATTGCGTCAGATCCCAGAGCGGAGCCCTCTCTGTGGGTTCACACCAGACACATCCCCCTCCACAGAGACCTGCCTCCAGGCTCAGACTTGACACAGAACACTCGCCACGGGGAGTATTTTTCCCCATCATGCTCTGCTCGGGAACAGTGTGTAGTGGAAGATACCAGTGCTGGAGGTGTCTGTGGAGACGAGGTGGAGGAGGTGTGTGCCCTGTGAACTGCACACCTCAGCCTTATGTAACACTGCTTTGTCACTGTATTCTAGCAAGGACATGCACAATAAGTTGGGAAGTAGGCTATTGTTACACATAGACACTTACAGTCAGAAATGTGTACAGAAGATATGGAAGCTGTTTATATAGTTGGCCAAGAAGAAATACTAATGATGAGAAGGAGCACATACATTTCTCAGTCAATCCATTGCTCTGCCACAGTTAAATTACTTTTCTAGCACAAAAACATTGAATTTCACCATTTTTGTTCTACCTCGTGTGTTACCAGCAGCCAATAGTAATTCGTTTTTTAGGAAATAGCGGGACATTTTCACTCAGAACGCCATTTTCATGTGACAATGGAGCGGAAAACACGTGTTCTTGTGGATTAAAAATCCCATCCTTGTGTAAACAGCCAAAACACAACAGAATCTGTAAATTGCATTGTTGTGTATAAAGCCACTTTTTCACGTCACACACACAGCTTCACAAAGTATTTTCTACAGATACAAATCCATCCCATTTAGAAATCTACAAACACCTTTTACATAATCATCTTGGTTAAGTCCTTGGTTTAGTCCTGGCTTACTCTTCTTTTTTTTTTTTCCCCTCAATACTTGATACCTGATCTTATGCTTCATTTTATTTTGTTTTGGTCTTTGTTTAGCCCTTGTTTAGTCTTGTATTTGTACCAGATTCGCACCTGATTACATCTTGTGCAACTAAAATCACGGAGACTTCGAGTCACAACTTGTAGCCAGCCACAATAAGAGGATGTTACAGTCTAATGAGGATCATATACTGTAAATATATTCTCGTATTTCAAAGTCTACCCGTGTGAAAATTCCTGATACTGCGTGTCTCATTACAAGACATGTACATGTGAACTGTCAAATATAACCCAGGGTGATCACACATCTGGTGTTATATTTAAATCCCTCAAACTGACTATGAGCCACTCCAAATGTTACGTCTGCAGTAAATACAACCCCCTCAAAACAGATCATAATCACCCACCTATTTCTGACAATGACATGCTTTATATCCATATAAATATCCTTTATATTTAAACAATCCAGTCTGTGACCATAACATCAGTCTCAGATAAAAGACACGCTTGGATAAAACCTAAGAATCCCGGTCTGGATCTGTGGGATCATGGAGCAGGGTTATCACTGCACTAAACTCGTGCAAAATGAACAGCACCGCAGACTGAATGAAGGGGCAAATAAACCCAGAAGCTCAAAACTGTTGCATTAAAAACAAAGCATTTATCGTCATATGCACCGTTAGGAAAGTTTTCCCTGTACAATGAAATTATTTTTTTGCTATCCACAATGAATGCCATGACGAATATAAAAAGCTTAAAATAGAAACAGAAATAAAAGCAAAGTGGGTGGAGTTCCCAATAATGAATGCAGCCTCACCCTCTCTTCATCTCACCCTTGATAAACAGTGGGTAAAGTGTTCTCCTCTCCTTCTTCATGTCCACTATTAACTCCTTTGTTTTGTCTGAGTTGAGGGAGGGATTGGTCTCCTCACACCAGGTCACCACACTGAATGCAGATAATAAAACCTCTCTGAGCAAAATGTCATTCCCATCTTTATACCTGGAAGTTACTTCATATGATGTCAATTCACAGTGTATTATCGTTCGCTGTACATTCATGTCCCACTCTGCTGCACAAGTTTCTTTCTCCTCCTTCTCAACACCAGTAGCTTGTTTTTTGTTGTTGTTGATTGGTCAGTGGTCTGTGCTTCTATCCTTTACCTAGACCAAACTGCTCTGGAGAAGGTCAGCCGTTCAGTTTAAATTTCCACAGAGCTCTATCTTGAGAGAAAGTGAACTGTGATACCAAAAGTGATCCGAAAAACCCAGGTTTAATCCTGATGCTACCTCCCTAACCTCCTAATCCAGACTCATAGTATATGGCCCTGGTCCTGAGCAGGTTTCATTTCATGAAGTAGAGAATTTTTATCACAAATTAGATTAAAAAAAAACAAAAAAAACATTATTTTTTGTGTGCTTTCCAGCTGTCTTAATGTTTCTGAAAAAAATGTTTAATTGGAGATAAAACACTTTTCTTAGTTTTTTAGATCTGTTGAACTCCATAATTCATTCATATAAATCTGTCTGTACTGGTTGGTCTTGATGCTCCTCAGTTCTCTCTGTGACGGTTTAATACATTTTATGCCGTGAGTAATTGTCTGTCAGTTCAGTTGTTCACTCGTGTAATTATTCTCAACTTCCATTAACTCTGCTCTGTCAAACTGAGGTGAAAATATAGTTTCTCCGGTCTTCATTTACTTCCAGTGTTAAAGGGATGTTGGCGTAAGCTGTTAGTCTGGATCTCAATCCACACTAGTCTTTATGGAACAGCTTTTTTTTGTGCTTCATCTCCTATGTTCATGCAACAGCAAATGTAATCAGCCATCTTATGGAACCTGTTCTTACTCAGGGCTCTAGGCAACTTCCTGGTTTATCTACCTCATCGGAACATCTCTTAAAACCTCTTTTTCTGTCTCGTGTAAAAGCCAAGAAAGACAGTTTTTCTTCTAAAATGATCTCCTAATGCCAATATCATCAGCCTAATCTGTTTCCTTCTAACCTTTTTCCTTCTGACAATGAGATATCTATCTTATCTCAATAACATAAGCTTCATAATCCTACCTTAAGGCAGACAGAGGCTGGATGGATGACTGTCTGAGTTTTGTGACGTTAAAGACAATTTCTCTTTTCTTTTATTAGAAAAGTTTCTTCAATGTTTGTTCAAGAGGGATGGATTGTTGAATTTTTAGAACACTTCACCTGAGGACTGTAGAAAAAAATGCCAAGACTCTGTGATCGACAACACTTTATTGAAGCTGTAAGCAAAAACTCCTCTCAAACTCCTACTCCCTCACAACAGCCTGCTTTTACTTTACTGGAAAAAGTCAAATTGAACCAATGCTAAACCTCAAAATACTCAATACATCAAACTGAAGTTTATTACAAACAAACCCTAAACGTACAGCTGAGTTCAGAGACAGACCGATATGATCCCACAGTTATCTTTACCTCGTTAAACATTACATCAACTTGATTTACTGCTGCCATGTAATCAATGTTGACACGTGGTAAAAAAAAAAAAAAAAATCAAGAGCCAATGGGAGCGTCCCTTATTTGAAGGAAGCATAGGCTTTATCAACCATGTTTTCTGGAGCCTGTGCATTCACATATCCAAATAAAGTCTGGAGGATGTCTACATTCATACTTGACAGAAGATAATGTGGTGTTTTGACTGAGCAGCAGTGACGACGATTAAAGTTATGTTGCACATGTGTTTTTGAACATGTGCAACATAACCAAACGGAGGAAAGTAAAGTACAAACAAGGTGCGGAGAGTTTGAGGCTCACATCACCAGAACCATGCCATCCCCATCATCAGCTCAGTGCATTTTTTGACAGGTCCTCACGGATCATCTCCTGACATCACTCACACATTACAGCCTCCAGAGATGGTCGTAGGGTCACCCAAAGAATGTGTCTAGATGGGAAAGTTGTGTTCACACATGTAAAGCCTAGTCAGGAAAGAGTCCAGAGTGAAAAGAGCTTATGAGAGCATGTGACTGGACAGCATCCAGTAGCTTCTAGTATGTGCTGAGCAGTCCCATCTATTCAAATCCTCAAAGCAATTGTATGTTACTTTTCAACCTGCATAGCCACTAAAAGGAGAAAAACTCACATTGGACAGGTGATCTTTCATAAATATTGTAAAAACAAAATATCCTGGTTTTATGTCAATTTGGTTCGATACATGTTCTCACATAAGGCTTGCCCCAAAACATTCATCAGCACATTTTATTTGGATTTCAAAAGGGTTTTATTTGGAACTGAAAAGGTTTTGAAAGGACTGATTTGGTTTAAAGTTGATTTGAGCAGATTTTAGCTGGATTTGAACAAGTTTTAGATGGATTTACACTGTTTTTAGAGGGTATTTGAACAGGTTTCAGTTGGACTTGAACAGGTTTTAGATGAATCTGAAGTGGTTTTAGTTGGTCTTGAACAGGTATTATTAGGACTTATAGAGGTTTTATTTGGATTTGACCAGGTTACATGGATTTACACAGGTTTTTAGTTGGAAACATTCACATTCTAGCCCTTGGTCTGGATACAAAGTGCTCTTAGTTGTGATTTGGTCTCGGTTGATTTGGTCTTGACTGCAACACTAGACTATTTTGTGAGAAGGAGTTTAAAATATATTTTCACAAAACACATCTCTTATTCACAGTACATCACAACCTTCTCCAAGTTGTTTTCAGAGACTCTCTTCAAAACAGACAAAGGAAACAGCCTCTTTAGAGAGTGAAGGCTTCTCTAAAGGGATTCACATTCAATCATTTTCAACTGTGGGAGCATTTTTGACCAATTTTACAAGAACTGTGCTCAATTCAAAAACAGCGCAGGATATTTCTGTGGTCTTTACCTGCTGTGAGACAAAAATTAGTTATGGGTTAATGGGCAGCACAGAGCCAGACGAAGCATTGTTGAAGAAAACCGTGGCCTGAGAAGGCAATTTTCACAGAAAAAAAAATCAAGACTGGGGACATGATGGGCTCAGATTGTCCCCGTTTTCTTTGAAAAGAAATAAAGCAGCACCTCTACCAGCCCCGACCTAGTTTTGGTGTGAACTTTGAGAAGACGGAGGTAAACACGGCGCAGACAGAAAGCTCAAGGAGGAGTGTGACAGGAATGACAACTCTCTGCGAGATCGCTGACATAAAACGGAGATCAGACTCACACCGAGAGGAAACGCTGAGAAATGGAAATTCAAGCATCTGCAAAGAGCCATGAATGGAGCTGTGATGTGGTTTCTGTCAACTATAAACTCCAACTCCATACAACACCTGTATTTGAAATATTAAATCTGGTTGTTCTAATTATATTGTTATAGTTCACCTGGATGATGTCATAAAAAGCAGTCGTTTTAGGTCAGACTTTTTTTTATTTTATTTGCATCCATTCAGTCTATCTAAGACCTATTTAAATCCAACTAAAACCTGTTGAGGTCTAGATAAACCTGTTCAAATCCAACTAAAACCTGTCAAATCCAAATTCTGTGAAAGTAAAGTCCAGTAGAACCCTTCTATTTAAAACTATTACTAGTAGAAGCTATGTTGACTTGTTCTGAAAGTGTTTTTTTCAGTAATCCTATTAGTGAAGCGCGAAGTAACTGCTCCTGTCTACTTCTCCAAAATTGGGGCTGGGATTTGCTCTAGGCCTACACCACATACATTGTCATACCTTTGTCTTAGGAAATAGCTTTGTCCAGTGTTGCTGTATAAAAAGCCTAGCCTCTGAACAAATGTAAAGTCGTTTGGTCTCACCTAAAATAGTTTTATACAAAAGACAAACCAGAAACCGCATTAAATATGAAAAACACAACTCTTATACAGTTATATGTAAACGAGTCTGACTGAGAAAACCTTTGAAATGTTAAACACAGAGCATTAATAAGGCATTGACTTGAGCACAAAGCTTTGATCCATTTAACTCCACTTCTTTTAGTCTGTCCCTGTTTTAATAAGCTTCTGAAGAAATACAGTTGTTTCTGAAGTTTCCCCTGTTACATCCTTTTATTGTCTGTAAACTGTCCTCGCTCACCACAACACATTTGGAAATCACAAACTCTGCTGAAACAAGGGGTAAACGGCCACTGACCAACTACGTGTTTGTGAGTGGTTTGACAAGTTACTGCTTGATTTATACAAGCATTAAGGCTACAATAGCTTAAGGTTTGATGAAGTGCCTATAGGAAGGATATTTTATTTTTATTTTCTCTCTGAATTTTGTAAATTACTTTAATTTCCAGGATGTCACTGCTCTGTCCCACCTTGGATCTGTCAGTTTTTCTAACTTCAGTTGATTTCTAACTTGCACACACTTGCATTTCCAGAATATTTCAGTTTCATAGTATTTTTCTATGATTTGAAATCTCAAGATTTCCCAGAGATCCTGGAACACAGTTTATTTTGTCCCAGTATGTGACCATGATTGTGCAGTTGGTAAAATCCGTTATTAGTCTTATAAACTAAATGAACAAATACACAGAAGACTATTTTAACCGTGATGGATGATGCTTTGGTCTAATGTGTTGAATGCATCTGAAGTGAGAGGTTTTTTTTTTTAAAGTTTGAAGTGAAGATCAATGGTGCATTAACCTTGTCTTTAGATTGAGTTGGAACAGCAGATTGGAGGTGATCCTTTGGTAAACACTGAGCACTGGTCCATTCACTTGAAGTGTGGAGGTAAAGACCACTTTGAAAGGTTGAGTGGAGACCGAGAGCAGTCCTCAGAAGTGAGCAGATGAAAATTTTAGGAGCTTGAATGATGCATTAAAACACTTATGAGCTCCTCTCGGTCCTCTAAGTTACCCGTAGTGCTCCTGGTGAAGCTGCATTGCAAAAATAGATTTGTCAAAAAGCAACACACAACTGCAGAGACAGCAGCACTTTACAAAGGGGTTACACAAAATGAAGTGGCGCAACCCAATTTTCTGTTTGCCGCAACAGGGACCTTTTAATCTTCTGTTCAAAAGTAAAACCGTTCCAAATGTATCCCTGTGATATACTAATACGTTGAACTTTATAGGTAACTTTAAACCTTAACCTTTTAACTCCGACTTCTGCGTCAAACCAAAGCATCCGACAATATTTATCCCTTTTTCATGTTGTCTCCCTTTTCTTTGTTTCCGAGGGGCCAAGCAAAGAGGAGGTTCATAGACTTAGAGAAAGAGGACAGGGAGTTGGTGTGAGAGAAGAAGATGTAGAGAATAGGAACAGATGGAGGCAGAGGACTGACAATGGAAGAAGACCATGAAGATCTCAGAACACAGTGGTTTTAATTTTGATTCCACCAATGTTGCAAAATTGCCACAAAAAGGAAAAAAAAAGACCAATCAATAAGAGGTGCCCTGCCTCCTTGAATTGGGGCAGCATTTCTTTAGTCCAGAAACTTGAATTTGGCCTACAGAGGGACAGTAGGCTTCAACAGAGTGGAGGACAAAGTGACAGGAACCATCTTGTAATCTTGTAATTAAATTAGCATTAGCATTAATAGCTGCATATAATTTTAGATAGGCATTCATTCTTTTCATGTAGCTTTTACAATTTCAAAAGTTGTATTAAAGTAGTATTGCTGTGACCTTTATATGAATGCATTTGAAGAGAAAATTTCAGAAAAATCTGTAAATGTGTTGTTAAGAATATTTCTCATATCTGAAAAACTAAAGCTCACAAATCACCACAAATAACAAAAACCTTGCATATTAAAGTATGAAGAAGTAAAAAGACATTTTTAATGGAGACTTCTTTGTTGGAAACTGATGTGCAGTTAAATCTTGTTCATTTGTGTTTAAATCATGTAAAATATAGTGTTTGAGTCTGAAACCACTTGACTTGTTTGCAAATGGACAAACATATTTTGGCGGCCGGTCGCTGAAATGTGTTTTACATCACAACCGAAGTGAACAAATAGAGAACAGGAAAGCAAACAAGACAAGGGACCGGCAGCAAAACTCGCATCCACGGGATTAGCTGCTCATTCAGTCCCATTCTGCAGCCTGTGTTTGCAATCTGCAGCCGCAAACTCATTACAATGGCCGCCCGTCGTCCCATTGAAGGGTCACAGAAAGAGGTCCGGCGCAGGACCTTTTCTTATCAGGAAAAAGGGCCCGACACGGCACCCAATCGAGCACAAACAGTGACCTACCAAAACAACAATCTGCCGCTTGACGAGGCCGAGCGGTCGACGGGAAATAGAGGCCAAAAAGACACGAGCTGAGGCAGATTTAACACAACAAGGACAGACAGGGCACATCAGGTAAAAACAAACCAATGTAGGAGAATGTACATTGTTTAACCTTTCTGTAAAATCAAGGATAACTTGAATAATGTTTGTTTGCAAAAATGTGCACATCATTGCCGTTGTCGAAAAAATATACAGCAAAATATGGATGGACTCTCAAAAAACCCACACATGTAAATAATTGAGACAGACCTGCGGTTGGAGTTGCTCCCCAGGGGACGAGAACCGCAATCTCCTGCACCCAAACCAAGTGCATAAACCTCTTCATCACAGAAGAGCAGTCATCGGAGTTAGAGAAGGTAGAGAACAGTGCTCCATATTCAGCTGCTTCATTTAGATGATCTTTTAGGCTACAGCAGCTAAAGGCTACTAGCTACAAGTCACTGGAGGATGTGAGGACTGTGTTCTTTTGGACGTGTTTAGAACAACATTTCTTGCAGGAAATGTCTTACAGTCAGACATAGTACATAGAAGTCTGCAGAGTAAGACAAAGAGTACAGTCAGAATGGGTTTTAATGGATGTGTAGAACAGTAAAATAGCTACACAAAGAGAACATAAAGTACAATGTTAAAAGACTTTTTCTATTGAAGACCTTCTACATTAAAGACTGTTAAATGAGATCCAACAAAGTTAGCATTAGCACTGGCTAAAGTCTCATTTACATAAAGGTAAAATACATGTCATTATTACAGATATTGTACAAAAGTGTATCTGGTAAGGTAAAACCCATATGGCTGAGGGTTGTGCAGACATTTTTAATGACATTAGCTTCCTTGCTCCATCTGAGGTGATTATACTAGGCACCAGAAATCCAAGAGACCAAATAGTCAATTAAGATGGAGTTACTGTAGCTTTGAGTTCAACTGTCAGCAACCTTGGAGTAATATTTGACCAAGATTTATCATTTAAAACACACATTAACCAAGCTTGCAAAACTGCATTTTTTTAATCGGTGCAATATAGTCAAAATTTGGAATATCTTATCTGAAAGTAATGCTGAAAAACTAATACATGCATTTGTTACATCGAGGTTAGATTACTGTAATTCTCTGCTGGTGCCCTAATAACTCTTGAAAAGTTTTCAGCTCGTCCAAAACGCAGCAGGCTTCCAATAGAATTCAGAATAAAGCTCAAAATCCTTCTCACTTTTAAGGCCTTCAGTGGGAAGGCCCCGTCCTATCTGAGAGTCCTCATAGAGCCGTACCGTCCTAACAGAATGCTTCGTTCTCAAAATGCAGGGCTATTAGTCGTTCCTAGAGTTTCTAAAAGTACAATGGGACGTGGAGCCTTTAATTACCAAGCTCCTGTTTATAGAAGCAGCTCCCAGCTCTCGTTAAAGAGGCAGGCACAGTCTCTATATTTAAGGTTAGATGTATGACTTTCCTTTTTGGCTATACAAATAAAATTGATTTATATTGAAAAATTTGCTGATGGTAAAACACAGCAGCAGCAGACTGGAAAAGAAATGAATTCAAATGGGAGAATATTGACAAAAAGCTATTTTAGTTCAACTATACAAGATTTATGAAGACTGAAAACTCCTGAAAACCTGAAAACACCTGAAAAGGATCTGAGGATTCTCTCTATTGAGGCATCAAAGTGTGGAGTGAGTGCATCGTCCTTTCCTGATCCAAACTGATTTCCTTCTTGGTATAAACACAAAATTCTTATTTCATTTTTTCTTGATTTACAACCCCCTTTAGATGGTCCTTTTACACACTGCCCCATGAGTTATAGCAGTATATAGGTGTACATATAGGATGTAATGTGCGGGGCTAAAGATGACCCTGTTCTTTAAAATGGAGGTCACTGTTTGTGCACCACAATGAATCTCAGGTTTACTGTTTGATCAATGGAGTCTGTTGTGAAGGTCAGGTTCAGTGAGAAGAGGATGAACTGTGGACTTCAAGAATTAATGCTCAAAGTAACATCTTGAATTCAAGTCAATGGAAAATGTTACAAGGAAAAAGACAAGGAGTGGGAGCTTAATACAGTCACACAATGCACTCATTATCCTTTGTGTGGTGCCGTACTCAAGACCACACTGACTGAGACCAAGGCCCTGTTTGGCTGCTGCAGGTTGAACCTACTTAAATCTGAACTCAAGTTTCTTCTCCTCAGACAAGGACAACTTAGAGTTTCCTGTTTGAAAAAGAGTTTAGTCTACTCTGACACGGTTCACAGGAGATAAATACATCTACAACAGGATTCACCATGGTAACACCAATCAAATGGAGGCTGCCATGGTAGAGATAGAGATAATCACAACAAAATAACAGTCTTGACATATGACTGGTCAGAAATATTCTTTTATGGAGCTTGAGCTGTTGTTGTAGATGTAGAAACCTGTATTTGGTAAATAAAGTAAAGGGAAAGAAAATAATAACACATAAAAATCACATACAGTTCAAATCCAACAACCAGATACAGTTCTTAAAAGCCTTAGTTGACTTTGGTTTATAAATGTCCTTTCAGGTTTAAGTTCATTCATTTTTAAATACTTTTAAATAGTAGAATTTGTGTTACTTACTCTTCTGTGTCCACAGTTGCCCAGTGGGGACAAACCAAGCACTGCTGAAGCAGAAGCACACTCATATTTCTTGCTAAACGTTTAGGGAATTTATGAACTATTTGTCCATAGCCAACAGCATGTCCCTGCAGGGCTACTGTCACTCTTCACATGTTCTATCAAGGAAGAGTGTTAGGTAAGGATTTGCAATCAGTAATTTTGCCACATGATGTCACTACAAAACATTAAAAACTACACCCCACCTTTAATTATTAAAGGGTATGCAGAGTTATGCATTCATGTTGATGCTTTTTGTAATAAGTTCTTGTTAAAATGCTATTACATCGCATATTTTCCCACTTTGAAGGTTTCCGTTCTGGATCAGTAGCTTGGTTTGAAGCTGCTATTGTTTACCGTCTAATTGTGAGGCTGAAAAATAGCAGACGTTATGTATCCTTTGGGGGAGTGCGCGCTGAAGCTGCCATACTGGCTGCTCTGCTGTTTGCTGTAACCCAGACAACCTGACAATGTACACAAATTAGAGGTGGGCCGTCAGCGGCACAAGCCTATGATTAATGGTGTTCAATAAGGACTTGGTCCAGAGGGAGCGGGTCTCACTACAGTGTTGAGAATTCTCCACAAAGACTACATCCATGCTGCAGGCTTTAAATAACCATCCTGGTGATTGTCAGGTTTCATTTTTAAGATAGATTAGTTTTTACATATTGAGATATGAGTGTGAACTATCCATGGTCCTGAAATGGTCCAGTGTTAAACTGTTATTGTGGCCATCCAGATGCAGTCGAGAGATTAGGTAAGTATTGACTCACTCTGATTGGACAAGGATTTTAAAATAAAAGTATGTGAACTTAAATTGTTTAATAACAATGTAAATAGTACAACATATGTCTTCCATGTTCTTCATGTTGGGCTCTTTTTAAAATAAAAGATAACTCAGAGATTTTGTTTGTTGAATGTTTAGTCCTGGTTAGTCCAGGGCTGATTCTTGGTTAATGCCTTCAATTGAAACCAGGTTTTTGGCTTTAGTCACAGTTTAATTATGGATTTATCATAAATGTTTTCATTTTGTTCATTTTCTACCGCTTTGTCCCGTTTTGAGGACGAACATACAACCATTCACCCTCACATTCATTGACTAGGGATACTTTAGAGTTGCCAGTTGACCTACACATGCATGTCTTTGGGCGGTGGGAGGAAGTCTAACACATACTGCATGTTTTGACACATGTCCACCCAGATACAGGTTCCTCTATAATAATAATAATATCATCAGTAATTCAGATCAATGTATCAAAATCCGCCTGCTTCCTGTTTAGTCGATTACTGCTCCTGTTTTTGTTTGTTTTTTTTGTCTTTCCCCCTTCTATTTCACGTATTAAACTTTTTGGTCTTGAATTTGAACTTTATTATGTCCTGCTTTCTTCTTATTTTACTCCTTAGTTGTAAGGAGTGCCGAAGATTTACCCCCACATTTAGTCCGGGTTTGATTGTCTTTAGTTCGTGCTCTGCCCCTGAATTATTCGTTATTTAGTCCTGAGTTCAGAGTTTTGTCGGAGGTTTAGTCTTGGTTTAGTCCTGTCTGAACGCACTGACTCCTTGAAAATCCTCGTCTTGTCTGATAAGTTACAACAGTTGGTTGGCTCCAAAAGGGGGTGATGTGCGCATGTCTCTCAGTAAAAACGCACTGTCTTCTCAGTTGTATTTCTTCAAATGATCATAGAACGACTAAACAAGGTGTTACAAAACTATAACCAGCGTTTAGAACAGGTTGGACGCGTCCAAATATTGTAAACGGGGGTGGTTTGTACATTACCAACCCCCGCCCGGTGCCAGTGGTGCGCTCCGCCGTGCCTCCACGGCGCGGAGAGCCTAGCAGCGCCACACGGAGCAGCGTGCTTTCAGTGTGAGGATACACGGCGCAGCGCACGGCTTGAGGGAGATCTGTTCAGGACTCTGTATCGCGTTTAAAACTCCGGCACAAATGGATATTTACCTGGCATTATTTTCTCTTTTATTTTTTGCCAAAGCAGGTGAGTTTACTGCGTCAGGATGAGATGGGTTGGAGTGGGTTTTGACGCATTTCTACCTACATTACGCGCACAATTCTCAGTTTTTATTTAGGATTATGAGTCATGGTTTGGACCAGGGACTAATTTGGGTTAATGGGTGAAAAAAAAACAGCTTTTAAAAGACTGAGAACAGTAAGTCCGGTTCACCTTACGCCCGCGGAGAGCTCAGGTGTGACTCTAGGGGTGCCGCGTAGAGGGCAGCGTTAAAATAAAAGCGCGGGTCTAATAAGAAACTATTAAAAACCAGCACATGGCTCGAGAAGTGGCGTGTATTTAGTTCACATGTTGGCAGATATAGTCCTGGTTTAGTCCCGGGTCTGAGGCTGGAGAGGCGCACCATCCCGTCATTGTTCAGGTCTAACCTTGGCTTTATTGTGGTCGTACTTTGATACAATCTACTACCTCGTCTGGACCAAGTCTGAGTTTAGTCCACATTTAGAGGGGCTTTTACTGAGGGCTGGTCTTAATTTAGACTTGCTTTGATCCTGGGTTTATTTGTAGCGTCTAGTTTTGTTCTGACTGATGTAAGCTCTCATTAATCTGGTTTTAGGATTAGTCTTGCATTTAGCAATGATTTAGTCTAGTCCTGGTCTGGAACAGTCCTGGTTTAATCCTGGGTTTACATCTGATTTAGTTAGTCCTAGTTTAGTCCTGTTTTGGTTTGGTCTAGTCCTGGTTCTGGACTTGTTTAGGTTATATTTTTTCAAGCTTTTTTGGCTTGAATTTAGTCCAGGTTTAGTCCGGCTTTAGACATGGGATTAGTCCTGATTTAGACTTGGTGGTGGCCTTGATTTAGTTTAGTATTTAGTCCTGGAAAGTATTGCATATTGTCATGGTTTAATGCTTTAGTCCAGTTTAGCTTTAGTCCTGGTTTAGACTTGGTTTAGTCCGGGTTTCATCCTAATTTGTTTTAGTTGGGTCCTGGTTAAATCCAAGTCTAGGTCTGTTTTACACCTGGTCCAGGTCCTTTTTTGATTAGCTTAGTCTGGGTTTAGTTTTGGTCCTGGTTTGTCCTGGTTTAGTTCAGTTCTAGGTGTAATTCTTAATTATTTCTAGTTAGTGTGAGTTTTTTGCAAAACCTGGTTCAGTCCTGTTTTAGTCCCAGTTGTGTCCTGCTTCAGTCTGGTCTAACCCCGGTCTTTCTCCTCAGTCCTGGTTTAGTGTGGTCTAACCCCGGTCTTTCTCCTCAGTCCTGGTTTAGTGTGGTCTAACCCCGGTCTTTCTCCTCAGTCCTGGTTTAGTGTGGTCTAACCTCGATCTCTATTCTCTGTACTGGTTCAGTCCTGGTTTAGTAAGTCAGGTCTAACCCCGGTCTTTCTCCTCAGTCCTGGTTTAGTGTGGTCTAACCCCGATCTTTATTCTCAGTACTGGTTCAGTCCTGGTCTAGTCCTGTGTAAGTCAGGTCTAACTCTGGTCTTTCTCCTCAGGTCTGGGATCAGATGTAGACTATCAGATCGATATAATCCATGAGCTGGACCAGGCTAATGCCACCTTTGGGATTACGCAGGTCTCTGGACTCCACAATGGCTCCAAGGCCTTTCTCTTCAGAGGTAAGACCAAGTCTGGGTCTGGACCTAGACTTTGTTTATAACTATGTTCTATGTGTGGTCTAATAAGTTCTAGTCTTGCTTAAAGTTTAGATTTGTCCTTATTTGGTGCGGACCTAGGTTTAGTCATTGTCTTGTCTTGGTTTTTCTCTGAGTTGAGATCCAGATCATTATGATTGAGTCCTGGTCTAGTCCAGTTTATATTTCTGGTTTAGTGACTGTGGAGTCCCGGTTTAATTCTTGTTTACTTCTGGTTCATTCCTAGTTAAGTCCTAGTTCAGTCCTGGTTTAGAACTGGTTCAGCATTGATTTTGTTATGATTTAACCCTCATAATTCAGTCAAAAGGCCTGTGCTATGAAGCAGTGTGGACAGATTCAGGCTTTACTTAAGTCAGCTCTGCTCCTAAAACCTCTATTCTGGCTCAGAGATAACGATTATCACAACAGTGATCATTTGTTTATCAGCGTCTGTGTGCATTCACAGGGAAAGGAGCGTCTGTCAACTGACGCCTTTTACACCAAACGGACCCTGCTCCAGGCTACAGCAGTAGAGAATGAATAATAAGACATAGAAATTAAACAATCAAATCAAAACTAGCACAGCCATATCCCACAGAAAATCACTAGTCATTTTAATTCACATTTTCATTAAAAAAATTAGTGCTTAATGAACAGATGCACACCATCTATTGCTTAATGTATGACTTTTAAACCAAAATACAAAATATTCAAATTATACAACAAAGGTTTAGTTTCCCCACTGTTCCATAAAAAGTCTAAACTGTCAAACAGAGTATTACAATCATAACTGGTACATTTGCACCGTGTCATTTGGCAGCAGTAGTCTCCACTGGGAATACTTTTGTAAAGCCACACGAAGCAAAAGGACAAGTAAAGGAGGGACACTAACTATAAGAGAGTATAAATCTCTTATAGTTCCACTAGCTCCACTGTATGTGGTACTGTGGTGATCTAATCAGGCTGAACATACTTGGTTTAGGCTCCATAGAGCAATCTTAACCAGAAATCTTGCTTCGTAGTGCACCTCTCTGGTTTAATCCTTGCTTGGAGTCTTGTCTTGGTTTTGGTTCTGGTTTAGTCTTTGTTTGGTCTTGGGTAAGTCCTGGTTTATCCCTGAATTAGTTCTTCATATAGTCTTAACTTAGTTGTGGTTTAGTCTTGTAGTCTTTGTTTTTTTTTTAAACCTGGTTTAATCTGGGTTGCTACTCCTTTAGACCTGGTTTTGTTTTAGTTGGATTAATCCATATTAGTTCAGGTTTAGTGTTATGTCAGTCTGTTTTATAATTGTCTTGGTCTCTTGTATAGCTCACACACCATTCTTCTATATTCTATGTTTATGTGGATAATGTATCTACTATATAGCCTCTTTATATTGGTTTTACTGTGTGTTTTACAAATCCATAATTACCACCTGTACACAAATCCTATAGACTGTTACTGCTATGTTACATTATGTTGTATGTGTGCTATGCCTTTGACATAAATATGTTTTATGTGGTTGGTGATATTTCCCTGTGAGTCTCCATTATATTCAGGTTGTATCACGTGTTGCCAGCAGATGCTTAGTTCTTTGTCCTCTATTAGTCAGTCCTTGTTTATATACATGGCTTTACAATGGTTTTTTATGTTATATAAATAGAACAACATATATACAGTATTATATACAGTATATAATAACAAATATTCTACGATCTGTGATGACATTATGTCTTATGTGGTATGCCTTTGTTTAGTACTCATTTAGTCCTGGCTCAATTCAAGTTTTGCTCTAGGTAGTATGGACTGATCCCTGGTTTTATCCTGATCTATCCTGGTTTTTCAGATTGAATACTATTTTAAAAACTGTCAAACTGAATTCCTTCTGGTTTCAACAGTTCACCATGGTCTTTACCATTTAATGACTCACTTTCACTAATACGTATATGTGGTTTTACCAGGTTTAGACCTTTTTAATCCCTGTGGACTATATATACAATGCTTTACTACCGATTTTGATGCTGTAATTATCTACTGTGCATTCTCCCTAGACTCCCTGTTGCTATTCCAATGATAACATTATGTCTCGTATGTGCTATTAGAACAGTGTTTCCCTTAAGTCTTCTTTCATATTTACTACATGTCACTTGTAGACAGCAGATGTTCTCTTCAGTAGCTCCAAGAGAGATGTATTGCTTAATAGCAAAGTGTAGGGTTGTCGGCTGATGGTTAATGGATGTCTAGTGTGTTATTATAAATGCCATAACTCTAGACGATGTAATGCTAAGACTGAAGTAGGCACTCAATGACAAAGACAGAGCCTTTAGCAACTGTTTTTGTCACTGGGCTGAGCTAGAAGTTTTTAAAGTAAGCTCTAAACTACTGTCATGTATTATATTTTTCAGTTGAAAACCAGTCTTGGCTTTATATAGACATCAGCCTCCTTCTTGAAGAGAAAGTACCATTAATCCATTCATGATGAGCCATGTAAAAAGAACAGCTGAGTATGATGCATATTATTAATTATAGTATTTATTGTTCTATTGTAAATATTTCAAAAACGTTCAACCCTATGTAGTGATGCAGGGACTGGGGGACACAGTGCTGGTTTTGACATGGTTGGGTGTTGTGTTTGGTCCATGTTTAATCCTGCTTCAGTGGAGAGTCAGTCAAGGCAAGATTGAAAATTGGTACCCAACAGGTGTGAAGGGCAAACCTGTGGATAGTCTACAGTCTTAAAAGTGCTCCACTTGACAACTTAAATAAATCAAGGGTCAAACAAGTTCAACTCTGATATTTTAACCCAGTGAAAATGGTGTTTGACTTTGATCCATTCATATCAGCTGGTGGCTTTGCATTGTTCCAATAAAGTCTTTTAGTCCTATTAGATTTTCTTTGTTTCCTATTATTACATTCATTTATTCATGTGAAGGACACTGTACAGGACACATCTACTGCATAACCTGTCCATCCAGGGGGTGGGTCCCATTCCTCTGTGGTTTTTCTTTGTTTCCACGGCTGTTTTTTTTTTCTTTTCACCCTAGTAGAGGCTCTAAGGACAGAGCGGCTGTCTTGTAAAGCCCTTTAAGGCAACTGTTGTGAAATTAGGCTACAGAAATAAAATAGAATAGAAATTGAAATTAAAAATCAAAATAGGAGCCCATTTGCAACCTGAAGACAAACATTTTTTGGTGAAAAATAGTTGCAGAGCCTTCATGTTCTTCTCTTTGTTCTGACCTTAATTGCACAAGTTCCATATTCTCCTGGTACATTTCTTGTGTTTTAATGGTAGGGAGTGTAGTAATTTAGTGCAGGTCACCGTTGGCTCCATTTAGACAGGTTTTGAACTTACATTTGAGACAGTTTCAATGGAAATACCTTTTAAAATCAAAACTAACGATTATTTAACGGAGAATAATTGAAGCTAATAATTCCTTAAAATAGGCCTGTTTAATGAAGTTGGACCTAACCTTGTCTCTATTTAAAAAATTGCCTTTAGCTGCTGTAACCTAAATGTCCTTATAAATAGAGCAGCTAAATATCGAGCCACTCACTCATGTTCTCTACCCACTCACTGACAAGTTTCTCTTAACTATGCTATCCACTGTGCTGTGTCTAATGCTGCCATTAGTGCCAGAGTGGCTCAAATAATCGCCACATCGACTCAGCAGAGGCTAAAGTAGGGTAAACATGCAGTATGTCACTATTTAATGGGGATTGTCCCACTTTCAAGCTCCTTGTCCCATCTATAAAAACACTAATATGTGCTAGTTTTGAATAATGTCTGTGCCACGTGTCGGTACATATGCTCATAAAGTTTTGGTACTTAATGCTGTTAAGCCCTGTGAAAGATGGCGGCTACATACATTCATTTACATCTTGTTATGTGTTCACTGTAGATGTTTTCATTATGTTCAAAGCATGTTTTGAAAGATGTTATGTCAATGTTAAAATAAATAAATAAATAAATAAAACAAATAATAATATTACACATCCCAGTTTTGAGGTTTGGCAATTAGGTCTTAGGTAGACTTTGTTGACTTATGCAAATTTGCCATGTGCATCGGAAGCTTTCTGCGTCTTTTAAGACTTGTTGTTTTGTAGATTACATTAGTATTTGTAGACGTGTTTTGTAGATTACATTAGACCTGGTCTAAGGGAGGACAAAAAATAAAAGATATCAGCCTAAACTCCAGAGTGAGATTTTATTTTCTAACCGTATTGCCCAGCCCTAAACCCTGAGTTTGAATCTGTTCCTCTGTGGCTCTCAGAAGGAGCTCTCTGATTGGCTATTCCTCATTTTTAGGGAGATCTTGAATATTACATTTACAGATTATATATTTTATGTTTTTTTTATTTTTTATTTTGTATATTTCTAATCTACATTTACTCTTTCACTAGACGCCCACTTGTTATGAACTTCAAAATTCTAGAGTCGAATAAGCAGATTTAGTTACATTCATTTTTATTTTAAACAGGACACTTTATGTTCAAGAGCAGGGAATAGAAATAGCTGTTAGTTTTTGTAATGTTCCTATGTTTAAAATCACTACATTTTAGTACATATTTCAAAAATATATAATTGATAGCATTTTGGTAAATACACATTTTTTGCTTTGCTTTATTTTTGGAATATGCAGAACAAAGTTGAATTCAAAATAGAAACTAAAATAAAAAATGGGTAAAAATGACTACTGCAAAATAGTATAAATGATGAAGATCCAGGCAGAAAACTGAAAAGTAGTTTTAGTTTTCACAATTTTTGGCCATTGTCCATCTTTTTGCACAAGCACTGAATATTTCATTGTTTTTAAAGAAAACTGTTCAAACTGCAGCAGTGAATGTGAATGAGCCCTACTGCCTGTGTGCTGCTGTGGTTTTATTTACTGCAGACTCTGGCCGCTGTGTGTGGTTGGCTCGGTTTGAATGATGCCTGGCTCTTCTCTGTCGACGTGGAGCTGTCCAAGACTCGGAGCCTGGGGCCAAACGGGACACAGCCGCTCTGTGTTTACCCGAGACACTGAAACTTACCCACTACCTACTATTAGCAAGGACAGTGTCGACATGATGCATTCACTACAGCCCCCTATGGACTTCAACCTACTACTTATTCTCACTCTAAACCAAACACTTAAGAGTAGGATAACAGTTTTTGTGTTTTATTTTTTGCAGGACTCCAACAGATCTTTTTGACCTATGTTAAAAGTTTTCAATTTTGTTCCCACTTGTTGGAAGTAATTGCTTGAACAGAAAATGTTACCGTCACCTGCAAATAAAACAAAAGTAAGCTCTTTGGATATGTTCATGAACAGTGTGTATGTTCTGGACAATTCATATGCTGGAAAAGGGCCTTAATGAAGAGTAGACAAGACCTTATAGTTATCTAGACTTTCTTATTAAGAGAGAGAAAGCCCAGTCAATACCAGCAAGCTTAGGCCAATCAAATAGATTAAAATAAAAAAACAAACACTAATTGCTCACTAATTGCTAGAAGTTTAAGGTAAGCTTCAGGGGTTGGGAAGTTAAGTGCTGGATTATGTCACTTAATTAATGGTATTTGCATTAAAAGTGAGGTAGGTTTGGATTAAATCTATCAACAGAAGTCATTTTAACCATTACCAATTACAGCTGTCACATGGCTTGTGATCTGACTTCCATGAAGGAAGAATTGGATTCAAATTTGTGAAGAGAAACACCCCACACCTCTAGACCATCTTCCACTGGTTACACTGGTACCACCAACATTTTTATTGATTTAAAGCACTAATTAGCCAAATGTATTGATATGTAACACATGAATTATTGCCATGTTGGAAATGATAATGTTGTTTGCAACTGTACTCAACATTAAACAGTAAATTTGCAACAAATTATTCTACTGATTAATTTTTAAGTGTTTTAGCCCAGAGCAGGTTTTCTGTGCAGCTGAGATAGACTTGAACCTGGCAGCATTGGACAGTCTGAGTGACCTATTTTATCAGACTCTCTTTGCTCTGACATTGTGTAACCAGGAGAGGCTTCAACAGGAGACTGTAGCAGCAATATCAATCTGCCTCACTGCAGAAACATGGCCTCATATCCGCGGGACACAAATACTGCAGCTCAGGTTACAATGGACTACAGGCTCCGAGAATGGAAAACCTGTTTCTGGAAAAAGCTGTTACATTTCTGCAGAAATGATATGTGGAATCAAAGCAATTCTGTCACAATTATAGAGGATGTCTGCTTTTGAAAATAATTGTGCTTTGCTTCCAGGTTCATTCACTCAAAGGATTTGTCCTTGTGCCAATTCGACAAAACGGCTGCATTTGAAGCAGTACATATAATGAACGGTGCACTTGTTACTCTGAGCACTGCATTTACCAGTTGGTAGGTCCATTTTGAGTCAAAGTCCGGCATCATTGAGTTATCTTTGTTACTTGTTCACATCTTACTGGTGCAAATAGTTGTTCCAAAAGGGTAAAAAAACAACAGCACTTCTAGTAGTAGAAACATGTAAAGCTGCCAGTCCTTTTTATGCTTTCATTGGTCAGTGATTATGCACCATTTCTGCTCCTCAAGCGACACAGCAAGAAGATGAGCCACAGTCTCCTTTTATTTATTTATTTATTTATTTATTCTGTCATCTGAAAAAATGTAAAAATGTGTACTACTACGTGACCACACATCATCTTTACACAAGTGGACAGCAACAATAAACAAAGTGGTAAAAGTGCTGTGTGAAAACCAAAAAGCATGTGGCTAATATGCATAAATAAACAAAATGTAGGCATTTAACACACTCTTTATATTTTTGTGTGTAAACTACAACTCTTTAACTAATATTCCATTCATTTCCCTTAACTTGGTGGTGACGTGGAAAGGTGGTCAGCAGTGTTGCAGGTCAGAGTCAGGGCGAGTTTCCCTGTATCTGGGTGAGTTGTTGCCGGTTTCCACCACCAACCTTGAAAAACACACCACTGGCCAATTCTTTATTCTTTATTCTGTGGCAACAACCAAGATACAAGCTGAAAATCTGGAGAATGTCCCTGCTCAATGAGTGTCCACAGGTCAGGTCAACAGGTTTACCCCACTGCCACTGGAGGGTGGTTAGATTAAATGTAACTTATTGTTATTGCTGTGTGCCCTAGTTTGTCTTGAAGTGTGATAGATTGTGAAATACTGGGTGGGGGAAACTGGCTAGGCTTTTGTGTCAGAATTACACGGTAGAGCTGCTGAAGAGTTTTGAAAATAGATATTTCCCGACTCAGACATCCTCCGTTAACTCTGGTCTTTCTGTGAGGAGTCTGCATGTTCTCTCCAGGTTCTCCAGCTTCCTCCAACCGCCCAAAGACATGCATGTATAGGTCAGTTGGCAACTCTAAAGTGCCCCTAGTGAATGAATGTGAGAGTCAATGGTTGTCTGTCAATGTTTGTCTGCAAGTGCCAGCCCTGTGCCATTGTCCAGAGTTGCTGGGATAGGGTCCAGGCACCCGCGACCCCCAGTGGGACCAAGCAGTAGAAGATGGATGAAAAATGGATGGGCTCTGTCAATCCAACCTTTAAAACTTCAACCAGATGCCTTCTTCTTCATATTTTATTTACCAAAATAAGAAAATACTAATCAATTAACACTACAAAACCCAACAAAAATGCAGCCGTCCTGTTCATGAGAAGAAAAAGAAGACGACTAAACAGCAGAGGCTCTTGTTCCTCAATTTGCTTTCAATGTGTTCCCCAATTGAATGGTGGATTTCTAAAATGAAGGCTAGGTTATTTTGTGTTTTTCTTTTCAACACTTTAACACATTTTTAAATTTAGTTCCAAATACATAGAATTATATATTAACAATAAAAGGTATTTGGTCCTGCTGCTCATGCTGAATTTGAGACCTATTGTGCTTTTACATATCCCCAGTTTTATTGAGGCAGAGAGAATAAAATCAATGTCTAAAGTTAAACTCTAGAGTGAGCCACAGTAACGATTCCCGCGTCTTTCACAGTTTCTCTTTATAAAATCATTAACGTTAAACGGCACCAACAAACAGCTCATTGAAGGCGATATCCCCAGATCTTTGAACAGCCTCTTATCAGGATTTTAAACCAATTATCCTCCGTGTATACAATCTCGGAGGAGCATTTTTAGGACTTAAAGCTTGTTCATTAACATCCAATCGACTCTTTGTGCCGATCGCAGTCAAAACTTATTTTGCTCAACACCGGTTAAAACCACCAGAGACGGTCTTATCACTGTTTAATGAAGAACAATGCTGAGGTTTTACTGGCTTTAATTAAAGGCAGTATTTTTGCCATCACCTCTTCACAGACCACAGGCAGAGGGTATTTTTAAAGATTGTTATAGATGTCCAAAGATATATATTTCTTGATTGGAATTCATTGTTGCTGCAGACTTTGGATTTTATAACTGTTGATCTCTCAAACATGCACTGGCCTTGGTTTTGACTTGGGTCTGGAGGTGCCTGTAAGTCTCTGTTTTGGCCATGATTATAAGTCTCAATAGTGTGGTCTTAATTACACCCTACACACTTGAACGTGACAAAACAACACTTTAAGGGAACTAGTATAGTGACAATAATCAAGGGAGTGCATATGTAAAAAAGTGTCAGATTCCTCTTAATATGAGTCACAGTCATTTCCGCAACAAAACAATTGACAGAGAAAGTAAAGAATGTTTAAACATGTTTAACTTTCTCTTTGCTGTTATGTGGTGAGTCATAATTTTACATATCAAACTTATGGTTACATTTGAAATGATAAAGCATCCAAAAAATGACAAGGAAAAAGCAATAAGCAAAGAAGGTTTACATATTTGTGGAGCACTGGACACCGTAGGAGGAGCTACTAAACTACAAAAAAGCCAATCAGCAAAGGTTAAGGGATGGCTTGGGATAATAAAAGTTGTATGTTATCATTAGATGTAATATTTATCTGAATATTAGCATCAAACTGTGAGTACCCGATTTTTTTTTTACCCTTGCATTTAGTTCGACAGTTTAATCACCTAACAGCTTATTATAACAGGAATCATCTGTGAATAAACAAGACCTTAAAAGTATATAACTGGATTTTTTTACTCTTGCATTTAGTTTGACAGTTTAATCACCTAACAGCTTATTTTACACTGGAATAATCTGTCAAAAAACAAGACCTTAAGATGTGATCAAGGCTTTATAATTAAAGATTTTCATAGATGAGAATGATCAGCCCACAGCGGGATTTTGGCCAGTCACAGCTTGCTTCTGGTAAAAAGCAGACTCCCATTGGTCAACAAACATGTCTTGCAATACAGGGAAACAGCTAAACAAAGATAAAAATAGAGAAACTGGCAGCAGATTATCAGATTATTGATTGAATGTTGGCAATACTTCGAGGCAATGTTTAACGAGGCAGAGGTAAATAAAGGATCGCTACAGTCTACGGTAAACTCCAAATCTAAAAGTTTTAGGTAAGCTCAAAACTTTGATTTATTGTAACGTATTAGTATTTTGTGGTGAAAAATTGGTCGGGTTTTACCTTTTTTGTAAATAAAGAGGAAAGGCTACTATGCTCCTGTTGGTGGATAGTGGTAGGGGCTGAGACTGGGATGGCAACGTAATATAGACTTAATTATCAAGGATTTTAATAGATTAGAATGATCAGCTAATTTTGCCAATAACATGTTTGCTACCAGAAAAAAATGTGATTCTATTGGTAGACACTGAAGACAAGTCTACTGGTAGATAAATGAGTTATTCCTTTACAAAATTCTAACTTTCGGTTTTATGTAATGTAAAAGTATTTTGTGGTATTATGTTACTATGCTGCTGTTGGGGTGCTTGGTGGTCTGAGACAGGGACAGCAAAAATGAAGTGGGGTATTGGAGCTTTAACTGTTAACCCACTATGTAACAAGATATATTTTAAGTATAATATATATCTCTATCTCTATCTATACCAATGTAATGTGGAGCAGTAAACAGAGCAGAGTTGTAACACAAAGGTCCGAGCCACTCTTCCAAAGTTCGCTCTGACCTGACACCTTTCAAAACCAGCTTTGTTCACTGCTGTCAGACTTGAAATGGCTCTGAAAATCACATCATTTGGAGGTTGTTCGCTGCAAAAGCAAAACAGGCCAACTTGGAGCACCTTGGCTTTTCTTTGAGAATGGACAGCTGCTGTTTACTTCCATTCAATGTAGAGGCCTTTAGAAAATATAATGTGGCTCTAAATGGAAGCTGGAATTACCAACACAACTGCAGGCTCTGTTCATTTTGACAGCTCAGTATTTTCTTTGAGACTAGTTCTTTTCAGTCTCAAGACTATCTACTGTCCTGGATTATACATGTGGTCAGAAATAATGATTTTAATGGTTCTTTAAAGGTTTATTCTGTAAAATGATGTAGCAAATAGCTGGAAAAAGAAAATGTAGCAAATGGCTGCCCATAGAGGACAAACTGAACCCAAAGCCCACATCAAGTTGCAGTCTGCTTTTTTCCCACGAGATGTCCAGGCAAATACAAAAAAATACATTCCCCACCGGGAACATCCTAATTGCTGCATATTCATTTAGATGTTTACCTATTTCTGCCCTAAACAGTTTATTTAGCCGTCTTTAAGTGTGCAATAATAGTCTTTACGCTAAGTTAATATCTTCCATGTAAATATGCTAAATCTATTATCTATGAAAGTAAGTATGGGTGGGTGCAATAATGCTGCATTCATCTGGGATCGCCTGCTTTTCTGGGTTTCTGAGGAAGTTTTTTGACTTTTAAGAGAAAATTATTGTTTAACACAGCTAAAAACGAGAAAAAATAATGTTAATGAATATACAACTGAAACATGGAGTGCATTTAATGCATAAAAATAGACTATTTATTTAAATGCAAACACAGGTCAATGAAAATGTGTCAGAAAGGTAAAAATGGATTGTATATTCAGTATTAGTGAATTCAAAGCTTTTTAAAATTGCCTTATCTGAAAAATTTAAAACATAACTCCTACATTTTACAACCTGAGTACATCATACTAAACTGAGATATCAAATCATATCAAAGTTAACTACTGTTAAATTGTCTGTAGTTGTAATAAAGCCCCTCCCCCTTTTTTCTGTTTGAGTGGAATACACGTTTACTCTAAAGTCTGACAGTATAATAACCTTGAGAAACAATTATGAATAAAACTTGAAAGTGTTTTTAAAGGTAATTGGGACATTCACTCATATTTGGGTTGTATAGTATAATAAACAATAGAAATAGAGTTCTTCCAAATAAAGGAACTTATTTTACATTAATGGTATGCCAGTAATACTGCAATTATCACGACATTTTAACACCTCTGTGTACCTTAAAACCAATTATCGTCCCATACTACATGTATGAACATTTTTGTGTTACGGAAACGGTTTCCTATTTGTCCAAAGCACCATGACACAGCTGAACAGATTCACACATGGAATGGACAAAGTTTTTTTTTATAGTGCACTCATTCCCATCATATTTTATTTTAAATCAACAGTGACTGGGTAATCATTTCCTCAAAGCCCTGCTGAGTAAATGTGTTTTGCTAGAGCTTAAAGCAGTAATTTACAATAAGATAAAGGATATTAACTTTTCCTCTTTCCTTTTCCTTTTTTTCACTAAGTCCATTCCTTTTTACTAACAATAAACCAATCACTACTGCAGCCAAGCTCCTGTCGCTCCAAATACTCTTATAGACTGTCTGATGTTGTAGACTGACATTTTCCATTTGAAAAAAGGGAATTTGAATCCGTCCTTAAACCTAGCCTTTACATAAATCAATATTCGCCGTAATATTTTCATGAGCCGTGTTTTAATCCAGTGTGGAATGGTATCTGGTTATGACTGTCTCCTCACAGATAGACTTTCCTGACACTTTATCAAAGAGCACCGCCATGAGCCAAAACGCGCGGAGAAATGAACCTGCGAGGAGAGACGCGCTTAATAATTTTCTGCGGTTCATATCAGCGCAGTGCATGTTCACCCTGTTTTTAGAAAGTCGGAATATGCCAGTGTTTGATGTGCTCCGGTGAAATGTTATCGCGGCAGTGTCAGGCGATCGCACAAGGAGCAGGTTTTGGCTCCGGACGAAGAAACCTGCCAGTTTCCTTTAAGGTTTAAAACGAGCAGAAGAGAAGGCAATGAGAGAAATTAGTGCTGTGTTTAGCTGAAAATCACAGATGCTGCTGTGAAAGTACACAGAAGGTGGGTTCATTCTTGAGAAAGGCCACAAATATATACCTTTCAGCAAGCTGTCATCAGAAATAATGTAAAAAAAAAAAATGTTGATAATAATCCCTTTAGCTGCAGAATGGAAATGGGCATGTACTAGTTTTGTGGTGTACACGTTTGATGAATGAGAGCCAGCAAACACTTGGGTACAGGTTAGCAAAGTGCTGCTGTTTGTGGAGAACCATAGTGAACAGAGGAAAATTCTGAATTTCTGTACTGAATGAGTTATGAAGAGTAGAAATGTGAAAACATAAGTGGCTTTGAAGATCATTTTGGCCATCATCAAGCAGCTTTACCGTTTGCTGCAGGTTGTAGAAAAAAATCTGGCTTTAGAGCGATTCCACTGAGCTCTCTTTCTCTCACAAGTCCTGGTCGCTGCTATTTATACCCCTCATCACTCCAGACTGCAGAGCCGAGCCGAGATGCATATGGCACAGATATTAGAGACGGCCACATGCGGCGTCGGACTGAGGCAGTGTGAAAGTGAGGCCCGAGAGGCGGTGGGCAGCTCCTGAAGCCAAACTCCACAGCCGTCAAATCAAAGCGCTCATCTTTAATGTATGAGCCCTGTCCGACACCGGTGCCACCTCAGAGGAAGAGCGCAGGGATTATAACGGCTGAATTATTCATCATACACATGGACGATATCCTTTAAAGGGACAGTGGTAAGGCTCTGGGGCCCGTCTGTTGTCAAATAAACGGCATCAGACATGAAGAATAATTGGACAATGGTCTTGCAGGGTTCCCAATAGAGCTTCAGGACATGATGTTATTCAAACCTGCATTCAACTGTTTACTCCATGTGGGCAAAAACGCGGTTTCCCCACAGTTTCCAGCTGTGTTGTGTTAACCTGTCACACCAATAGAACTCTTTGAATGTGCATCATTTGCAAAGAAAGGAAAACAGAGCAAAAATACAATCACTGAGTCTTTTAAACAGAGAAGAGAGCCTGAAACTGAACTGGCAGCTTGTGAGCGGTATTTAGAAATATTAATAGAGACTCATTCAGTCAGTCAGAATGGAGAGTTTAGCAGTAAAGCAGATGTTAAAGACCTGTTGACCCATGGATTAAGCAGTATAACAAGTTTGTAAATAAAGCCACACTTGGTTAACTTGGGTTCAATTATTTCAATTCAGTTTTATTTAAAATAGCTCAATATCACAACAGCAGTTGCCTCAAAGGGTAAATAACACAAAATAGTTGCAAATAGACCAACACAAGACTTGGCTAATGATAAACACATGCAGTAAAGATAAACCATTTGTTTTTTGTTGTTGTTTTTTACTTAAGAGTCTACACATTTAGGTTTATATTGTAAAAAAAAACAAAAGTGCTTTTTATAATTCATCATCAAGACTCCCATAAACCACAAAAGATGGCCTTCAGCAACAATACACACGTATCTGTTTGAACCACCTTAGCTGTTTTGACTCCCAGTGCCATGGCAGATCATATAATCCCTTTTTTTTTGATGATTGCAAACAATAAACACAAACAAATTTTTCCCTAATTGTCGGGCATCTGAGCAAAAGTGTGACTCATGCATCTGTTATTGTTCAAACCTGCTGCAAATATAAACTGCAAGCTCTAGCAGTGTAATAATAATAATAATGCAACAATATTGCAGCTCCCTGCAGAGTTCCCCGCCAAGACTGAGGGTGTTTGTTAAACCATTTGTTTCCTCTATTTTTTGCAAATAAAGCTTGTGAACTCCACCGCGGATGTGTTGTTTATGTTGTGCAACACCTTTTGGATTACAAAAAATAAGGCACCAAGGCTCCAACTGAAAACAAAAGTGTCACAGCAAAGACTATAATACCTTTTGAACTCAACTAAATGGAAACCCTGCTCTGTAAAACGGTATTTCTTATTTTTGAATCATACAAGAGCGTTGCATTTGCCAGCATTTACTCCTGTATGCATGGGTTGGAAATAAAAATACTCAGATGCATTTGATATGAGAGAATGTATTCAACAACATCCATCTGATATAAAGCAGCATTTGTGTGGTCCTCAGAAGAAATTACATGGTGTCTGCAGAAGTCAAAAAATGTGAAAACCTGACACATAAATTGGTGCCCAGTGTGTGACAAAATAAAACAGGAAATTAGTGGAAAAAAAATTAAGCTAAGATCAGGTACTAGATGTGATGAAATCAAAATGTATATGCAGCACACTATTTTGGCATTTATAGGGATTTACTTCTGCTATTTGTCAGAATTTCACTGTAAACAGTACATTGTGGTAGGTTGAATCAGAACTGAAATGCCATACACAACTGGACAAAATGGATTAGGTGTTTTTGTAGTGTTTCATTAGCGGTATTACACTGTAACACAATGACATCTACACTAGCCTCATTTCAGCATTTATCTCAAATTGAAGTGTTGGAATTGATTGATTGATTGATTGATTTATGTATGCTTGCACAAAACAACACCATTCACTGCTCTGATCCCACTGGTTCACTGTGTGGGTGGTACTGACCTCAGTGTGGACCAATTAAACCCCGGTCTCTTTATCTCTGACGCTGTTGAAGGCATGAACGGGACCTCCTGATCTTGATATAATTATCCCGTTTACATTGTTCTGCCTGCAGCCATTGTCTTCACTCAGATCCTATCACCATCGCGCCGTAATTGCATTCATTGCCTTTGTAACCCCTCAGTGACTGGAGCAGGATGTATTCTGCTACAGCTAATTATGAACCAGAACATATGTAACATTTAGACTGAGCACATGCCTTTATTAGCAATTAATATGTAAATTGTATCATGGTATAGGAAAGATAAAAGTTACTCAGAAATTAGCGTTTTATGAATGAGAATTATTATTATTATTATTATTTTTTTAATAACTAATTGTAAACATATTAGCTCATAAATAAATGTGTGAAAAATACATTACCTAATTAACATAAAGCTGAACTGCAGAATCCAACAGGCTTTGTCAAACTGTGTCCTGGGGTATTTTTTCTTGAAGCTCCAAAATACAAAATCACAAAATCAAAAAAGAAACACCTAAGTGTAGTGTTTAGGATAACACAAGTAGGGCTTGGTACATGCAACTGTTTATGCTTTATACAGTAGCTGTAATGGATTGCTGTATGGACACACTTTAGAGTGCATTCACACCAGCCCCGCTTGGTCTGCTTTGATCAAACTCTGGTGCATTTGCTCAGTAAAACCAGTTCAGACCACTGTGGACTAAAAAAGCCAACTCTGCTCTGCCTAAAAACGCAGGTCTTGGTTCACTTCAAAGTGAGCCCTGGTGTGGTTTGAGTGAGGTAAAATGCAGTAACTGTATTATTCAAAAGGTTTGGTTCACTTGGCGAAGTGCAGTGTGAAGCGAATCACTTTTAGGCTCCAATCAAACCAATTCTTTTGGACTGTTAGATCACATATGACTGTCATAGTCATTATTAGACTAGAAAAGACCATTAAACAATAGTAACCCTATGCTGCACATGCCCTTCGCAATACATGATTTTATAATAAATGGGTCCTATAGTGCGTTCATTCTTCTGCCAAACAAACCAGAAATCCATCTGCTGATCAGCTGAGAGTTTTATGGAATTTGCTGGAGTTAAATTAATGGAAGATTACAACTAAATCAAAAGCAGGCAGACGCGGAGGTGTAAGACAGCAGCTCAAGAGAAGGGATAACAAACCACTGCTTCCCTCCATCATTTTAAATAATGTTTGGTCACTGTTCTGTAAAATGGACAAGTAATGTCTAAATAGTCATCACTGAATATCGGGAGTCATGTGTTTTAACTGAACCATGGCTCTGCCTGGACCTACAGTCTACTTTTACAAGTTGAGGAGTGTAATGACAGACATGAGTGTATCTTTGGGGAAGACTGGAGGTATTTGTGTCTATGTTAAAAATGACTGAATTGGAGAGTTCACAATTGGAGAAATGTTGTGTGACCAGGACCTAGAATTCCTGTGCTTCTTTATGCGTCCTTTTTATTTACCCTGAGAATTTGGCAACATCCTAATTTGTGCAAGTGGAAATGCTAATAAAGCTGCTGATGGCTGAATGTGTCCTTAACTTCAGCGTACTCCTGGGGCTCCCATCTTCATACTTTTAATCTCTGTCTTCTGGAGCAGGCACTTCCTGGATTTTATCAATACACCAAATGTAACACACAAAAGGACAAGTTGTTAGACAAATGCTTTGGGAACAAGAATACATACAGGGCAAAAGCCCTTCCTCCTGTTGCAAATTCTGACCATGCTACTGTCCAACTTATGCCCACATACAAATCAATGCCACAAAACAAAACTGTGTTGCAGTGGACAGATGATAGTGTGAGAGTTTGAGGGGCTGCTTCTCTTGCACAGACTGGAGCATTTTCCATAACATGGATTTAAATGCGACCATGGAGACTGTTACTGACTGTATAAACTTCTGCATATATTCAGTTGCCCCTAAAAAGAACAATTAGTACTTTCCAAATAATAAGTCACACCTAACCTTAAGGTTGTTAAAGCCATTATATAAAAGAGGCTGGCATGGAAAAATAAGGACTGAGAGGAGGCAGTCAAAGTACCAAAGGAACTTAACTGTATGCTTAAGGGAGAAGCAGTGTGAGACTTTAGAAAAGAGCTTTAGCTGTTCACAGTTGTTAGAAGAAGTCCACCCTATACCAATACCAAAGACTTAAGAAAAGACTACAGACTTGAAGGCTTTTGTGAGAATTGTTATGAAATGTTTTGAAAAAATAATGATAGAAATTGCTCCTTTTCTTGACCCCATGCCGTTTGCATACAGACAGGGGCTTAGCACTACAGATGCAAATATCAGTATGTCCCAGCCAACCTGTAAGCACTTAGAAAATTTAAATGCAAACGCTTTCGATACAGTTTGTCCTCATCTACTGAAAGTTATCTCTGCACAAATAATTTAATTCTTTTTTTTTTTCTTCAATCAAACAGCACACAAGTGAGAGTTAACAGCACTTTATCTACAGCTAAAACCAGTAGCACTGGTGTTCCTCGAGGAGCTGTAAGCTCTAATTATGTTTATTCACCTTCAATAAAAATCACTATCAATAACAATAACAAAATTTTAAAATTCTCAGATGACACCATTATTTTGAGCCTACTTAAAGTCAGAGACTGCCCATCTATACATACTTCAGAGAGACAGACACCTTTAGATTGTGGTCCGACGTAATGTGACCAAAACAAAGAGATGGTTTTTGCCCCAAGAAAAGTAGTCTATCATGAGCCTTAAGTCATTGGAGGCAGGGAGACTGAACAGGTTGAATCTTTTAAATACCTGGGTGTCTATGTTGACAACCTGTTTAAATTGAATGTACCTGTTGATTACCTGTGTTCTACTGTCTCTAACTGTCTCAGAGATGTTTATAATGCAGTGTTACAGATTCTAATCAGATATGGGATGGCTGCCTGGGTCGGCTCCCTCACTGTTCAGTACAAAACTAAAACTTTTCAAAAATGAAATGAAGGTGATTTGTAAGAAGGAGTACCCTTCCTTAAAATCAATTTTTGACACAAAAGTACTATTCTGAAGTGTGTGCAATAATGTAATGGCAATGTCATATTCATGTGTTTGGATTGTATAAATTGTGCTGACAGTTGTTATGTTTATGGTGTGAAATATTGTTTTTGCAGCTGTGGGCAGAACTCAAAGCCCAAGAAAAAAATCCTTTGGGACAATATAGCTTACATGACCTAAATCTAAAACATTCCCTGCATTTTTTAAGCATATTTTTCATGCATTCAAGGGCTGTCAACCAACCTGTCAAGTATGTGTGTGTGTATGTGTATATGTATATATATATATATATATATATATATATATATATATATATATATATATATATATATATATATATATATATTAATGTCTGCATATTAATGTCTTCTAAATAATCTTTTTAATCTTAATCGAAATTTTCATCAAATGGAGACATTTAAGACCCTCTCTTAGACCCTTCTGAAGCAGTATTTATTTTAGATAATTGAGTGTCTTGTACTGCATTGCCTCACTTTTATATAATAAACAGAAAGCAATTCAGACTCCCTCAATCCATGTGCTTCTTTCTTGATCACTTCGTGTCACAGTCCCAACCCCTTCCCTCAACACCAAAAGCAGCATAGCAACCTTTCCTGCTTTTCTTTAATTAAAAACAAGTAAAAATGGACCAATCCGCCACCACAAAATACTAAACATGACATCAAACTGACGTTTAGACCTGACCTTAATTATTTTTGTCTGTTCAATATCAGACTAATGTGATCCTGTAATTATCACCGCCTCATTAAACTTGGAAAGTTAAGTCAACTGTCATCTCATTCACAAACTATGCTGCATTTCACATACTGTGGATGTTCCTAAAATATGTCATATGAAACGTGTGATAGCCTCCAACACTTCAGTCACATTTTAGACTGATTAAGCTTAGGAAGTAGGCAGGATTTGAAACCATAAGGAAAAATGTTAATTAAAAAGTTTGACACAAAACCTGCAAAACTAAGTGCCTTAATTTATTCTGAATATCTTCATGGGATTATTAAATGGTGAAAGAGACACTGTCACGGTGTTGTTTACTTGTTGAAACCTAAGCCTTTCAGCCTTTTTCTTGCTCTATTTTTAGCTGAAATGTGTTCTCTTCGCTTTAGACGGCCGCCATCTCTTTCCTTGAAGCTGCAGAGATTAAAAGGCTAAACCGTGGACGCAGCGACATGAGAGGAGCTGAATTAGTCTGACAGTCAAGAAAAGTCTGCACCCCTCTCATGAATACATAACCTTGGTGTGAATGATTTTGTAGACATACAGTCATTCCCTGTTCAAAGAAAATGGTTTCCAAGACAGATTGAGAGTCTTGAATGAAGGACAATAGGAAACCAAGACTAAGGGACCACGTCACAACTCTATGAGTTAAGTAAAGGCAGGTGTTATATTTAATGTATTCATTCTTTCATCATTCATTCATTTTCTACTGCTTAGTGCCGTATATTTATTTTATAGGCAATATAATCGCCTTATTGTACATGTTATATACAAGACAAGTCATAAAACAACAGATCTCAGTTTTGTCTTACTTCTTACTTGCATTTTTGGGGCGTGTCCACATTTGTAGTTAGCTTTATTTAGTTTGCAACAAAACAGAAGACGATCTATTCAGTTCTGTCCGCTGCAAAAAAAACAAGTTCTTTCTCCAGAAACACACTGATGGTGCTGTCGGCCCAAATATACCTCCTCAGTGTTCCACGTTTGCCCTCTGCTCATTTTATATTGTTGATGGAGAATATTGTGTTTGTCAGCATTTTCCACTCTTGAGTTTGTGCTTGGGCTGGTTTAGACGTCTGTGGGCTGCTTGGGGTTCACACTTTATCCAAGTGAACCGCACTTGAAGAGCAACTGCACCAGAGTTTCTTTGAATCACAGGTTTATTCATATGATTTGTGTGATTAGATGAAAACCTCTGTCATCTTATCTTGTCCCCTCCTTGAGTTTGGACTTTGTGTAAGACACGTAGACTGTATAGCTGTTCACTTAGATCTCTTCCTAGGTATCAGGCACTGATCTTGGCCATGTCTCGGTCCCGACATCAACAAGTCTTAAGCTCCCTTCAGATATTGCATTTCAGTCTGTCTTCTCTCTTGACTCATGCTTGCACCTTGTTTTATTCACACCTGGAATTTACCTGTGTCCTCCTGAATCTACATTATATGTGTTTTAAGTGCCCCTTATAATCACCTGTTAAGTTAAATGAGTGCTGTGCTTTTGTTGGGGTGTTTTGTGTCATTTTAGTGCTTTCACCTCGTAAAGTTGGAGTTTTCACTTTGTTGCACATCATAAAGAATTTAAGTTATTTAGCAATTAAGTGTTATTTAGCAATTAAAATTTAAAGGTCGGTTCTTTTCTTTTTTAAACAAAGTCTGAATGCTGTTACACACACCACTTGAACACAGCATTATTCTCAGTGATTGCTGACTTTAACAGCTTAATCAAACTATAAGCATCGTCCGTGTAAGCTCTTCATGCAAACGGAGACACTGACTCACTACTATTGATAAATACTATAAATAATACTGACATCATTAGCAGCTGAAAACACAATGTCACTGATGAAGGAGGTCTTTCAGTGTTAGGGACCTCTTAGGACACACACATAAACAACTCATTTATTGTAGTGCACACTGCAATGCATTTCATAAGTATTGTTGGAGGCAATCGTGGTTATGAGTTGTAAACTTACAGATTTAAAGGTTTTCATATCACTGGTTCACTTTTTTTTGTTTATTCTTTAAGCATCAGATGAAAAGGCTAACTGTCAAATACAATTATTTAAACACCTTATGGCACTTTAAAGTGACTGAGACAGGTGAACATGGATGGTCACACATGGTGTCTCACAGAAGGACTGTCTCTCAATGCACTCACTCTGTGGCAGGGCTCTAGTCAAACCCAGGCAAAGCTTATTTAATGTTTTTTTTTCATTATGTTTTTTTTTTCTTCATTATATTGTGTTGTTCAGGTGGTATTTATTGTACCAGTGTCCAAAGTGCAAAATCAGCCAAAAAGTGCAAAAATATATTCAGTGAATAAAGGTCATCAAAATATATTTACAAATGTACAAAAACAAAAGACAAGTCTAGTAAAGAGTTCCCAGCCAACGTTACCTGCACTGTAACTGCTCAAGACTACACTGACTACAAGCCTGAAACAGTTCTCCTAAATGCCCCTCTGGCCCCTCCCATTGGGCTTCACTATTCCACAAAATATAAATCAATAAACAAACAATCTGTTGCAACATAAACATGTGGGGTGTTCTCATATTCAACAAAACATATAATAATAATTAAGAAAGAATGACTGAAAAGGCATAGTTATAGGGTTTTATGTGTAGGTTACCTAATGCACATCACATGATCAGCACCAGCGCGTAACTCAGAGAAACAGGTAAGTGCTAGCATGTATGAATGAACAAAGCTAACGCTCTCAAGTGTGCACCCTTGGGAGCATAAAAGCGGCAGGAAAACGGGAGGAAACACACTCCTATCATGTTTTGTTTTAAATGAGTGTGACTGGTTTATAATTTCCTCAAAGCCCAGATCAGTCAATATTGTTGTACTGGGACTAGAGACACTAGCTTATAGATTTAATGTTTCTTTTATTGTGTCCAGTACTAAACATGGTTGGTATTCTTTTTTTTCTATTTCAAAAAAGCCTGTAAAAATTATGCTTCTCTTTTCAAAAAGAGTTTCTAACGCGTCTTACAGTCACATGACACCAACATCTTCTTAAATGTAGAGTCACCATTGTTATGTCTAAAGTAACCAGCCCAAAAGTGAAGGTATTTCTACGACATGTGATTTTCTACATTCAGATCACCATCACACATTACAGAACCGCAGACTGAAATGTAAATCTTCTTAAGGTGCCTCTGTTTGTCAAAGATAAATAGTGAGTCTTAATCTCCTCTCTGTTGATGCCACTCATATCGTGAAATTTTTCAAAGACAGCAAAACTTTTCTTTAAACACATTGGTTTTGTGTTGTTGTATAATGACTTCAGTATGTCAGACTTAAATTAAAATACACAAAATAAGGCCAACATGAAGAGATTTCTTTTTGCACACATTAAAAAAAAACAAAAAACGGTTGCAGCCTGTAGTCATGTGAAGCTGTTAAAACATGAAACGCTGTGCCATCGACTCAGACTTCAACTCTAGTTTAAAGGTTGTCACTGAAACCCGTTTTGCCTCGAAGCTGCGCTGCTCCTCCGTCGAATTACCAGCCGTTTCTGGTGTCAGCGTCGTCGTGGTAACGGCCCGTTGGTGTTGACAGTAAATCCATTAGAGAAACCATAGCGGGAGATGAGCCACAAGCTGCTTTATCCCAGCAAAGTCTCCCTCTATGTGTTTAAGTGAGGCATCAATGGATGTTTCACTGTTTTAGAGAGATATCCATCTGGAAAAAAGCATTAAATAATGCATTCCAAAGATGAGCACACTGCATGATCAACTAGTCTAATGACATCAAGCCTGTCAGAAAGTGTTGAACCCTTTCTTATAAATAACAACAATGCATTTTAATGTCTTTAAATGTGTTAACCCTTCTGTAATGTTCATATTTAGGGGACAACAATAATGGTTGCAGGTCAAATTGAGCCGGTGCAAATTTTAACCATTTAAAAGGAGTGCTATTTTATTTTTTCTTCATAAATGTTTTTACAAATTTTCTTGAACTTAATTATCAACAGTAAATATTTAAGTAATCAAGTTTATCAAAACTCACAGATGATGTTTCTTTAAAAAATATTTCTCTTGTTTTACATTGAAAATAGTTAAGTACTGTTTTTCCTACATGAAAAAAATGTAATGTACACAATACAACAACTTTAAATAATATATTTATTATATATATTTGACTTTATCATAGGGACATGTTGACTGATTAGTGAGGACAAATAGCAGTGAGTTGCATTTTAGCCTGGACCACAATGATAGACAATATTTGAGAAAGACTCTAAGGTGGTATGGTGTATGAATGAAAGCAGAAGAGTAAGAAGAAGTAAGATAAGTGATAGATCATCAGAAGAAAAGAAGCATCAGACAGAGAGTGATATGAGACAGATCAGAAGAAAAGTGATTCCTCCAGGTGTGATGGGGCTACTGTCGTCGACCATGTCATCAACCATAAGTTACACAATGTGTGAGGCTGCTCAGAGGCTCCAGTTGAGCTGCTACAAATATGGATCTGGGGAGGAAGACTATTATCAAATATCAAGTTTATACATGTTAAAGCTTTTGCAATGTAAGCTGTTTTATATTTTGAAAATTGTGTGTGTTTGTTTGTGCACATATGTGTGCATCTGTGAATGGGCATTGGTGGGTGTTTGAGTGTTATTTGACAGTTAGTCTTTGCATCTGATGCTTAAAGAACAAACAAACAAGTGAAAAAAGACCATGTCTAACGGGTCAAATTGACCCGAACATCATGTATGTAACATGTCTGCGTGTGAGGGGTTTATGAAACCTTTACATCTGTCATTTTCCAGTTAGAACTTTACAATTTAACAGATCTTCCCATGGATCCTCTCATATTCTTGTTCGATTTGTACACCAAAGACTCTCTCACCAAAGATCAGCATTACATTTTGCATGTCCTACTGCTTATAACTATGATTGCCTCTAACAATACTGAAGGCAATTGTTGTTGTGATACTGAGCTATACAATTACAATGTAATTGAATTGAACTATAATTAAGCCAAGCAGAAAAGGTGTCAAGCTCCATAAATAAATTTTTATATTTTTTCTTTATTTTTAAAGTTTAAATGGAGTCAATTTGACCTGCAACATAAGAGGAGGGTTAAAGGTGCTCTGTGTATAATGTGTCAGACATAATAGATGATTACTATGTTTATGAGTTATTAACAATTATCTCAATTAAAACTTTTGTGTATTTGTGTTGGAAAATGGACATCTAAAGCTCCACAGAACAATGCAGAAGTTGTTTCTAGACAGGCTACACTGGACACACTGTGAAGATTCATTTTCTTGTATGAACTAATTAAATGTATTCACTTTTTCCATGAAGTGGGTCCTGAATCACTTTCTTTTATAGCCCTTTTCACATAAAGAAATTCTACCTGACTGTGCATCGTGCTATGTTTCTCTGATTGGTTGTATGTCTTTCCAGTTGCATCCTTAGTCAGTAAATGCTGTGTCCATTGGTACTGCCCTCTGGAAATTCAACTCAAATCCACAGATATAATTCTTTTTATCAAAGAGATAAATGTTAAAACTCAATGTATGACTAGCCCACATTATCCTTAAGGGGGAAAAAGTCATTTAACACATTTCAAATGAACTACTATGGACTGAATTGTGGATGTTTCACCTGTAAGCTGTCCAGAGTTGTCTCACTGGTGTTTCATTCTTCTTTCCCAATGCCGAATGACTGTCTCGTGCTAATGCATCAAACAGACAGTGCCTCGAGATGGGAAACCTCAGTCTTTCTCAAAGCTACAAACAACCCACAATGCGAGCGCTGAGATTTTTCAAGCTCGTGTTACTCTGGGCTGGTATCTCCACGCCTGAGCGACGCCGGCGTTTGTCATCACGACAGGGGAAGCAGCTGCGGCGCCATTTATTTTTATAATTCATGGTTTGTGACTTCATAATAAAGCCCTAACATGGAGCGTGGTAGTTTTGCTCTAAAACGAGTCCAGGTTGAATAAGAGAGTACACCCAATAGATAGTACCACAGAACACGGTTTACATTAGTCGTCCTCCTCCGTGACGGGATTCTCTGTTGTGTTGTAGCTCGGTGGATTAATAGCATCAACTGTCTGCTCAGATAAGAAGGGGTTTCTAAAGTTGTTTTGCGGTGCCCTTTCTTATCCATTTGTCAACTCTGGGCATGTCTGTAGGCTTTTCCGAAACCTCCGAAACTTCTACTCGAGCCATCAGTGCTCTAAGTTTGTACTCAGCCTAATCACCAGTAAGTTAAAAAACTATAAAACTATATAAGATCTGCTTAAGCTGCAGCTCAGGTGGCTGTGCTTGATCATTATAGTCTATGTGACAGAACAGTGGTAATGGGTTGAAACTACACTGAATTCATAATTTGATGCAAAGCTTTTCAGACAAGGGCTGAACTCAACGAAGAAGCATTAGAGACTTTTCTTTAAAAAAAGAGCAGAACGATTTCTACAAATTTCTTGAACAGACAGGATATTTTAATTTAGAGCTGTCCTGCAAAGCTGTGATGAAAAAGTCCTCAGTTGACCCTAAATCAGTTAATCAATCAAAATAACTGCCTTTAGCTCCAACAGACAACATTCACTGACCTGGGCTTTGAGGACATTTTAATCCAGTCACTGTCCATTTAAACATAAACATGATGGGAGTGAGAGCATTGAAAGGCAGACCTTCTTTTTTTTTCTTGTTCTTGTGCCATAGCAGACTAGAGACAACGATGGCATATAGCTGCCCATTACTGTTCTTTAAATAACATCTTTCAGGGTTTGTACGGATGCTTGAAAATGCTAATTTTAATACAGTGTTTCCAAGGTTGTAAAAGTCCTTGAATTTTGGATAAAGTGCTTGCAATTATGATTGTGTTGCTTCAATAATAATTCACAATCTTACTAAGTAATAAAAAAAAAAAAAAGCTTGCATGCACGTAATGAATACAACAGCGCTCGTGTTTGCACGTGTGGCTATAGCGTAATCTGCCAGTGTTTTTGAATGTGCGCCCTCTGTACAGAACCAAGATGAAAACATGCAGGAGGTTGCTGTTTCAATGATCGCTGGCTAAAGAGGAAAAGTGTCAGCTCATTTTTGAGATATCAGCCTTCCTTAAAAAGAGACCAAATTTGAAGGGACACTTCATCCAATAAATGATCATCTTTTTGATCACACAAGTTTCATTTTTAGGTGGACTATCCCTTCTCTGTGCTCCAAAGTATTCATCAGTTTAAACAATTTCAATCTTTTTATACCACAATGGATTTAAATAAGAAAAACTACATACGGTATATGAATGTCAACATGTAATTAACTGCAGTTGTAGGGCGCTTGAAAACCATGAAAACCCACCTTGAAAGTGCTTGATAAATGCTGGAATTTGAACTTAGAACCCTGATCTTAACATCGACAATCACAACATCTTAACTTTGCATCGACTATGCTCTTGTTTCTCAGAGAGCTGTCATAATCCAATATTGTGACACAGTTTCCTTTCTTTAACAATGCCTCCAGGTGTATTTGTATCCCACATCACATTCTGATTAAATATAGCGATACACAGCATCTAACCTTGTCATATTCTGTGATTACAGGCCATAAACTTGTGTCACTGAGCTGCCACCGAGACATATTCACTGACAAACACTGAGTGCCCTTGAGTGACCTCTATTTGTATTATCGCTGCGTCTGTCTCCTCGCTGCGTGTCGCTGTCCTGATCCTATCTCCCATCATGCTTTGCTGCCCTCTGCTCAGCATGCCGCCCACGCTGCACCCCCCACGCGACCCCGACTTAAAGAGAGAAAAAAGAAATGAGGTACACAGCAAAGAGGAGGCTGTGACAGAGAGGAGTGAAGGGAATAAACAGGAAGAAGTGCTCGGTGTCTTTGTTTTTGGCCTAGACTTTTGTCATAAGTTTAGTGTATGTTATGCACTGGTTTAGATTTGGATGTGGTTCTGTGCTTTCATAGTTGTTATCCTGGTTTAGTTATGGGTATTTAGTTCTTGTTCAGTCCTGTTGTAGTCCTGGTTGAAACCAAGTTTAGACCTGGTTTGGTCCTGGTTTTGACCTAGTTTAGACCTGGTTTGATAATTGTTTTAATCATGAGGTAGATCTAGATAGTCCTGGTAACGTTTTTTGGTTTACTCAGATTTTCAAGTATAATTGTAGTTCTTTTTTTTTTCTTTTTCATAATAGATCCCTAAAATCTTACCTTAGTTTTGTTTTTTTCCTGATTTAGGTCTCATTCCAGGTTTACTGGGTATAAACTATATAAGTGTAGGCTCTAAATTTCATCTTTGTTTTGTCTTGGTTTCAATCTTTTGATTCCTTGTTGAGTTCTAGTTTAGTCTTGCCTTAGTCCAGACTTAAGTGCTAATTCTGCCTTAGTCTAGTCTCTTTTTTAATCCTGGTGTAAGTGGATTTAGACCAAAGTTTGTTGTTAATATTGTCTTGGTTGAGGTCTGGGTTCTGTCCAGATTCAATGGGTAGTAGTCTTCTTGGTTTTTGGTTTTGGTCCCTGTTGACATTTGGTTTAGTCTGACTGTTGACATGTTTTTAGTCCTTATTTATTGGTTTTAGCACAGTCTTACATCTGCTTTAGTCTTCTAACCTGGTTTAATTAGATTTGGAATCTTTTTTTTTTAGTCTTGGTTTAGTCCTGCTTTAGGTCTGGGTTTGGTTCTTGTTTTGTCCCAGTTTTGTCCTAACTTGATTTAGGTTCTCATTCTGTTTTTCTCTTGTTCTAGTTTTGTCCTGGTTTAGGTGAATTTAGACCAGAGTTAGTTGTGAAGATAGTATTATTTCAGTTCTTTTTTAGTCCTGACATGGCCCTAATTTGTAGTAACCTGGCTCTATCAGATAGTGTGTGTCTGTTCCACAGTACTATATGGAGGGCTTCCACAGAAAACTATTGCAAAGAGCAGGAACTTTAGATGAATAACTGTGATTGGATTTATCATCTGCAGTTTTATCCAGTCAGAGCAATGCCATGTTGTTTACATTAGTAAGAATGAAATGGTTGCTACATGGTCCAACCTAAAACACGCCTAGAACTGTCAGCACTACCACCTCATTGGCCCAGTCACAGCTGGTCCAGACACAGATGCTTTGCTGTGAGCAGTACAAGATGGATTTTTGTAAGTTTGTGAATTCACAAATATCGTGATAATCCAGTTGCACAAGGTAACATTTCTACCTGGCTTTAAATCTCTTCATTTACTCATTTGTCCTAGAGTCTTAATCCTTACTTTAGTCTGTTTTTGCTGCTTGTTATAGTCCTGGTTGTGTTTTGAACATAGTCCCATGGATTTTAATCCTGGTTTAGTTGTGAGTATAGTCTCATTGCAGTTCTTGTTTAGTCCTGGTTTGGAAATGGGAAAGAGCCAAAACACAACAGAAATAGGAAATGTTGCAACATTATCCAAGGACACTTCACAACAAACTTTTGAATATGCAATGGAGAATTATTTCTATCCTTCTAAAACTCAGAGTGTATCAGTTTATTACTGGTTTCCTCTTGTTTAATCTTGGATTTATCTTAGTTTTATGTTGCTAATACTGATCTTGTCCTGGTTTAGTTATATTGCAGTCTCTAGTTTACTTTTGTTATTTCCTGATATAGTATTTAGTATAGTCCTGCTTTAATATGAGCATAGGCTTTAGTTCTATTATATCACAGTTTAATCTTTAGTTTTTAGTAATTTAGTCTTAGCCCTTGGTTAAGGCCTTGGTGCAATTTGGTTTTAGTCTTGGTTTGGTTCTTTAGTAAATCTCATTTTCAGTTGATGTTAATCCTTAATCTAATTTTTGGGTCACTCTAGATATTAGTCGTGGTTCAGTCCTGTTTTTCCATCCTGAAACACTGAGGTAAACTCTAGTGCTTGCCCGTCAGCTCTGATGATTTACTGCTGTGCCGTAAACGTGACGACTCGATGATGAGGCCATTTGCAGATGTGTTGCTGTATTTGCTGTTTAACGCTGCGCGCCGCTCTCGGGGGATGATTTATCAAAGATACGAGCGCGACCGTGCCGTCCGACGCCGTTAACCCAGCCTTATCATATTTCTCAAGTTTGCAGAGCATGGCTAATTGAGATAAATGAAGGTGGAGGCAGCGAGGACGGCAGAGCTCAGAGGTTTGTGCCGTTTCGCTTCAAATGCAGATTGGACTGTTTGTCACGCTCAACAGCAACAAGCGAAGGGACATACCCAGGTCTGTTATGTGTTTAGGATACACTGGAAAATAAGATGTATCCTTATATTAAGTGTTGGTTTACGTCTGGTTCTTGGACTTGTGTATGTCTTATGATTTAATGCTGGCTTATATAAAATGCATTTGAAGGAAACTTTCAAAACATAGATGCATTGTCATTACTTTAAATAAAGGAGTGAGTAAATCCTGGAGGGTAGTGACATTAGAGGCTGGAGGTACAGCGATATATACTGACACTAGAACGCTAGAAGAAGATTGTTTCTTCTTTATTCCCATCTTTCCAAACTTTAAATTCAGAGCCTGCAGCACTTTCCTACGTTTTAGGGACTCACTCTTTCATTTCACAAGGTCTGATTCACAAATGAAGAACTGTAAGACATTGACTCAAAACAATTTCTAGCTTAAAAAAATAGTACATTTTTGTCATCCTTTATTCTTAAAAGAAAACAAGTTTATTACAAGAAAAAGACAAGCTTCACTTGAGAAAACCTTCTTGTGTTTTTCCTTTTGTTTCTCGAGTGATGATTATCTAACGTCCAAACAACAGATGGCATTGTTTAGATCCACCTTTTGAAAAGTGGATCACACTGATGCAACGAAAGAACAAGAACTGACCAAAGCTAATCTTCGTACATCTTACTGTAATTTAAACGTACTCGTTCTGAACTGTACCGTGCCACTCCACTGAAAATGAGACTTGATCCTAGACTTCTGAGACTTCTAGCTTATCTGTGGTGGGTTTGCTTTTGTCATGGGTCTGATTTAATATTGCTTTAGTCCCTGTTAACCTGGTGTTCTTTGCTCTATGCCGGTTTAGTCATGATTAAGATATGATTTTGTGTGCAGTACTGGTTTTAGTCGATTTTTTATACTTAAACTTAAACTACTTCTACTACAAAGTAAAACCTAAATAGTATATTGTAAAAGCAATTATTTGAGAAAAAAAACAGGCTTTATGATGGCATCTACTGTTTATTATAAGGGATTTAAATAGATGAGAACCTCTATTAAGGAACGAAAAACTTTGGCCAATCACATGCTTGAAAAAGGAGCGCTCCCATTGGTCTAAACCGACTTCTCATATGACTTTCCAGGAAGTTAATAGCTGCTGTAAAAGTGCACTTTCAGCTCTGAATATGTCTTATAACGCAGTGAAACAGCACAAAAAAGAAAAGTATCAACAAAGAAAAGAGAGGCAACATAAAACGCTGATGAATACTGTCAATTCAATCATTTAATGTTTAATGAGGCATAGATAATTGTCGTTCTTAGTGCCGTTCAGCAGCTAAGCTAATGCTAAACTCTAAACTCTTCACACAGTTTGGTGAAATGTATTAGTATTTGTGTAGGAAAAATTATTCCGGTTTAATTTTTTTAATAAATAGAAACAAGAGAGGTCCCTAGGCTGCTTTTGGAGGTGAGTGAAGTCTGAGACAGGGACAGCAAAATGATGGCTGATTTAGTCTTTGTTTAGTCCTAGTATATTCCAGTTCAAAGGCGTTTCACTGCGCTCTTGGACATAAATGAGATTCTTATCTAAGACATGAAAAGGCAGATATGTTTATGGTCCGTAACAAAATGGCACTGAAAGAGAGAGCAGCATTCACAGAGACTGGTGTCTTTCTCTTAGTCTGGGAACACTGTCAGGATGCAGTCTCCTCACTGTCAGCACTGTTCACATTTGAGTTTCATGTCAGCCAAAACAGCCTGGCGACGGCACTTTTCCTGTTCAATCTCAGTTCGGACATGTTTCAGTCCTGGTTTAGTAAACCTAACCCTTTTAATGGGTTAGGTTTAGTCTTGGCATCATTGGCACAGTATAATCTACATAAAAACCTTTATGGCCAACATCTTACTCAAGTCACATTTTGTTCAGTCTATTTTTGACTCGACTTTGCTGTAATTAAACCAGGGCTTTATCAGAGCTGAGGGGCCTCTCCTTTGGGGCCCACGCCGTGCTGTGGGTCCCTCTGAGCCGCTCTGGTCTCTGCAGTGGGCCGACCTGGGCCTCAAAGCTCCTTCAGCTCAAATATATTTCCACCTTTTTGCCCCAAGTCCAATAAAGACCATAATACACTGTTTAAATAACCTGTTAAATTCGCAGCCTTATCCAAATCACTGCTATTTTATAACACGTAGAAGACAAGAAAAGACTTCCATAGATTTTGTCTCTAGGCAGCGTATGGAGAAAACCTAAAAGCCTTTTCTTATCTTATTTTACACTGTTGTTGCAGTTTCATACACTAATGTGGACTTCAGAACATGAATAGGGGAGTGAAAAACAGACTCTTTTTCCCATGTTGCCAAAAGCTTAGATAAAAAATAAAGGAAAAAAGAGCAATGGGATCCGAGCTGCAACACAGCTGTAACATATACACTATGCAAATGTATATGTGACTTATTTGATTGGAAAACTGTTGTATGGGCTACATGACACTTACATCATACCGCTGCTACCAGACACACCAACCTGTACACTACAGTTACGTGTTTGCACATTATCTTCTCGCAAAAGGAAGCAAGACTTGAACCTGGTCATCAATATTTCATCAATCCGTCTCATGCATGTTTCAGTGAAGCAGCCGAGCGGGAGTTCTTCAAATGCAACTCGACTTTAGCAGAATATGCTTGGAGCTCGACAGTGTGTGTATCAGACACAAACTCACAAATGCTTTTCTCTCTCTCTCTCTGAGCTGTTTGTACAAACATGAACCCAGTCTCTCCATCTTGGGCCTGTTTTAGGATCGTATTTTCTCTCACCGCTTTGTTCTTACTGTAACGTTTGCAAGGTTGAAGCACACTTTGAATTGAAGATGATGCTACTACTGCACTTTACTGGACTGCATTTTATATCAGAGTCTTATGTCTGTTTGGCTTAATTATAATGCACTTAAAAAACATTCCCACAACATTCCCATACACCACTAGATGCAGAGTCAATCAGGAGAACACATTTGGACTGACTCATGTTAGAGACACAAGTTCAACCAATTGTGTGTCAATATAGTCATTTGTAACTTGGTAAACCTGCAGTGTATTTTCCAGTACTGACTTCATCTTCTTATACAGAGAAACAGCACAGAAAAACAAACATAGAAAAAAGGGAAGCAAAGCAAAATATGCACAAATAATGCATTCATGAGATGGAGATAATTGCAGGATCACATTTTACAGTTACTAATGTATAGGGCCCCTTAGCATTTTAATAGCAAGAAGATCGTGGGTTTTATCCCGGGGTGATGCCCCTAATGGATGAATGTGACAGTGAATGGTTATCTGTCAATGTCTGTGTCTAAGTGCCTGAGACTAACTGGCCATTGTCCAGGGTGTACCATGCATCAGGCCCAAAGCTGCTGGGATAAGCTCTAAGCGGTAGAAGATGAATTAATATTTTTAATGGTTATTTCATTCTATAAACTTATGGACAGGGAACCACCACTGGTACTCGTACCCCAGTTTCAGAACTTTTAACTTTTACTTAAGCACAAATTTTAGCCAGTTTACCCACATCTGGCTTTATATTATAATAAAAACATCACACACATCTGTTTTCTGCATTTTACCACTACATTTCCTCATGGCATTCACCTTGTGTGGCACACTTCAACACTTTTGGCTCTTTATCACAAGCCCAGTACAGTTTGATTACAGCAAACCATGGGGAAGTGCAGGAATAAATGCCATCCATCTGCGAGAGTCTCATCTGCTGTCACTTTAAGGACAATAATCCGAGCGTCGCCGCTAAAATATTAGATTTATTTAAGAGTAATGGCCCTGCTCTCAGGGGCCCACCACAGGGGCTGCATTTGCATGTGGCAGCAGGAAAGACAGCAGACACATGCAGAGATGCTGTGAACATGAATAATATTAGTCCCACTGGAGATAGGACGGGGCTGGGGAGGTTAGAATATGCCTTATACAGGATGCAAACGAATAAGGAAATGTTTTTTTAGTTTTTTTTCCACCAAGTTTACCAAAAGTGTTTACAAATGAGTGGTGTAGGTCAATCGAAATGTCCCATAGTGGATGAATGTAAGAGTAAATGATTGTCTGTCTCGTGTCTGTAATGGAATAAATGGGAAAAAAAATTAATGCAATTGTCATGTAAGACATTAGGCAAACTAAATTTGTCACCCAGGTCCAGCAGCGTATGATGAGCAATGGGCAAGGGTTCCTCAATTTCCAGCCTCTGGGAAGAAGCTGTATTTGAACTTTTATGTTCTGCTTTTGAGACTGCCCTCTGTCTAAGGGGAGGGATTTAAACTGTTCACGTGTAGCCTTCTGCCTGAGGGTAGAGGTGTGAACAGTTCATGTGTAACCTTCTGCCTGAGGGTAGAGGTGTGAACAGTTCATGTGTAGCCTTCTGCCTGAGGGTAGAGGTGTGAACAGTTCATGTGTAGCCTTCGGCCTGAGGAATGTATGGAACTGAATATTGAATGCCATTCTTTGTGCATATTATGTAAAATGTTGTTTAGCTGTTTCCACTGGGTTTGTTCATTGACATCAGCATGTCCCTGCAGGGCTACCATAGCTGTTCACATGCAACATAAAAGGAGGAGTGTTAACAAATTGTTAACCTTCTGTACCTGCAGCGAGCTAGCCTACAACAACGCCTGTGTCTCTCATGTGTCTCTCTGTTAGAATGGACATATCTTGTTTTAGAGTTATTTTTAGGTGTTTACTCCACATGTGTGTTTTTTATAGAATGACTCCTAATGCACCAGTATTACCTTTGATTACATCTGAAAACTGTTGGCGGTTACCATGGAGACAGCATCTTTGTAATACGCAGTGGTTTATTTCTGTTTGTGTCTAATGTTCCTTCATTGTGAGTAATGTTAGACCACACCACCTAGGTAATTAGCAGTTTGGGCTTTTATTAGCTACAAGCAATAAGACTAATGTTTGTATGGCAATTTGACAAGTTTAGAAAGCATCTGGAAAGCTTCAACTAAACCATGAGAAATGTAGGACAGAAAGAAAGACAGCACCTTGACAGTAAAGTATTATACTGTTGTGTACAATAGATTTAGTCACTAAAATATAAATACTTTCTAATGTTTTTTTTCGTCCCCCTTCTTTTCTTCCCAAGTGTTAACATAGTGTGATATTTAAAAGCCTTTCTCTTTTCGTCTCCTGTTGTTTTCTAGCAGCTCTAACAAATGTTTGTGTCTGACATCACTTCCGCGACTCTCAAAAACGTGAGTTCTGATTGATCTCTTCTCAACTTGTCTCGTCTCCCTTTCCTCTTGATTGGATTTCACCTATGTTCATTTTCGTTTTGTTTTATTCATTGACGAAAGTGTTGATACATTTAGTCAGAGTTTTCGTTCTCAATCACTTTTTTTTTTTTTTTTCGCTTTGTTTTTGGACAAAAAAATATCTTGTTGATGAAAACCATGACAAAATTAATACTGTTCTGTACTGCAGTGAATCCCGTGAAAGAGTTATATAGTGTATGAAGTAGAGATTTTATTAATGTCAAAAGATTACTATTGACTTGATTTTGGTTGGATTTAAAATCTATTAACTTAAGCCAAATTGTTATTTTGAAATATTAGAGGGATTTGACCTTCAGTTGTCCATCTTTATTACAGTGGGCATTGTGTTTGTCAGTTTTGACTTAGTTGGTTTTAAATGGTATTTCTGGTAAAGGAACTTTTATTTTGAAATGATACAGAGAATCTGACCTTCAAATGTCCATCTAGGATGCTGAGAAATCCGAGTAGTGCCTCAGACACAGTAGTAGTTGACGTAACCTGCTGCAGATCGCCTTTGACATGTATTTTTAGCGTGTTTCCATTTGGAGCGGTGTGTGGGTCCTTTATCTTGCGCGGTGCAGTCCGGTCTGGCAGCTTTCGGCTCCTCGCGGCTGAAAAGAGGCTAGCTCCTCAGGGACAGTGCACCGAGCGCTCGATGGATGAGTGCTGTTTCAATCCTGCAGGCTGGGATCACACAGAGGGAAACAAAAGCCAGAGTCCGAGGCACATTCAATTTAGTCCAATGTAATGTTCTTTATTTACAGGAAACTGTTGGTGGAGAAAAGGGAACAGAAAGACAATTTAGAGAATAATGTAACACTGTGTAACTGTGGATTTAAAACCAACTCGCGTCTGTGACATTATATGGATGTGTTACTGCAACCAAGAGAAATTCAAGACAAGGCTATTGCAGATGATCTCAGACCTGCTTTTCAAAAGTGCTGTTATACTTAGACTAAGGCAACAATTTACATTTCTCTACAGGAAACTGTTATCTAATTAAGACTAGGTTAAGACTCGTCGTAATGTGACAACAATGATAATACCGGTATCACCCTGAGTGATGGGGAGTTTCCTTTTTTTTCCCTTGCTTTCTTTGCTCTGAAATAGCCTATAAATGCCCGTGACGGTGCCACGGTGGGAAAGTGACTCGCCGGTGTTGTGACTTAACACCAGTATCACCGCCAACCCAGTCTATCACAGCCAGCCTAATTAAGACTCTAAACCTTTTTTTAAAACGGACAAAAGGGCATTAAACGTAATGATCTTGCTTTGACAATACTTTCAAAAAGGATCAAAGGCATGTTAATAGAAGACAAAATACCATTAACAAAGGAAGAGAATGTCACAACACAAAACCTCATGAGCTAAAGTCATTTTAGCTTTCCTCATTCTCCATAAGTTTTCTGCGACTATTCCACCTGCTTAGGGTTTTACAGGATATGCGTGTTAACCCCGACACCATGGCTGATTCTATTTTCAGCCTCCCATTTGCAGGAGTGTCCTGAAGAGGCTAAAACCTAATAAGACCCAATTAAAGTGCAGTACTGCGCTCCTCACTGAAACACCAGAGACAGACAGAGTACAGCTGTGATCAATACCAACAAATTGCACTAATGAGCAAACAGCGAAGCTACGTCTTCCTTCAAACCATGTGACCTCAGCTCAATGGGAAAGTTCGACTCAGCCTGCATTTCATTAGTACTCTTTCCGGTTCTATTACTAGTCACTATAATGTGGTTTCAAGCTAAATTTTTAGTCTGTCTCAAAAAACAATATAAGAGTGTGTGTGGGTGTCTTAAGAAAGAGGATAGACGTCTAATAAACTGTTAAATCGTCTAGTATAAGCTGAAGTATACGCTGTGCATGAAAACATCTTGGACATCTAATGTGGGCAACCTTAATGGAAGGTGAAAGTAAATACATTCTGAACAGATCAGTTCAGATCAGTATTCAAACTTCAAAAAACTGCTTAAAGCCCACCTCTTTAAGAATGCCTACAATCTCCAAAAATGTCTGTTTTTTTTTCTGTTGTTTGTTTGTTTATTTTTTGTGTAAATGTAAAGCGTCTTTGTGTACTGTTGAAAAGTGTTATATAAAACAAATGTATTATTAATTATTATTATTAACTTGTAAGTCTGACAAGTTTTCATTCCACTTTAGGTTGAGGTTAGTCCCATCATTAGTATTTCATTGCATAGCCAAATAACTGACCACTGTGATTAGATACTATGCTAAGGATGTTTAATAACGGGTCAAAGCTGCATTCTCTGTAATTGTCCCTAAATTTTTTAATAAAATGTGATTTTATTTGAATGTAACCGACTAACTGAGTCAGATCAAACTCTTCAGTCTTGGTCTTTGCTGAACAGTACCAGATGTAAAGTCACTCCGGTTCCACTTTTTCTTTCACTGGCAGTTCTTTAGTGCAACATTAAAACACCACACAAATCTCACAAGACAAGGCCTCATCAAAGCGTCCCAATTAACTAAACCCGCAAAGACCGAGCCGAGAGGGAAGTGGCAGGTAACAGACAAGATAAAAGCGCTGGTTCTCCGGACATCAGCACTGCAACGCTGACAGATTCATAAAAGCACATCCATCAAAGGCAACAGCGAGGGAAATCTTCTGTGATAAGTTGATCTCAGACGGTTTGACTAAATAGACCACTGCACAATGAAATATACACACTAAGAATAAGATAAATATTGGGTTTAATTATATTCAAGGTAATTGTGTGGTTGAATTGAGTGGATTAATGGTTACTAAATGAATGAATATATGAATATGAAATAAAAAAAGAAAACATAGAGTTTGATTGGAACCTTCATTTATGCGTAGTAAAAGTAGTACCAACATTTCACAAGTTCAGGGTTAGTCACATCATCAGTATAATTATGTTCCTTACAACTGTATGTGTTATATTCAATCTTGCTCTAAATCTGCCTCCTTCACCAAATGCTTACCCCTCTGAGATTGTACTGGACTCTTTTCATTTTGTAACTGTTCCCTCTATCTATTTCAGTGCATCATACACCAGCCTTGGTCTGGACTTGTTCCCAATCCCTAAAAGTCTCGGTCTAATGCATTCAAGGAACTTGTTGATGTATACAGTTGGTCACTTGTCAACATGTATTTGGAATTTAATGTAAAATCTAAATAGTCCTGTCCAGTCTTAGGCCATGTCAAAAAAAACTCTCTAGTCCAGTGGTGGCCAAACTAAGGCCCAGGGGCCGCATGTGGCCCATTGAGCTGTGTAATGTGGCCCGCCAAGCATTTACAAATTATTTATAATTTAAGACAGCATGTATTTGGCCATTTTCCTTCAATGCCTTGAACTTTTGCTAAAGCTAGCATCATATCTACAAACAGAAAATATCCATTCACAAGTTTTTAATATGGAAAGGACAGAGATATGAAGTCCAGTCAGTACCATATGTCTTGAAACTGTTGCAGTTTTCAAAGAACATAATATCAGCCACCACTTTTCCACTAAACATTATATTAACCAGTCTGTGCAAGAATTTACAGGTTTTCTCATGTAATTTGTATTAGTTTATAGTTTACTGGTCTGGCCCTTTTGTCAGATTTTAAATCCCAGTGTGGCCCTTAAGCCAAAAAGGTTTGCCCACCCCTGCTAGTCCCTCTAAAGTGCACCATAAATAAAGTTTAACATTTTGTGAATTTGTATTGTCCCAAATGTAATGCATACAAGGTTTAACACAAAGCATCTTGAAAAGTAGTTGACAGCAATGGTGAATAGACTACAATGCTTATATTATTATATATGTACTATGTTACTGTCACTTTCTCCTCATAAACAACTCTGGTATCAATGAATGGCAGCTTTATCTTCACTTTTCAAAAGCAGAGGGCTGCGTTGAAAAAAGTAAGCAACTTAGTTATTGTTTTGCTAATCCCTGAGCATCTCTCCTCTGTCTTTCTACTGTTGTAGGATTTACTACAAATTATGTAAACACATGGCTTTTCTCTGTTGATTAACCACTACAGTATCACTCACTTGTCGTAAAAAGAAAAGAAAAGAAAAGAAAAAAACACTGCTTACACTCTCACTCAACTTTCTCTACTGCAACACTAATTTAATGCAGCTTCCATAGTCAGATTTATAATAATTCAGTGAGTCTTTGTTTGCATTAGCACAGGTTGTTTTATTGTTGATGTTGTCAGTCAAGCCCGGCACTGGATTTATTGTAGAAAGTGCAGTCTGGAGGCTGAAATAATGACAGGGTTTGGACAGAGAGCAGGTTTAGGCTGTACAGTAACAGTGGGGGGGCAGAGTGAAAGGGCAGAGGGTCAGCAACACCCCCTGGGGACTTTTAAAAGCTCTTACTAAAACACTCGGCTCTGTTTGACTAGAGACAGAGAGGAGAGAGACAACTCTACAGTTATGTTTCCACAAAATGTACGACCAATTTGAAGCCTAATGTTGAAAAAATAAGAGTCCCATTATGCGCTATTAAAACGGACAGTGAGGAAGTGATGTGAACTGGTTTTGAACTTCTTTCAAGCCTCCTTTAACATTGTTTTGCTGAAAAGGCAAGGCATTCATTTAGTGATGAGTAAAGATTTCGTGTACAGCTCTAAACAGAAATATTGTGTTGAAGATAAAGATTTTAAAGACCTACTCTTCTCTGTTCAAACATAATGTGTGTCGACATTGTTAATTGTTTGACCATGACTCAGAGGAACAGAGTCACAAATTACGCCAGCTAAAGTTAAAGTTTTAACACAAAATAGCAAACATTATATGGACACTGACTAGTGTTAAATGTACTGAGGTGAATTTGACACTTTTTTAAAATAAATATTATATTTGCAATATTTAAAAGGGCAAAACGATGTGTGCACAGGGAGTGCATCAGTGGCTCACCTGGTAGAGCACATACTATCTAGAGTACATACCACACACCTGGGTTCTATTCAGGCTTGGGTCACGTTTTTATTGTCATTAGGTTTTTATTGTCATTACTCTCTCTCGCTTGCTTCACTGTATCAAATATAGACAAAAATAAATAATCAAAGTAAATCTATTTATGAAAATGCAACTTATCATGAGTCAAAGACTGGGACCATCTGTGGAGCATGTGAATGTAGCAGTGCCAAGATTGTATTCTAATGTAGGTTTGACTACTTCATATCTGCCTCTTGGACTTCTGTTTGCCTAAATTCAGACTTTTTAGTTAATTCAGCTGCATGCTCACATGGCATATCTGCCTCCTGTTGTTTCTAATGATCTTTCCAGTTGTTCAGGCAGGTGTTATTTTTCAGTCTTCTCTTCTCTCGGCTCTTCACACTTTCAGTCTTGTTTTCGCAATGCTGTGTCTGCAGAAAACCTCATTTGAAACCAACCAAGCACAGATGTCTGGAATAAAGATGACACCAATCGATAAACATTAGCATTTACTGCTCACGTCAGCTTTACATAATGTTCACCTGACAAAACACTGTAGATACACTTCGGTTTAATGTGTCAGGTTACAGGTTGTCTTTGTCTCTAACAAAGATAGATATAAGTTCATATTATTTCTCTTAACTCAAAGCCACATCATGTATTGTAATAGTGTATCCATACTTTATAGCTTTATATTGTAACATATAACCTAACAATGGGAGTGTTTTTCTTTCCAGTAAAATTAGTTTGAAGGGATAGTTTTGTGTTTTGTAATTGTGGTTATATATTTTGGTGTTCATTTATTTCCTAGTCAGAACACTTTAGCTGTGAAGTCAGTAAAGTCAATTTCTGCTTCTCAAAACTTAACAGCTCCAATAGGACCATGTATTCCTCACAATTGTCTTTTTTATCTCCACTTGTCACTCCTTGTCCTGTGCCAGAATCAGTCAGAATCAATCCTGATCCTATTATTTGTCTTGTAAGGATGTCAGTAACTGGGATGCTCTCATAATATAAATGTCATATCTTCAATATAATTATATGCAGGATAAGGTTCATAATTGGGATGCTCAAGTGCATGTGAACTCAGTCAGTGTCTTCACCATTTTGTAGACCTTTGTATTATACGGTATGTCCCCCTTTAACACAAAACAGTTAGAACACACCAAATCCAGACTGAGCTCTTCCCCAGACTGTGGAGATCATGTTAATTACTGAGGAACTTGGCCTGCAGTGCGAGCCCAGCTTTACAAATGCTGCCCCTAAACGAACTCCCGATAATTAGGACGCAAAGGTAACATACGAAGCGAGAGAATCATTGTTACTGGGGTGAATCCACGGTAAATCCTGGCTTTAGGAGGCCGCTTTGTTCCCAAATCCCAGTAATTCATTTAGTGTGCTTCTAACGGCTAAACATCACATAAACCCAAAATTTAGTGCAAAATCCTCATTGTTAGAAAAAGGCTTCGTCCTCAGTAGAATATAAAATGAGAGGCTTTATGTAAATGCAGTGTGCTAAACGATTGCATCTGTTTGGAGATAACAGTGTAAAAACTTGGGCCTAATTAATTTCTTTACAGGGAGATACCAGGTTTGTTTGTTTGAGTCTATAAAGTCCCTGCTGCTTGGGTTGCTCCATGTGCTGTTTACACTGTGAAGGGGTTTGTGTCCTGTCCAGTCATACCTAAGTGAAATGGGTATGTAATCCCTTCCCTTGGTATAGATCCCCTTGGACCAATCATTTATCTAAAATGGGCCAGGCTGTTTGTCATGCTTCGTTCTTCTGGTTGTATGTGTACTGTGATTGCTGATTGCGTTCAGAGGCAGTTTATTCTGTGTCTGTCGGTACTGCTCCCTGGAATTACAACTTAAATACACAGACATCAGAGTTTTTATAAACTTATATGACTGGTCGGTTTTGCAGTTGTAAGAAAACTTAAGGGCTCAGTTTGTTCTCTCTGGGCAGTTGTAGTAACAAGAACAATAAATTAGCAATAAAAAAAACAATTTCTTATGGAGCTTTATCTGTTATAAATACATTCACATAAAATGTGCATATGCTCTGATGCCATGCAGAGCCTTAATTAACAGAATACAGTTTTAATTTCATCTGCTCTGGAAATACATTTTCCCTGACACCATAAGCCTTGTTTCCACTTGTGGTACGGAACGGTTCAGGTCAGTACGGTACAGTTTGGTATGGGTAACCCCTTAAAGAGGCACTTGTTTCCAATGTGCTGAAGCACAAAGTGGTGCTATGGTACACCTTTTGGGGACTCTTTAGGTAATGGAAACGCACCAGACCATCCTGACCTGCACAGTACTGTCCCAGTTTAGAATTTTAGGGCATTCCTCTAGCCATGTTATCACTTGGGCTCATTGACAGATCATTTGACATTACTCTTACTTGTAAGTCTAATACAGTTGTGTGTCCATCATTGAAGATTTTGAGACACATTTTTAAAAACTACAAAGAAGTGGCAAAAAATCATTTGGAGGTCAAAATTGTGCCATATGGGCGGCTGCTATAAACAGGAGAAGTTACAACTCACTCTTACCCTCACTCTCACTAATGTTGGCCGGGTTTAATTCAAAGCTGACAACAAATGCTGTTTTAATCCTCGAACAATGGACAAAAAAATATCACCTTTGGCTGTTAATTCATTTAAGGGTTGCTACAGTTGAGTTTACTTGAAAAATGTCTTGCTTTTAAAGGTCCCATATTATGCTAAATCGACTTTTCTGAGCTTTTAACCATGTTCTAACGTTGTTTCTACCTCAAACACATACCCAAAGTTGTGTTTTGTTTCATTCGCGCATGTTTAAGTAATTTATTTAGTTTGAGCTACAGTCCTTTCAACGAGCTGTTTCACGCAATGACGTCAATATGTGAAATAAACCACTCCTCTCCAGGAAGTGCTCCTCCACACTCCTCCTGCCCCTCTCTCCTGCACTGTCAACAAGTGCCATGCTCTACAGCTCAGACACAGAGAAGCATCGCTGCTACTGTGTTAGCTTACTTACCGTCAGCAACATGTATTACTAACAAGTATTACTGCATAGCTCTACATATTGCTAGGCTACTTTATTATAGTTCTTTCAATACACTGCACAACAGCTACCTTAGGAGTCTCCAGGCAGCATACATTCTCAACTTCAGTAGGCATTGTACGGCCATTTCCACATGTGCACCTATAAACAGAAGCAGTTAACACGCGCTATGCTACGGGCTACACCATAGAAACATACACAATAAATAGTTTCTCATTTACTTCGAGGTTTTTGTGTTTGCTCATGTTCTTCAAACTCAGAATCAGACTCTGGGTCGAAGATATACGGCTCAGTTACTCTCAAAGCCATTGCTGAAAAAGTTATTACTAGATGTACCGTGTTTACTTCAGTCTGTTTCCAGCGCAGCTCTAGCGTGACGTCATGAGTGGGCGGAGCCAACACGGGAGAGCTGAGCCTTAAAGTGACAGCGCCAAATCAGACCGTTCACTTTGGACTCATGATGAGAGCTCATCCAAACCGCTTGTATAAGATCATTATTGTGTGTTTCATGTTGCAAAACGTGATATGGTAACCTAAATGTATCCAAAATACACTGTATAATGTTCAAAATAGTATAATATAGGACCTTTAGGCATTTTGTTTTTTTTAATCCATTTGAAGCTCATATTAATTATTATTGCCTTGTATCTCCTCAGATGTGGGCAGAGCGGTTCTGGCGCCGTCTCACATCACAGACAAAGTGGTCCAGATGTTCAGGAGTAAAACCGAGTTCACCTTCTTGGCCTCGATCCAACAGAAATCCTCTACATCGGGGGTCATTTTCTCCATCCACGAGTCAGAGCACAGGTAAGACATGTGTAATGCCCTTTTAGTTTGTTGTTAGCGGCCGACTGGAGATTAGCATATTCCTAAAATAACCCGGTTTGATAATAGTAAATGATAATTCCTTTCCCTTTGCTTACAATTTTCAAAACTCAAAACAAGACTGTGTTTTGTGCCAATAGTCCTTTATTTTTCCGTAAACACTGAAATATTTGTATTATCTTTACTTTGTAAAAGAATAGTGCATTGCTACTAAAAAAATACCAGTATATTTGTTGTAAATCATTCTGCTGTAGGTCATGGTATCTGGTTTAATGGCATATATTTGACTTATCAGAGTAGGCCTTGGTCTTGTTTAATGCTACATATTGGATTTATCAGTGCCCAGCTGCTGTAAAGACTCTCTGCTCTGTTCATAACAGTCTCTGATAACATGTAAAATTAGGAGAGTTCTGGCATCAGTTCACGAAGGTTATCTTTGTGCCCAAAGCGAGCAGAAGGTAACGCTGTGTTATATCTTCCTTTGACTTGCTCTCCCATCCCCCGCTGTCTTATACCGACACTTACAGTAAGATCACACCGATCTGTGCCTCCCTATGCCTCGTCTTCAGGCATCTGCAAACAGCGAGAGGTAACGCAGCTCCCCAGCCTTGCATAGGGTTCATTTAAAAAGGGAAAACACAAATCTGTGCAAGACAATCCAAGAGAGAAAGTTTTAATTAGAAATACCTTGCATCAAATCCTGCAGTAGTTGAGGCAGAGCATGGGATGGTGCTATGATTTAAATACTGTATAAAATAATCACTTCAAACATCACACCCTTTGTTATATTTGTTACCATTTGTATATCTTGGAATAATTGTCACTGAAAGCTCAAGGTTCAAATCTGAAGGAACCCATCCAATGAGAGAGGAGCAAATGAAACAACATGCATAAAACTGAAGAGAACAACCACCAAGTAAAGCCTGCATGTTCAAGATACTGCAGGCCTCACATAGCTGTTCACATGCTCTTAAAAGGAAGAGTGTGATGTGTGGAGTTGCAAAATGCACCTTTGCCCATCAGACATTGCCAAAAACTACAGACCCAACCTTTAAAATCTGTGATTTTTCCAAACAATTTTTTTTTTTCATAAAATAAAAGTTCTATAAACCTGAATGTACTTAGAAATTCCCTCTAGCTTTCCAGAGGAATACCAAGGAATTCGTTGGAATTCCCTGGCTAGCCAATAGATATAGTCCTTTCAGCATGTCCTGGGTTGCCCTCTTCTCAGTGGGACATGGACACTTCAGTTAGGAGCCGTCCCAAAGTCGTCAGGAACAGATGCATTTTAACCTCTTGCCCACCCCTCACCACTTTAAATCAAACCAACTAAAATGGGACACCCACATTAAAAATGACAAAACATTTTTTTAACCATGAATATCTGCATGAGTCAGACCTTTGCAAAAAGAAAACTATATGTACTTTCAGCAGAAACAATCAGAGATCATCTTCGTAAATCACACTCTAAGTCAAATCAGAAAACAAAAAGACAATTATTTTTGTCCATCTGACAAAAACAAAATTTAAATGTAAATGATTGCCTGGGTCTTCAAACTTACAAATTAAGATATACACAAGATTTAAAAAAGATATCACAAAAGATGAAAAACCTGTTTGATTACTTTCATTAACAAATCCAGACAGAGCTCCATAAACTGTAGAATTATATAAACTGGTGGATACTGAAGATTTTACCAGTTCAATGTGCACTGGTGTTAAATCCATCAGATATTGATATAAACTGATCCTGGTTTGGCAGAAACTATGCCTTTTCTGAATCCTCCGTTAAGTATTGAGTGAAGTATGTTGTGAAGTGAAGCCAAAGATGTGAATTTTTGCTGAATATCTGGAGTATCACTGTGGCTATAGTTACAGCTGTGGATTGTTTTAAAAGGCCGCGCACCATCGATTTTTCCCTGCAGCTCTTCAAATGTAAAAGCTTTCCATCGTGCAAAACTTAGCCAAAGTGGTGAGCATTTAAGGCTGTATGGAGATGAAATGACAAAGGGACTCGATGGAGAGAGCGGTGCTAAAAAAAACCTCTCAAAAACTGAAAGCAGTTCAGATATGGCTCTCACATAAAGGTCACAGCTCTGGCAGATCAGCGAATGGCAGACAATTCTAGCATTTGATACAAAGAAAGTGTGACTAAACCAGATCCTGCTTCTTACTAGTCCAGGTTTGTTTCTGAACTTTAAAGGTGCATTCTGTAAAAAAGGAAAATATCAGTTTTCAATAGTTTTTAACCCTCTGTACCCAGCGACAGCAAAGGGCATCAATCATAAAAGCCTTTCTACAGCCATCAAGAAAATTAAATTCATTATCAAAGCAAATAATCAAACATCATCTTCTAATAGTGGTTTAAACAGACAATACACATACATTTAAATTCATTTTTCTGTTGCCCCATATCACAACAGTTTCCTCAAAGGGTTTGCAGTCAGTTCTAGACAACAACAAGAGCCTCTGTCAGGGCAAGGAGAAAACTCAATAAAACCCAGCCAGGGGAAAAGAGAAACCACAGGGAGTATCACAAAAAGGGGGATCCACTCCCAGGACGGACGGAGGGGCAGAAATGTGTGAAGTTACAGAAACTTCAATATGTCCAATATGAAAATAATGAAAATAATAAAAATAAAAATGGTGTGGCAGGAGTCATCTAACCTGGGGAGCTTCAAAGGCTTCAAATGCATTGTAAATCTAGAAAATGGGGAAAATATGGCTCAAATTACCGAGAGTTAACTAAAACTCCACCTACACAACAAAATATTTAGCCTTTACTTTTTCTCTATATCCAGCTATGTAAATATAATAGTTCTGTATTGTGTTTCACCACGATGGCTGGACTCAGACATTGAGCTGTTGCAGTTTTGTTGCAGACCTGAGCTCCACTGTGACCACGGATTTGTGCTAAACCCTCCAGTCCTCTCTGAAGGCCCTATTAGCGCCTGCTCTGCCCATTCTGCCCTGTTATAACCCGCTAACACACCGCTAGCACCTCCACTTGGCTAAATCCAATCTCTTTCCTCTCTGCCATGTTTTTTTTTTTTTTTTTTTTTTTTTTTTTACAACACAATCAAATCAGCCCTCTTTCCTCTCTTCTTCCCTTTTACCTTTTGAATTCAAACCTCACTCTTCACTGGGGAATTTGAAGTAAAGGTTTATTGCTGCCGCGCTGCTGTGAATGCAACAAAAGAACAGGTTTCTTTCTGTCATGCCAGCACTTTCTGGGGTCTCCTATTGTCAGCAAGTGGCAGGCTTCTTCTGTGATGAGCTATTTCAAAGATTTCCCTATGAATATTTGCAGGAATCAGAAGACGCTCCCACTGTATGAACAGATGCTGTGTTGGACTCGTGGCTTTTGTCACTTGCTGCATTCCTTTGTGTTCGATCTGTCGCCTGCTGCTCTTAGAAGGGAACACGCTAGGAGTTTATTTGAACATGTTCCATAACACAGAAGGAAAATAAAGTTTTAGTTGAGGTTTTTAATAAATACATTTAATGTGATTGTTCAGAGAATAAAGCTCTACTACCTGATTTTTTTTTATTTATTTTTTTTGCCATCCCTGTCTCCTCTTCTTAGTATTAGTTTAGCTCTGACTTCAGCGCTAGAAAGACAATTGCCTCATTAAACATTACATAATTGAATTGACAATATTTATCTGCGTTTTACGTTGCCTCTCTTTTTTTTCTTGATTTTTTTTTGTTTTGAGCTTTGTCTCTGTGTTAAAATACATAATCAGCGCTGGAAATACACTTTATCGGCAGCTATTACTATTAAACTTCCTGGAACATGATATGACAGGCTCCTTTTTCATTCATGTGATTTTGCAAGCATGGGATTGGCCAAGGGTTTCTGTTCCTCAATAGAGGTTCTCTATCTAATACTATCCCTAATAAACTGCTGATGGCCTCACAAAGACTGTTTTTTTTTTTTTACAAATTATTGCTTTTACAATATACTATTTTTGGTTGAAGCCATTTTCTAAAACTAGAAGTAAAAAAAATATCAGACACAGTCTGTAAATATGTGAGAGAGATCAGGCGAAATTAGGCTTTGAGCAAATTAGAAATCACTCATGTTTCTTCCTCACTGTCCATTTAAAAAGACCATGAAGGGAGTGAGCACACACGTTTATAAAACTAAGGTGCAACACAAATTCAAATTCAATGTAGTAATTAATAGCCTTTTCATTGTTTTTCTGCATGGTTTTCCCTGCTAGAATTTAGCCATCATGCCATGTTTATGCTTGAAGTGTGACCTATGCTGCCCCCTTTAGAGACAGGACCAGGGTTAAAGTGGACTGTCTCACCTCAAACATGAGCGCTTTTATGTGAGTGCTTTTATCATAACAAGACCCACACTTGATCTGGACTATAACCACTACAGAGGAATCGTCATGCCTCTTGAAGTTTTTGGCTAAGCACAAAAAAGAAGGATTCAGCTTCAGTAGCTGCTGTTTTGGTGCAAGGTATTGGCTTTCAATTCTCAAGCCTGTTCTTCTCCACAAGACACAATTGAGTGTTGCATGGACACTACCACACCTGTTCTCATCTAACGGCAGCTGCTCAGTTGCATTTAAAGACCATGGACTGTATATTACTGATTGATGGGTCTTGGGGTATTTGAGTTTTGTACAGCGGCCCTTTTCATTACATTTAGAATCCCACCTAGGTTTTATCCAAAACTAAAATAAACTTAATATGCAATTCAATCTTTATCAGAAAGCTTTAACTAAACATTGAGTGGGAAAATGGCAAGGGATTTTATTAATTGGTGGAATTCATCTTTTGAAATATCAACATGTCTAAAACTAAAGAGATCTGCATAGATTTTTTAAACAGTCCCTCTCAGTCCTCCCTCTTGTGCTGACTGGAAACAAAGCCATCGAACAGGTGCAGCAATATAAATATCTGGGCACATCATACATATAACGCCCACCTGGGGGTTGTACTAGGCTGCCCCCAGATGTACTAAAGATGGAAAAAAATGTGTCAACACAGCCTCTCTATATGTCAGAGTGAAGGGAACAGGGCTACAGAGATGGAGTGTGGAAAATGGATTGATTTGTACAATGCTTCATTTCACTGTTTTATCTAATCTGTTCATATCTTTTTTATCTGCAGCATGGTTCACTTTTAACAAAAGAGAAATCGACTGCATGATATTGTCAAGGTGGGCAGTGAAACCACAGGCACCCCTTTAACATTAACGACCTGTATGAGGTCAGGGCCTTGCACTTTAGCTCTGGAACAGTGGTATCACGAAGCAGGTTTTTAAATCGTTGAGTTAACCCTGGGATTTGATGTGGAGCTGTGAGTGTGTTTGTGTAAAACAGGCCAGAGTCAACACTAAACAACCAATCACAGCGTCATGTGGAGAGCATTAACATGAGGAAAAACACAAACAGCAACAGAGACTAAATAAATGGCACATACGCACAAAGACTAACAACCAACAAGTGTGGAGTGTACGGTTTAAACGCTGCATTAAAATACATATTATTAATATTAATCCCTTGATCTCAACATCATGCTGATGATAACCCAGTTAGAGTTCAATTGGCATTTGTGTGTTTAAACCTTAAGTTACAATATGACATCTACCGCTGGTGCAGACACTTCTCTTGTTTTCATTCTCACTCATTCTTCTATTCACCTTTCCCCTCCTCCTCCTCAACACCGGCAGCTCATTGCTGATTGATCAGTGGCCTGTGTTTCTTAACCTTCGCTAGAGCAGGTTAGCTGTTCAGTTTCCTTAGAAATCTATCTTAATAGAAAATGAACCACTTTCCTAATACCGAAAACCCAGGGTTAACCCTGAACTTACCTCGCTATCCTCCTAATCCAGCTTAGTAGTAGGACCCAGGTCACTACAGTTATGACTCATAACCAGTAATGATCATAGCCATCAACTATGGTCTGAGTTCTCACTGCTGCCATCAGGCTTGGAGACAGTCGAAAAGTCCTTTATCCCTACTGTCATTAGCTTCAGAAATACCTCTTCCTTATTATCTTTAAAGATTGCGTTGTTGTTTTGTCCGTGATTTTATGTTTGTTTTTTTTTTATTTCCCCTTAAGCAAACAAAAGATCCAGTAATACCCAGGACTAAACTGAAACTGACTAAAACAAAACCACACCTAAACCAAACAGCAGTTTGCTTTGTATATATATATATATATATATATATATATATATATATATATATATATATATATATATATATATATATATATATATATATATATATTCTGCCGTCTATAGACCTCTAATCAAAAGATGCACAGGAAGTGCAAGGAAGATTGTGAAGACATCTGTTTATTTGAAAATGATAGCATCAGCTTCATTCACTGCAGAACTGAAACTGAGTGGAAAAGATAGTCATTTTTCTTCCACAGATGTTTTGTGTAGCTCTGAATAGACTGGTAACTACAAGATCAGTGAACATGAAGTTTTAGACAGTTTGACAGACAGTTGAACTATTGAACCCCCCAAAAGCAACAGAAGTGAACTTTAAGAAGTGTGAACGCTCCATAAATATTACAAAAACATACAAATATTAATATATTCACAACGCACTTCTTTTCAAAAAGAGTAGTCTGGAACATTTCTTGCTTTCAGAGCAGCCGTAGAAAGACCATGATAGAAAAGCCTTGGAGCAAAAAGATGCAGGTTTTGAGCTTAGATACAGACAATATTGTTCGAAGAGTAGAGACTTTGTGATATGATGTAAAAACTACAGCAAACAGGAGTAAATGAAAGACTGAAATGCAGTGGTTTGAATGGAATTAAGACCAAAACCCAGCCTCTTCTTTTCTAAGTCAAGAGATAAACAGTCAGCAGTAAAATTTTGCAGTAGAGAGCTACAACTATGTTTTATTAGTGTATAATCACACCACAATGCATCACTTGCATTTGTCTGTCCTGGGAAATGGCTCATTTAGGCCCAGTTACACCAATAAGGTTTGTCTTTTAAACTGGCTTCAAGCTGCATTACTAAGCTTCCCTCTCCAAAAACAGCATAGTGATCTTTCCTGTTCATATTTTATTAAAAAGGCTAAAACTTGATCATTTACCTGCACAAAAAACTAATACATTACTTATAAGGTTAGAGCTGACCTTAAACATTTTTCTCTGAGTTCAGTGTCAGACCAAAATGATCCTGTGATTATCTCCAACTCATTAAAAATTGTATGAAAAAAATCCAAATATTTATTTGTGTATCATTGGGCTTTCCTCTTCTCTATTTCTTTTTGTATTTTTTGCATTTGTCTCTCTGAGTAAACATATGTAGTGAGTGTTCCTTCCTTGGTGTAGATGAGTGGGAGCTTCTGATATAACATTCTCATCTGATAAAATCTTTAAAGAAGGAGGTGGCGTCTTAAGGCCTTATTTTGTCACAGATGATTCCTATTACAATATAAATGGTAAATTGCATCCATTTATATAGTGCTTTACCACCTTCTTGGGAACACAAACCATTTTGCATCAAGCTTCCATTCACCCATTCACACACACAAGCACACGAGTATTCACACTGTGAGTTATAAATAAAAGTACATTTTAAACTGCGAGGGTTTAACCTTAAAGCATCTCTGGAGACTGCTAAAAGGCTCCTTTTCCAGATGAAATTATGAATATAGTCTGTTCTTAAAGTTTTGTGCAGCTACCGAGTGACTCTTTAGTGAAGGACTGTGAGGGTTAGCTCCTGTAGAAGGCGCTGTGAGGGATCTGTAGATCTGTACAGACTAGGAGTGGGAATCTCCAGGCACAAAATGATTCTATTACGATTCAGAGAGCTGTGATGCGATGATAAAAACATTTGTCGGTGCATAGTCTGACTATTAAAGCTAAGTATCAGTAATGTAAAATTGTCGCTAGTCGCTTTGTTGAAAACAAGTCGCTAGAGGGGTCTTAATAGTCGCTAAATATAGCGTCAAAGTGGCTAGGTTGGTAACTCTGTTCTCGCGCAACCAGTATGCATCTGTTGCTGTGTGTGATTCCTGTAACTGTTCCCTTGGTTTGTGGGCAGTATAATATGTGCAATTTATTTTACATTGTTTCAACTTCAATCTGATTTTTTTCCTCAAAATTCTACAAATTGTTAAAACATATGTCATTTTTCTACACATTTCTGTAACCTTAAATAGATTAGATCAGATAGACTGATTTTGTCAGACATGTTTGGCAAGTGAACACAAATTAACCAGTTTATAGCAAATGGAGTAATTCATTTACTTCAAGCACTCACTGATGAGCAAACCCCATGACTCAGGGCTAAATATAAACTGAGATGGAGCTTAATGGGATTGTTCCCCATAAAAAAACAGGAGAAGCCTTTCGTATAACATTACAAATTAAAAGAGTCTGATTTAACATGGAACATAATGGAGGCTTTAACGACTGGGCATAATTAAAATGGCAGCCGAGGTTCACAAAGACAAGGCTGAGAAGCATCTGAGACAAACAGCAGGAGATATATTAAGATCAGACAATAGATTTTACACACAGGACTTTGCTTTGTTATTTGTCAGTGTGATTAATGGCGATAGACAGTCCTGATTTGACCTCCCACTGTGTTTAAACTCAGGAACACAGACACATCTCTTCTCGAATAACAGCACAGCTCTGAACGTCAGGAGATAAGAACTCATTTCTAGCTTTGCTCCAATTTGAAAGCCCTATCTTTATTAACATTCTCCAAAACATAGAACCCACTTGTCCTGGAAAACCTGGAATAAACCTGGTGTCGGTATTCCATGAAGGTCACTTCAAAAAGGTATTAGAATGAACTCTGGGGTTATAGCTGAAAATGTTCCATGAAGACCAGTCTGGACTCAGAGTCATACAAACATCGGTCGGTCTCTAGGTGGGCGTTATATGTATGAATGACTAGAGGTGGTGTCTTCTAGATGTGATTTTGGTGTCATGTGACTGGTGCTGTAAGCATGGAAACTCCACACTGAAAACCCCTAAGGTTTATGCAGATATGACTTCAGTGTTATTTATCCAGACTGCAGAAGTACAGTTGACTAGTGTTGATTATATGAAGAATTTCCAAAGTTCATAAAATTTAGCAAACATCTAAATACTGTTTTAAGATGGGATGTGTAGTTTTTTGGTGGCATCCAGTGGCAAAACTGCAGATTGCAATTCCACACCTATGGTTGTCCTGCAGGAACATTTTGTTTTCTGTTAATATACAAAATACTTAACTGGCTAGCCATTGTAATTCCTCTTGTATACAAATAATATTCTGGTGCTTCTGGGATGAGTTTGATTTCCTGGAGGAGGAACAAATACACATAGAACCAATCAGAATTAATGGGGCAGTACCATTATTTGCAGGGACCAAAGAGTTTTGAGAAACAGACAAACACAAACAATCAGAAAAACAGAGCATTGCTTAAAGCCCGCCCCACCTTTTAAAAAATGGGTATGATTGGTCAGGTAGCATTGAACTCGATGGAAGTGGTGGGGCTTTGACTTTCACTTTCTTTAATAGTATCTTGGGTTGGAAGTGGGTCTTGAAACAAAACACACCTGTACATGACATTACTGCATTATTACTGAGACAAACTAAAACACATTAACAACATCTGGGAAGGTGAGAAAACAGAGACAGGGCGTGATCTACCAAAAATGTCTTCACGTCTATTTTTTGAATTGACAAATAAAGGTGACACTATTAATATAAATACACTATTTACAATACAATTTGACTGTTTCATTTTGTTCGACTGCATACTGCTATTTCACAAAATGAAACCTTGAAATCGTAAATTTGCAAGGCTCACAAACTTGTTTTGACATTGGTCAAAGCCTGATGTCTCTCATTTTCTTGACTTAATAAACCTGTGCCACGCTGAAATATGGTGGTGATCCAAACTTGTGCTGAGTTGTAAATAAACCTCAGCGTTGGCAGGTTTTATGGCTGTTCCCCTGAGGACTGTGGAGAGTCTGACAGCTCGGGAAAGAAGCTGCTCCAGTGACAAGTGGTCTTCATCAAAACCGTCATGTGAGAGAGAAAAGTTGGTAAAATGAATGGCCGCTCGAGACCGCCGGCTCGGCTGTAGATCACGCTGTCCTTTTGGCTCACTCCTCGGTGTCACGCTGCTGTTTTATGGAGGCCAGCTGACAGGCAATTATCTGCTCAATGGTGAGGTCAGCGCGAGGAGCTTGTCCGAGGAGCTGGTCCAGATAAACCAGAGTTGGATTAGTGACCTGAAAAATGTGGAATAAGGGGCTGGCTGTAAGGCACCATGGTTGACTTGTCAGAGGGACGTTATCTGTCGCTGGGAGGGTCTGGTTTTAAAGAATATGTTCTCATAGCGCTCTCTTTTTCAACTGTCCAAGGTGCGCATGGATGAATGGAGTTTCTGCATGACTTTTGGCTTTATTTGTCAAGGTTAGGGAAAGAAACCAGGTTATTATTTTACAGAAGTGTTGGTTTCATTGTAACCCTTGTCTTCCCAGTGGTTCTTTACAGTCTGCTTGCTCCTAGTATGTAGAATATTGAAAATGTTTGAGGAAAGATAAGACATAATATTGTCAAAAGGCCACGACAAGCAGGGACTTTACCCCAAGCTCAAGCCCAATCTCTCGCTTGTATCCGAGATCTTGTCAGCCATGATTTCTTCTCAAATCAAGACTGGTCGAGATCACTGCTCGTTTATTTGGTTGGCCTCAGTGGCTGCGGTCCTGACTACCATTTTAGTAACAATGGCCCTCATTTATCAAAGTTGCCTAAAAATGGGTGCAGATCTGTGCGTAAAAGTGTCCGTACGGCAGAGCATGCATGGGATTTATCAAACTCTGTCGTGTACACACACAGACGGAAACAGGTGTGACTAGAATGAACTGCCCTTAAATAGTCACTGCATCTGGGCTCACACACGGCGTACAAGCACAAAATATGGCAAAAAAAAGACCATTCTTTGAGCAGGAAACGACAAGTAAATTCTCCAAGAAGAAAGGTTATGTTGCTTAAACAATTAAAGATGGTACATATTGATGTGTAACTTGTAAGTGTAAATGTTATAATATAACAACTCTTATTTTAAGGAAAAAATGGTCAGACATGGGAACACTTTTAACATATTAAAAAACACTGGGTAAAGAAAGCCAGAAAAGGAGCCCTCCTTTGTCCCAGGCTGTGTTCCACAAAGGCCCAGACCCAGCAGTGCTATGATACAGCTTCAGTCGGTCAGGACAGTTTTCACAGCAGACTGACAGACTCACCTGTAACACTGAGGCTGAACGGTCTGCGCCTCTGCGCCTCATGGCACCAGCCTGAGGGGGCGTGGACCATGACTCTCAGTAAATGGCCGCTGTTCGTTGATATTTTTAAAGTGCCAATGTGTTGTCCATTCTAAATAATGGTTTTGCTTCTCAGCTCAGTGCTTACTTCAAACATGCATAAATGTACACCAGACCCTGACCTGCTGTGGGATTTCAGCATTCAGTACATGTACATTACACATTCATATTGATAAATGCAGAAGATTGCCCACCTTTGATAAATGAGGTCCAAGGAGTACATTTACATGACTCATATTTATATAAACGATGTTGATGTCTGACTCTGACAGGAACCTTCCCAAACCAATTGAATGATCCAAGGATATGCACCACTCCTGATTCAACTGAACTAAACATTATTATTATTTTAAAACACTTCACAGACCATTACAAGAACCTTCACTGTTCATCACGTCTCTGTGCTGCCCACAGCCACATCATAAATTTATGTCAAATGTATATTTTTAGAGTCAGGGGGAATGTTGTCTTCCCACTGGTGAAGCTATATGCTTTTTGTATAATGCCTGATACCTAATTCATATCACATAAGTCATTTATATGCAATGTAGTGTTCCTACATACATTTAGTGATGAATATAAAGATGCAGTAGAACTGGAAAGTTGCCTGAATGACAATTTGTAGCCTCAAATGAACTTAAATTTGAAACATGAAACAAGATTTTTTTTTATCCATAAGTGTTAGCTTAAAGCCGGGCCACATCAAACAAATCCCAAGCTTTTTAGTGCATTTATGTCTGGAAAAGCAGCCTATATTAGATGTAAATGCAAATAGTGGAAGAGGCTCTTCTCTGCAGTTAGCCAAATTTCCCTCTGTGCTTTGAAATGCAAACCAGATTTTTTTTGGAGACCGTTAGATCTTTGCAGTCAACACCGATTAAACGACAGACTGTGAAAGGAAGAGCAGCGGGCTCTTTGTTTGACTATGGCCCACGCACAAAGAGAGATTTCAAGCTCCGATGAATCATTACAATCGTGCGAGCTGCCGATGGATGCCTCTTCATTAAAAATGCCGTAATGTAATGTAAGGACAGACAAAACCAGCGCTTGGCGTGAAGTGGCGTCAATGATGATTATTTGATGAGTCGAAGGAGAAGAGCAGTGTTGTTGTTCTTTTTGCTGCAAAACAGAGGCACTTAAACCTAATGAAGCCAATCGAGAGCTAAGATTGGAGAGCTCTTTTGCTTTTACCTCCGCGTTTAATGCAAATGATTATCTTTTTGTTCTCATATCTGAAAGAGAGGAGCACTCAGGTAGCACTTGTTTTACTTTTAATACATCCAACACAGAGAGGGCATCAGGATACTAACTCTCATAAGGATAAATGTACAGATAGTCACCGAACAAGGGTTGTTCACTAATGCAGTTTACAATTGGTCTCTGGGCCCATATACAAGCTTTGTAGTGTTAAAAGTAGCTCCTATCTAAATCTTAGAAAAACCTCACCACCTTAATTTAGTTTACTCCTTCAATTTAGGACATGGCCCCAATAGCAGTATGAGATATAAACCATGTTTCCACTGGTGTTATGGTACGGCTTGTGTCAGTATAGGATGGTATGGTACAGGCAACCACTTCACGAGGTGTGTGTTTCCACTCTGCTGGGGGGTCCTGAAGAGTGGTGTCTGCTACATAGTCATGAGTTAATAAAGCCGTGTAGCACAGTGACATGAAGCCGGCAGTGAATAACTCCATAATGACCTACAGTAGCCTACAACTGATGCTTTATTGAAATGTGGCAACCAAAAAACTCTACAGTCTGCAGCCATGGCCAACACTGAGCAGAGATCATACAGACTTTACTGCTCTTTTTCAGTCTTGGATCATAGTTTACCTGCCTACAGAGCTAAGCGTGAAAGATGTTTTGGTGTGCAATGAGATCCAAATCTGTGAGATAGCTCCAAATGTAATGCTGCCTGACATCAATGAGGACTTAATGTACAACAGTGCTTAAAGCTTTGAGGTTTTTTTTGCTCAGACTTCTCTAGAAGTTATTTTGAATCACTTTAAAGCTACAACTTTGGGGTAAAATGATTGAGGCAAAGACAAAAGTTCTTTGAGTGGATACAGGAAATATTATTAAAGCTTGGACACATTTTGCCAGACTTAAGAACATTTCAGTTGTGTTGACACTAAGGCCAGTGCAGTATGATCTGGATGAATGCAGACACCTACTGCAAAAAAGTGGACCCACACGTTATAGCTTTAAGTTTGTATCACCATCTCCAGGCATTTACAATGTTCAACAATCTTTAGGGGAGGAATATCAAGTCTTTTCAAGTCAGAAGGCTCAGGTTCATCTGAAGTCATGAGTCATTGGTGTTAAAGTCTATGTCAAGTTGCAAGTTGTCTGTATATTTTATAGCTTTTCTATTTTCTCAAGAGGATTCTAAAGTCATCAACTTTGTAACTCGAGTTCCCAGCCCTCAACTGTTCTTTCACATATTGATGGAGGGTGTCAGTTAGTGTTTTATAAAAATAAAAAATGTAAATTGTCATGTCCTCATTTGAACCAACACTAACGTTCTCTCACCATTCTGCCATACCACGCCTCACAAAGAGTTCTGCTGAAGTTTCACTAATTTCCCAGGCTTCACAGATACATTTGGTGTCTTTTGGTCTGTGACTCGGTTGATATTCAGTGGAGTGGTCTGCTCCCTGTGCATTAATATTCATGCCCACTGTGGAGCTGAGAGGGAATGGTTTCGATCCCTGGGAGTCTGCGTCCGGCTGTGTTTCAGGACGGATTTGGCTCAGTCCAGTGTCGGCTCAGTGTCACATGCTCTGGGGCTTTTTGTCCCAGAATAAGGCTTGTTTTTTTTTTTAGAGGGGTCATTCGCTGCCAGAGGAAAGCTGAAATGTCAGGACTGAGGCCCATGGCTCTCAGCCCGATACCAAAGCTCTGTTGGGGGCCTGCTGGGGGACTGCTGTGTGCTGATCAATATAAAAGGGAAATTGTGTCAAATTGTGTCATTTAAATTTTAGCAAAATGAATAACAACTGTCAGAACTGACAGTCTTAAATACCATATGCATTTGTTTATATAGGAGAAAAAAAAAAACAGAAACAGACATTTGTTCAGTTACTTCCTGTTCCTGTTTCTATACAACTGCCCAAAGAGGAGAAACTGAGCACTGCTGGAAATGTCATTCATGTTTCTTTCCAAGCTAAATTTTGCATTAAGGCTTGGGCCATTTGTGAAGTAAACTTCAGATTTTGTTTCTGAATTTGTAAAGGGAACAGCTCAAAGAAAAAAAAAAAAAAAAGTGCCAATTATAATCACAATCAAGTCAAGGTCAAATTGGTTACTGTCTTGCTTTGACAAAAGTAAACAATATAGTTTGATATAGCTGTTGGTGCCCTGTATAGCTTTATCAGTTACATAAAATAATATCCAAATAATGTTAAATGTAGACAGGCATCGCCCTAACATGGACTACAACATTACATAGTTCATACAGCTTCACTAAGTCTAAGCAAAGATGCCCAGACCTTCCCTCCCAACACACTTATTTTTCTATTTTAAGGATATTCCCAGTCCAGCTAAGACATATAGTCCCTCCAGCATGTCCTGGGTGGGTCCTGGGTCTTCTGCCCAGATGGACATGAACAGCTACAGGAGGCAACCAAGAGAACTCTATGGGGACCTCTAAGGAACAGACTTCAGTAGCAGAGTCATGACAATAGAGTACAAACATGAGCCTATTAGAAAAGGCATAAAAGGCATTTAAACACTGTCCAAATTGTTACACTGCGTTTTTACGGGGGGTCTATAAGTCTATAAAACAAAGTGGCAGACTTTCCCTGGTGCTCTATTTACTGTCGTCATGACAACAGCAAGCATGTGTCTCCTGTGCATGTTTACTGGTTGTGGCTATGGCACGTGTATGCCTCATTTTACAGTTTTAACACAATACAAATAAACAGTGGTTCTGACCCCTGTGTTTTTTCTGTCTGTAGTTACTTTGAGCTGGAGAGCAGTGGTGTCCGAGAGGAGATCAGATACCACTACCGCTTCAAAGGCAAACCCCGGTCTGAGTCCTTCCCGTATCGTCTCGCAGATGGACAATGGCACAAGATCGCACTGACCATCAGCGCCTCCCACCTGCTCCTGCATGTCGACTGCAACAGGTAAAAAAAAAAAAGGAAAATAAATAATAATAATAATGCAACACTTTATTAAATATAGCCACACTGCTTTTATCTGTTTGGCTGATGTTCTCTAAAGCATAAGGACCAAAATTTACTATTGCATGAAACGAAAACAGTTGACTAGAGTTCGCTTAAGCAGTTATCATCAGTTAATCAAAGCACATGAACTTTAATCACATCTACTTTTAATTCACATTTGCTTTTATCATATATTATATTTATAGATTATAATCTGTCACTTGTCTCTTTATCAATTTAATCAGGCATGTTCTTAATTCACATGCACTTCTATCACCACATCTATCTTTATCATTTCATTTTTAATATCTCAACACCTCATACATAACTTCTGTTACTGTACTGTGAACTATTGATCCATATTAATCCTTTCGTCAGCATGATATTGTGTATTTTAAAGCTAATGTAAAGTTTTTACATATTGGTTATAGTTTTTTCAATGTGGTCTTGGCAACAACTTCTAACAGTGTTGCCAAATGGAATCACATCACAATAAAGTTAAAGCAGCTTTGAATGAGGCTGGGTTTTATTGGTGCTGTGCCCTTTAGCAGTGACAGTATCTAATAAGCCGTCAGTGTTTATCAGCGTAAATATTTGTCGGCGACGGTGAGAACGCTCCTGACAGGTTGCTAACGGCGACAAACAGGAAGTGCCAAGGACGAATAAATTCCCTCTGACATTAAGACATAAAAAGAGGAGGCTGCAGGAAAGGGCTTACATGAGATCAGATCCAGACAAAACAAGGACTAGAACATGGACTAAGACTTGGACCAAAACTAAATCAGGGCTAAATGTGGACTTAAAACAAAAACCAAAAGTAAGCCAGAAGTAAACTCAGAGTTAAACATTAATGATGCCAGGACAAAACCAGGACTAGAACTGAGTCTTGAAGAAAACTTGGGGATGGACCAAGGAGGAGCTACAGGACTAACTCCAGGGCCAGATAAAACAGCTTGGACTTAAACCAGGAAGCACACAAAAACCAAAACTAAACAAGGATGCATTCTAGAACTAGGGACAAACCGAGACTACTGGTCTAATCTATGTTTAGTCCTGGGTCAGTCCTGACTTGGTCTTGGCCTAGTTCAAGACTAACCAAGGACTAAATTAAGAGAAAACCAAGGATTAAAACAAGACGTTATTGGGATGAACCAACACATAATCAAGACCAAACTATGACTACAACAAGGCTGGACAAAGACAAAACTGGCACTTAAACCATGATGAAATTAAATCTAAAACTAAACCAGGTCAACCAGAATCCATTCTAAAATAGAACTAGGACTAAACTAAGACCAACTCAGGATTAAACCAGAACTAGACCTAGACAAAACCGGAGTAAAAAGGATGAAAATAAGACTTAACCAGAACAAAGCGAGAAAGATCTTTACAAAATCATGATTAAAACTAGGGTTGACTAGGACTAAAGCGAGACTTAAACCAAAAGTTAATCCAGGATGAAACCTACAAAAAACTCTCCAAGTCCAAGCTGAATCCAGGGCCACACTTACAGACTTGCTCCTATAACTAAACCAAGACTGAACTTAGTCTAAACCATGGATTAAAGCATGACTCAACAAGGCAAAACAAGTCAAAACCAGAAAGTACAGGACTAAACCTGCTCTTACTCAGAATTAAGCCAGGGCTAAACCCAGAGCTAAAATTAGAACCCACTCTATAACTCAACCCAGATTATATATTACACATAACCTCGAGCCTGCGTCTGACAGAGCTCCATAATGAAGACCACTTACAAAAGAATAATCACCGTCCATCGATCGGTGGCTTCGTCGGTTCATTCAGTGAAGTGCTTTTACTCACACGTCGATCTATAAACACAGACACTCCAACACGCTGTCAAGAAAACATCATTCTGCTTTTTTTTAAAGCAACAACAGGAAGATGCATGTCATAGAAAATATAGCGCAGGGTCAAGTGTGAGTGTGAATGAGGGAAGGCAGGGTGTAGTATTGATCGCTACAATGACGCCTACAATTCCCATGAGGCCTTTGGTGAGACATACAAAATGTTAAACAACATAATCTGTGAGTCTCTATTAGTCCCACCTTTTCTTTCCTCTGTTTGCTCTTCTTCATGTGTTTAATTGGCTGTGACATTTGGTCTGAAAGTCCGAACCATCACCAAAAATGCTCACAAATGAACCGGACCTTGGTTCAGTTTTGGTCTGGATCAAGGCCGCCTTTTTTGTTGGACTCAAGTGCAGTTGTTTGGTCCAACCATAGTCCATAGCTTTCAAACCTGATAAGTTGATGTGGGCCATATAGGAAAGTCTAAAAGTCCAGACCAAACAATTCAGGTGTGATTGCCTCCAAAGCCTAAAATACATAGACTCCCCAAAGATCTAACTCAAGAATAAACTAGTCTAGTACAAAAGCACCACTAGACCAACAGTAAACTATGACTGTACAAACTCTAAGTCCAGAAGTAAATAAAAACTTGGCTAAACCCAGATCCTAAACAAGGAGCAAAATATAAATGTTATATACCATTCACACTAAGCAGCTGTTTAAAACATTTTTAAGATGTGAAGCTGTATGTTTGTTTCAACCAGTCGCGCTAGCCTCAAGGACAAAACCAAGGTCTAGTCTTTGAGCGGATGTTGCTTAAGTTTTACTCTACAAATGATTGTATCTAATGCATCTCTGCAGTGTTTATCGAGCTTAGTGCTGCTCACAATGCATTTGGTTTCTCAGCACAAGGCCACCGACCTCCACATCATCAGCTCGAATCATTTAAAACCACTCCACAGAATCCATTATCGACCTCCGCTGATTTGCAGTGGATACAACCACAAGCTAGAATCCAACTTTGGAGAGCTTGAGGCCTGAAAAAAAGAACTATTAACAATGACTTACTCTGGCAAACAACATTAGAGGTTTCTACTAATAATATTTGATTTTTCTGCCATGCCTAATGACACTGAAAACTGACTGAATGATAAATGATAACAGTTGAACAAAATCACATTGATCAATAGTTATTTTTGGTCCAGTTAACAAACTCTGGTGCAGTTTCCCTGTTAGTAAAGCTCATTTGGAAACTGTGAATGCTGCCATGCCAAACTTAAACGCAGCTGAACTCTGGTCTGGTTCAAATGAAATGTGAACCCAACACAGACCACACAGATGTCTAAATAAACCAAGAACATGAAGAACGTGACAAGATGCTTAAAATGACTTGATAGCGTCCTTGTCTGTTCAAATATACTAACACTGAGGAGATCAAATGTCTTTGTTATTAGTGTTTGGTGCAGCTCATGTGTAGTTTACAGGAAAAAACGATCAAAATCAGTGCATTCAGTGCCGCTAAAGCAGTGTTTTGGTTCTTAGGTAATGTCAACCAAACAGGCTGAACCTGAACCACACACTCTCCTCTGACAGCGCCATCTAGTGTGTCTATGGAGAAAAGCTCAGTCAATGTCAATTGGTCCACAGTTGAAAATGTCACTGTAAACATTAAAAAGAAAAGTAAGGACTTAAACTGGTCAAATCTTTAGGAGAAATCACCATCAGACCTATGTCCACTGGGTTTATTCACATAAAACAGCATATCCCTGCAGGGCTATCATAGCTGATCACATGCTGTAAAAAGGAGGAGTCAAAGTGTGTTGTACTCTGCACTCCATCTCCACCAGATGTCACCAAACCAGAACTACACACTCCATCTTTAACAAAGATCAATAGCAAAACTAAATTTGGTCAAACTCTGGCTTAAAATGATGAAAGACTAAAAATATTCCAGGTTTTTTTATCAGCTAGCATTTTCATCTGTCTATATTTAGTTGTACAGCTTGTAATTCAAAGGCTTTTCCTGATAAACAGTGAGAGGACAGCCAATCCCAGTTCCCCACAGGACTCTAATGAGGACAGTTTATTCGAGGACAGGATTTAGATTCATGCCACACTACTATTTATAGATTTATTTATGCCTCACGTTTCAGGATTTCATGAACGAGGGGTTTTTGAAGGTTTTTTGGGGGAAATCCGTGCTGGATTAAGCCAAAATTATTACATTCCTGCCATGAACATTACAGAAAATGTTTCAACATTCACTAGGCTGGGGCAAAGTAGGGCTGATTATAAACTTTAAATGTCTTGTGTTAAAGATTTTGGATATTTAAGTGACATGAGGTGGTATTTGTGCTATTTGTGGATAAAGCCGCTGCATTGTCTTGTGCTTTGGCTTAAAGACTGGGATAGATTTTGTTGAAATAAGCTGCCTGCTGACACTGATCAATTTCTGTAGACTAGATCAGTTGTGAAATCAGCCACTTCCTGCCAAAAAGCAGCCGACTTGTGGCTTATGCAACTCCGTGCAGCTTTATAAGAGGCCATCTCAAATATTGTCTTCAACTAACGTTAATGGAAGAGTTTTACTGTTGGATGAATGTTAGGCTTAACCCCAGCGGAAAAGTGAAAGTTATAAGGGCATTAAATCTAAAGACATGTCAAAGAAACATCAAAGAAAACAGATTAATATCAAAATTCTGCGAATAATAATTTAAAAAAAAGTTCTGAGATGAAAGAAAATGATGATCTTTTTATTTCGTCAGAAGTACAGGTGTCTGTGAGGATAGACTTTGTGGGAGAAAAAATGGGCAGAATCCATACAATAAACTGTAAGAAAACTGTAAGAAAAAGTAATATAAATACATTTTAACACGTATTGTTGAGGTAGTGCCGTATTTGTTCGTTTCGCTTTTTAATACACTCTTACGGACTTTCTCTTACACTGTTGCCATGGCGACAGTAGACAGGCCTGTTCACTGGCAGGGAAGAACCACTGTAGCGGCTTATTTTAGAGGTTTATCTAAGAAAATTAATTAACAGGTTAGTGGGGAGTCAGAGCTGTCGGTTATCAATAATGACATATAGTAAACATCAACGTATGTGTTCCAGTATCTAATATTAGAGACACATGTAGAAAAGTTTGCTGGAAGACTTATACTTGCTTTTTTATTACACCTGCAAAGTAGACAGGTCTCCAATCCTCAGCAGTGTTGGGGAAATGTAGAGATATTAATGCTAAACACACCCATGTTTTTGGGATGCTCAAAAATAAGTCCATACTGGGAAAAGATTGCAGTAAATATTTATGTAATGGAGAAAAAAAAAAGAAAGTTCTGTTCTGTTCTGTTTATTGCAGCAGTATACGGCCGTACCTCCAGCCTCTCACAATGCAACAAAAGATATTTTACTCTTTTTCTATTTTGATTTAAATAATTAGGTATACATAATTAAATAGATTTGGAATACTTGGATTTAAAGGCACTGAAAATATGACATATCTCAAATAAACACAAATCTGGTATAAAATCCCTATTTTCAGATGCATTAAACATAATTTCTGTATCTTTTGTCATTGAAGGTCATTGTGTGCACTCACATATAAATCCAGCCGAGTGTGGAGCTGGAACAAGGTCACATTGTGTTAAAGACTTACATAACACTGGGATGTAATTGCCGTCTCCAAATTTTGTTAATTGAATCAGTGGCAGTCGCCCAGAACGTGGTCGGTCAGACTTTTTCTTGCAGTATTAGCGTTGGCTTGGCTCCTCACTAACACCATGTGTTCGCCCTTTTATGCTGAAACAAGGTCATGGGTATTTCCCACAAGCCCTTGCAGCCTGTTCTGACTGTGAGCTGCTTTACCTTCTGCTGTAGAAGCCAGGTGTGATGTGAGCTCAGACAGGCTCTCACCCGTTGGCTTTCTAAAACCTGGCCCCATTAGTGGATTGTATATTGAGCAAATTGTGTATTTTATATAAACATATTTAGTCTTGAAAAAAGCCTGGGAAGCTTATTGCAAAACCCAAATCTGGGCAAGCAGTCGAATATGTAAAAATCTGTCACTTTAATAGAGCGCCTACAATGCACAGATTTGTTTTTTTATGGCAGCAAATGGGAAACAGTGACATTTTTTAGGTTCAATTTGTGTCATACTGTATTTGTACATTTGTTGTTTGCATGAAGATACATTTTTATGCCAAAAAAAGCCAACAATCCTTTAAGGTAGAGGATTTGGCTGTCTTATACTGCATTCACAACCTCTGCAACTGACAGATTTATGGTAATATTTGACACATACACTCCTAGCCATATATTCAATTAAACTCCCCCATGGGAAAACCTTAGTTCAATGGCAGTCAGGAAGAAGGAGTTCCTGCAGCTCACTGATCTCAGACGTCCACTGGCTGCCCCCCAACTCTGAAGCATCAGCGTGGACATAATAATAACAATACAAAGCTCAAAAACACTGTATTTTGCTATTGTTGTTCTCCTCATTCTGTGTGGTCAACAGCAGTCTGGGATGCAGCTTTTGCCTCACTGTTTTATCTGAAGATTTCGTCTTGACAGTTTACATGACAATGGAGCAAGTGCTACAATAAAACTAAAACACAGAGAATCAGGTGGAGGATGAGAACGCTGTCCTCAGAATCTTGTGCGTAGGGGCAAAACGCATTGTTGAGTAAACAACCTGAAAGAGGGCACAGCACAGCCTTTTCCACAATATTTTTTTACTTTTACCCATTAGCGTGCTCTGATGTTGTTTGTGGGTAAAACTATCCATAAGTGAATAATCACAGAATAAGTACTAAACATTACAAACAGAAAACAGAAAGTCCAACCAGTTTAATACTTCCACATATCATAGAAAGTGATATACAGTATCATGCAAATGGCACTTTAAAGCAACCCTTTGTAATGTAAAGCCAGCAGACTCCCACTGTTTGAGTGTCGCAAAGCCACTCATGAAATGTCTTGCAATTAGGCCGCGTCCCAGCGACACGGAAGTTACATTGAGATATGAGTCCAGCTGTGTCAGTAAGTTAGGCATGATTCTACCAATGTCAGCTAAATTAAATGATTGATTTTGATTAAATGATTATGAGAATATACATTTTTGGGCTAAAAGTTACATGTCGCTATTGGCTAAAAGTTAGACAAAGTTGCTTTAATTTATTTAAATATCTGTTACATATACCATGTCCCTATTTCTCTGAGACATAATGTATTGAGTATATTCCACTATGTATATTCACAACAGAGAAAACACTGAGGGAACAGAAAGCTTACACCAATGCCCATAAGTCTAACTGACTTGACTATTGTGTGGCTTTTACTCCATGAGAAACAACAGGCGTGAGATACAGTGTTATTTAAATGTGACACAGTGACATCTCTTGGCTGCTGTCTTTGTCTTTGCAGCGTCTTACAGATTATGTTGTATTTACTGCTGCATTTCTGTCTGAGATGAGATTTTTGTTTGCGTCACAACAGCTTTCTGTCATGATTTACAAAATTATTCAGTCTGTGTTTTTTTCTTTCTTTTTTCGGTTTTCACATTTTTTCAGTCGACGTTAATGTGAAGTGAGATCCGAAGAGACATATATTGGGCAAAAGTCCATTTCTGAATTTTATATCTTAGCGTTGCTTTGGAAGGGAATAACTGTATTGACTGAGTATTTCTAGGTTGTGAAATGCTAAGGCTAACCCTCTATCAGCTGCCTGCACCTTTTGGTCTGAAATGCTGTGTTATCTGTTTCGAATGGAGCGGTGGGAGACAGGTAGCAGATCTGAAGAGTCCCGAGGCAAACGCTGCATGTAATCACTCCACTGTGCCGAGACCGATTAACAACATTTAGCGACTTTAACCAGCGCCAGGTTTCATCATGCTGCTGCAGTTCACCAAACGCCAACTGTTTCCAACACCATTCGTCAAGATGAGAACACTCTGAGCCCACAAGTCTGTTTAATATGAGCTGAATGAAATTATACAAGTTATATAACCAAGTGTTAACAGCACCAGTCTAGATCTGTAGGGGTTTATGAAGCATTTGAATTCCACAGTTTTGAGCCGTTTATCACAAAATGTATTAAATCAAATTCTCTTGAAAATTCAGCAGGTATTTGTTCAATAAAAAGCCAAGAAAGACGCACTATATTTTTTATATTTACTACTCTCGAAGAAAATAGCGCTTTTTCTTCTTTGCTTTTCCACAGTGACATGAGCAAATGAAAAAAAATTAAAATAAAAAATTAACATACATGGAGACAAAAGGAGCAAAGTGAAATGTGGATAAATATTGGCACACTGAACTCTAGAGCTAGAAGTTTAATGTCAACCCTAAACTTTAGTTAGACTCAGTGTTTTTTTTTTTATGTTGGCGAATTCTTTCACTTTTTTTTTTATTTTATTTTTTTAATAAAACAAAAGAAGAAATGGTAGCAATGGTGTTTGGACGGTACAAAGAACTCATCCTCACAGTCCGCTTCAGATTAGCCCTAAACCGTCCAGCTGTGGTGCGTAATTTAGAACGGTGCAGCCGCAAGGATCTGTCTGTGTCCTCCACAGCGCTTCAGGGCACATTGCAACGTCATTCTTCTGCTGGAAGAGAGAGGGATGTTTAATGCCCACCCGCAAAACATAGACGAGGGCAGACAGCTGGGTACACGCAGACAGTGTGAGTAAGTTCGACCGACCCCACGAGAGCATTGGCTCAGACCCAGCGCGTTCATAGCATTTCAAAATACATCGAAGCTCCCCATCCTGAGGGCAGAGAGCTGAGAGGCCCATACTAATGCAACAGACCAGGTTTACACTCTAAACTGTGCCCTCATTCAAAGAAGCTGGTTCGGTGATGGTTGTAACTAATTCTGGTTAGAGACTCCTTTATTACTGTCACTGGCTGAAGCTTTAATAGTATACTTCATACACTGATCAAGGTAAAGTCCAATGTATGTGTCTCTAATTCTGTCAGATGACGAGGAAAAGCCATGCATTAATGACATGACGCTGCGTTAAAGTGTGTAAAATAATGTATAACTATAGCACATTTTTTTAGCACTCACCAGTCAGTCTGTTGGGCACAAAAGCCAAATAGTGTCCAGCTCAGCTATAACTCAGGTATATTTTGTGACTAAACAATAGCCTTTTAACCGAACAATGTGTAATTTCAGACTTTTATGCAGCATTCCATAGTAACTTACGTTTCTGGACTTTTTCTTCCCGTTTGTCTTCCCGTCTTTGTGTTCCGGGACCTTTAGCTGTACAGATTAAGCACTGCTCACTTCTAATTCTCAACATTAGTTAAATGCTATTTTTTTATTGCACGAAAACACGATTCTAGTCGTCAGTTAAGCTAACTGAAAATAGACTTTTTTTAGACATTCAAATACAAAATACATAATGATCTTTTATGAGTTTTAATTCACTAATCATTTTCTGTTCTGTTTGCAATTTCAAGTTAATTCAGTTAATATAAAAAAAATGACCTAAAAGGTAATGAATATCTGTTTTTGTTATATGTAAAAGGATCCCCAATAGATCTATTATAAATTGTCAGAATATTACACTGAACATTATGATATTATATAGAATGAAATACAGTGTTTGTGCTGCAATTGGCGGATAATCCATGACATGGTACATAATGGTATATCTGTTTAATCTTGTTTTAAATAATAAAAATGTAATTGGTATTGGTATATATAGGCTCAATATTTAATTGTGATAAAACAATACTTCAAAAAGAAGGTATCGGAAGATCCTATTAAAGCAATCATTTTCTGGACATAGATGTGAAACTTCAACAGCCTTTCAGTGCAGAGTAAATGTCTTGAACTACCACCTGGATAAATGAGAATATTAGACATGATGTAAAATAGACACATGGTAGTTTAGTGTTGGGCCACGGTGGAAAACCTGCCACATGTTCTGAATGACTCTGAGCCTGACTGCCGCTGTGGCTCTACATTATTCATCTCCTTTGCCTCTTAAATCATCGAGGACCATCAATGTTAAAGATGCAGTTATGGCCTAAACGAGCTGCTTTTTGCCTCCAATGGGCCGTTATTGGTTTCATTGCAATCACAAAAGTGCGGCGGCCAGTTTCTGCTTTAAAAACAGAACCGCCGCTGTCCCTCCCACCACATTTTCCCAGCTCACGTTGCATCAGGCCGTGCGTTTTATTGGGATGAGATTTTGAACACTGGAGAGCCTCCCCGGAGTGTCTTTCATCCCGTTCTCTCTGAGCGTCTCTGCCTCGCGTTGAATGACATCCTAATTAAGTTTTCTGACTATCTTTGTTGATGACTGCTGCAACATTGGAGCTGATAAAGCGTTCAGACAGACTGGGCTTTCTGCATACAGATTGTTCAGAGGGGTGTGAAAAAATGAATAATTTAGACAGAGATTTGACGCTTTATTAGATCAAAACCATCTTTAAAGCCAGAGTGACAGCGGGAAATAGATAATTATTTGTAAATGCACAAAGTGGCTTATTCTATATGGATATTAATATTGCATTACAAATTGTCCCAGTTAGCGACTCTTAAAGGGTTTGACGTGATTTGTAGCGGTGTCTTTATAAAAGAGTAATGAGAGTTTGTTACTAAGGAGCAGTCGGCAATTAATAAAATCATAGTTAGTGCATTTTATATGTCAGTGGTCCATTTTTATGAGTGAATTACGTAATTACATTTGCTTTATTTCTATTGACTTCCATTTTTATGTGATATTTTATTATTATATATATAGTTTTTTTCTATTGTAAAGCATGTGAAGCATAAAAGGGCTGCAAAAAAAATTGAAAAATATGCCAAAATGCGATCTCAAAAACCTGTGACACTGGATACATAATAAAACTTGGGCTAATTCAAAAGAACACAAAAATTAAACAAGGACTACTGAATCAGGAATAAACCAAAACTTTTTGAACTTCTGTATTTGGTAGCAACACAGTTTGAGTTAAAGCTATTTTTGACATTGGCACAGAGTGAATCTCAGATGGTAAACCATGCCCCCGTTTCCCTGCAGCAGGTTGAACCTACTCTGAGTTTAAATCTGAATCAGGGTTGTCCTCCTCAACCCAGAACAACTCAGTTTACTGTTTCAGAAAACAGGATTAGAGTTAGTTCAGTCAACTCTGAGTCTGTTCAATCTTGAAAAAGACAACAAACAGAGGCCGCACGTTAAGCCGGGCATACACTGTGTGACTTTAGAGTATTTGAAACAGAACCCCAACTCACAATACACGAGTAAATCTAATACGAGGAAAGGCAAAGCTCAGAATTTATGTGCTCACACTGTACGACGCGGTTTGCTGCCACCAGAATTTCATCCAACCATCCAAACGCCATTTGGGAGCATGTCAGGAGGGGTTAATCGTCGCTCATAACCCCCTACACAGCACGACAAGGACACACGGTGAACCTGAAATTCCAATTCAAAAATTGGTTAAAACTCCTGTTGAAAATCCCACAGTGCATGCCCGGCTTTATAGGAGAGTAAAGTCATGTGACAGTGGAGAGACTTTATTCAGGTTTGAAAATGAAATAAGAGAGAGAACAGCTACACAGGCTTTAGTTGAATGCATAATTATTAGGATTACACTTTACCAATTCATTTTTGTATCTCGTCATTTTATTGGCCTTGGTGTGATTGTGCACATTCCCTTAATCTTGCATTTTTAGGTAAATATCAGTAAATTTAATATTTGAGTAAGAATGTAAAAATTCTGTGTTAATGTAGTCTTTAAATATATAAACAGTCATAAAAAGGAAATCATTCACATTCATTGGTTTAAACAAACATCCATATCTTCATTCACTGCCTAAAATGGATCATCCAATCAGAGGCAGCAGAAGAGGAGACAAAGTTCACACATTAAGGAACCTCAGTAACTGACTTAAATTAGATGAACTCTGAATGAATCCGACAACCCAGAGTTTCCTTCCATCGGGGTTAACATAGAACTCTGCTAAAATTGCTTCTTGAAACAGGGGCATAACATTATTAAAAATCAAGCAATTTCTTGTGATACAGATATTTTACAGCTAGTGATAAAATCTCTACAGCAGAGAGATCCCAGTGTCGCTTCATTATCCAACACCATAATAACATCTCTCTGGCTGTATATTCCTGCCATGTGTGAAATAATGTTGGTTTTTCTAATGCCTGAGCACGAGCGGAAACTCTAATGTGTTTCAGACGATTGTGGGACTCACTGAGCTGAAAGTTCACGTTCGAATATTCATCTGCACATTAACGCTGCAGTAAAATGACACCCAATATTCTCTGCTCTCTGAAGAAGCACTGGAATCAACACTGACTCCAAAAACTAGCTCAGAGTCAGGCTCGTTGGCAAAGTTATGGAGAGATTTAATGTGGCTGAGTAATTGTGTGAAAATACATATCCACATTTGCATTTTTTGCAGGTTAAAAATTAGTGGCCAACCCCTTCTCAGTATCAACAATGCTAATAATTGTATGTGTTGAATGTGGTTCAATTAGAAATGCTAATATTCAGTCTATGCTTTAAATTGATTTGTCTTTGTTTCTTCCGCTTTGAATAGTTGAATTTAGACAAGACACTGGAAATGTTATATTTAAAGACTTTAAGCCTCCTCTTAGACATGATTGGACCAGGACTCCAAGAGAGATGTGATAGAGACTGTGTTTAATGAACAAGGTTAATTAATAAAAGAATTATTGATTAGCTGTAGCCCACATCAAATGTTGGGAGTGTGTGCATGAATGATGGCAGTTGAAAATGCTTGGGGAAAAAGACAATTCAAAGTGTTGTTTTAGAATTTACCAGTGTTTATATACAGTAATTCTACTTTAAGCACTAGTGATTTCAAACTGAACTTGACGGAGGCTTAGTGCTAATCCAGAAGTGACTAAACTATCACTAAATGCAGAACTAAACAAGGATTAAAGCATCACTGAACATAAGACAAAACCAGGGTAAATCTAAGAGGAAACAGTGACTAAATCCATGTGTAAACCAATATAAAACCAGACACAAGCTAGAACTAAACTGCACCGCCATATTTCAGGATTTCTATGTCATGTGGGAACCGTTATCCTTAAAGATCCTCCTCTCTATGCGACATAAAATGACACGGGCTCCTCTCATTACCGCAGCCGCTCAGGTGGAAGCTCTGTCCTCACCTGCTCAACAGCTCATCAGACAAAAGCATCAGCAAGACACGGGCCACGCTGTTAGGCTGCAACGGGACATTACATTAATGACAAGTTGTAATAATAAAAGCCAACTCTATCCAATAACGGCGTCTAATCTCCCTCCATTTGTCTGTTCTTTGTTCTGAATCCAGCCTGATAATGATCCGCTGTAATGGTACGGCCAGCGATGTGCATCGTTTAAGATTTAAAGAGCCACACTCTTTACTGCTTTGTCTTTGGTTTTCCGAGAGAGGCCAAAGATAAAGATCTGCAATGTCCCCAAGCCACAGTTGAATGGAGTGTTTTTGTGGCTAATATTGTATTTTCCAAGTTCCAGTAATGGTTCACAGGATGTTCTCTTTGGCCTTTAAAATGTCTTATTTAGGCACATTTCCACTCTCTAATGAGCTACAAGAGTGTTTCTGTGTGAAAAAATGAATAGTGTTTGTAGCAAATGTTTGAAGCTTACCTGATAACAACTGCACTACACTTGAACGATAATGGCTAAATAATTGCCACACTGATTTCTGACTGCGCCATGTCCAAGACCTGCTCCCCTCAGTCTGTATTTGAATCTTGTTTTAGCAGCAAAAAGACACTGAGCACAATAGAGCCACGAAGAATGATCTCTTACCGTGGTTTAGATCAATGACTGTGGTTGGGTTCAGCAGTAATTACTCCTCCAGTGTGGCCAGACTAATGAAGCCACAGTTAAAATGTCAATGAACAGTGAGGCTGCACATTTTCTACAATTGGTTTTCTGCTCTGCTCTCTTGCCCAGATGCCTCTTAACAACTCTGGTCCTAAAACATGAGACTTTTAATTAGTTTTTTAAGCCAAATGCATCTTATCTGACAACATTCATTTACAGTGGGCTAAGCAAGTTTTAGTCATTACGTAATTTTAAACTGTCACATTTTTTAACATCTTTACAATGAGTAAATTTGTTACTAAGGGCTAGATTTACTTTAAACTTTGTATATACCAAAACACACACTAAGTGCGCACACAAAAAAGAGCAAACTAATTTATTGAGGTTAGCATCTGTCACAGGAGCAGAATAAACACAAAGCTAAGTTTGTTTCAGTGCTTTCATGTACAATGGGGTCTTTTCTCCAGAGTGCACAAACTTTAAGGCCTACAAAATGTGAAAATGCTGCAGGAGCTACCACTGCATGTAAATTTTGCACGTTTGAGAGGTACATGCAAACTGTGTGTGGAGCAAAGACTACTGTTGTTGATGTGAGAATGAAGCATAAGAAATGTAAAATGTTTCCAACAGGGTCAATGTCCCATTGTTGCATTACATAGAGGAGTAAATACACAATAGTCCCTGACAAAAAAGGTCAATATGTTTGTAATTATGCAGAAATTACATTCATGACACAAATCAATAGATAAAAAAATTTTGTTTTAAGACTAGTGCCATATGTTACTCTTCTCATTGGGTCATTGATAGCAGTTTATGTCGCCAAACTTTTTATTAAACTTTTTATTTTTTTCATATATTTCATTTTTTATTTTTTTCATATAGCACCTGCTATCTAACTTAACCTCCTAGGGCCTAGCGGCCACATGCGTGGACCGAGCATTTTAGCTCTTATGTCCACAATCGTGTTCACTGCTGAACTGGGGGTGTTATGAACATGAGTGTGGGTCTTTATACTGCCATCTGGTGGTGTCAGAGGAGTCTAACACTCTATGGTCAAAATTCAATATGGCGGCAAACACAATGGAAAATTCAAGTGGTAGCTCCAGACACAAACATCGACCAGGTAAGAGGTCCTGTCATATTTTATGGCTTATTCTGATTTAGAAATTTATAAAAGTGTTATACATTTGTCATGACATGCAAATTTGAAAAAAAAGTGTAAAAATATCAACTTAATATGTCGCTAAACATGAAGTACACATATGTGTACTTATGGACTGACGCTCCTCAAAACAGCTAATAAGCTAGCTAGCTAGCAAAACATGCAAACATGTAAAATAAGAAAAAAGCTATCTCTGGTGCAGACAAAAAGCTGTACATTATCCCAATGAATTAAATAACAATTAAATCACTAAATACATGCATACATACATAGATTAGATGGGTTGAAAATGTTAGTAAAAATGTAAAATGCTATTAAAAATGTGCACATGTAAGTTAGATTACAGCTAACTCTGGTGCATCTAATGGTACATTGTAACATTGAAATAAATAACAAATAATAATGGATAACTACATACATAAATATTATTGATTTGTATTTGATTTTGTCATGATTTTGTTTCCAGAGCTTTTCTCTGTGCAAAGAGCATTGGAGCTCCTTGGGTTAATTGATGGAGACAACTCAGATTTAGACTTATCTGACAACGATGATCCCATCCTGGATGTGAATTACCAACCATTACCAGAGGAGGAAAGCAGCAGTGAGGATGAGAGTGACAGTAGTAATGATGAGGACCCCATTCCTGAGCCCACCCAGCACAACAGAGGACGTAAACGTCTCCGTGGTGCAGATAATGGTTAGCCAAGATCCAGTAGATATTTGTTTATTTTATGCAGTTAGGGCCTCAGGGCTACGTGAAGGATTGGAAGGAAAATGCTTATTTACAACACTTGTTGACAGGTTCAGGGACAGTGACAGGTGCAGGTACAGGTACAGGTACAGGTACAGGTACAGGTACAGGTTCATCCCACGCTCCCAGACGTCGCAGACAAACTCAAAAAATCAAGGCTGATAGCTCAGAAGATGACTTGGAAGAGCCAACACCAGGACCAAGCCAAACCAAAAAAAGAAAGAGGGAGAGTTCAAACAAGGTAATTATTATTTTTGGCAGGCCTTGAGAAATCTTCAAATTTTATAAATGTCCACACAGATTCAAATATTTTGAACACCTCAATTGCTTACATGGGTAAAAAGTATTGCAATAAATACTATTTTTATTCTGATTCTGGTTGCGCAGGACGTGGAATACGCTGGAAGGCTACACCATTGACGCCAAACCTTGCAGAGTATCAACATCAGGATGAAACTGATCTAGACAGATATGGCTGGACCCCACTAGACTATTTTGAACAGTATATAGATAGAGAAATGATGATGATGATTTCAGAATGCTCTAATGCTATGTCACTGTCTAAGAGTGGGGACCCACTCAACATGACAATAGATGAGGTTTACCATTTTTTTGGTGCCTGTATTTTGATGTCCTGCATCCGATACCCAACCATTAGGATGTACTGGTCCAAAGCCTTGAAAATCACTGCCATCACAGACAAATTCACGCGTGCCAGATTCTTCAAATTGAGGGGAGCAATAAAAGTGGTAATTGATGATGATGTGCCAGAAGACCTGAGGATGTTGGACAAATTCTGGAAGGTGAGGCCTTTTTTGGATCGCATTCTACGAGGCTGCAGGTCTCTGAATCGACCTGATTGTGCATCTATTGATGAGCAGATGATTCCTTTCACAGGAGCCTGTCCGTGCAGACAATATCTGCCAATGAAGCCAAATCCAGTTGGCATAAAGAACTTTGTTTGTGCTACAGCAGATGGCATTGTGCTTGACTTTGAGCTTTATCAAGGTTCAAATGCACTGATTGAGAAGGTCGAAGAACCAGAGGGCCTGGGTTTGGGAAGTTTAGTCATTGAACGTCTGTGTCAAACTCTGCATCGTGGCACAAAAGTGTATTGTGACCGGTTCTTCACCACTATCAAAGGGGCGCAACGAATGATGGAGAAGGAACTGTACATGACTGGTACAATAATGAAGAACCGACTCGCTGGAGCGAACCATAAGTTACCCAGTAACACAGCCATGAAAAACGCAGGAAGAGGTACCTCATCAGAAGTTTCTGCTGAAGATGGAAAGTTGTGTGTAGTGAAGTGGTATGACAACAAACCAGTACTGATGATGTCTGTTGTTCATGGTACACAACCTGAAGACACCTGCCAGCGCTGGGACAAGAAATTGAAACAATATATCACTGTCTCGCGACCAAGCATTGTCCGTGAGTACAACATCAAGATGGGTGGAGTTGATTTGATGGATAGAATGATTAGTTACTATCGCATGAGCACCCGCACTAAGAAGTGGACAATGCGGATGGTAATGCACTTCACGGATCTGGCTTTAGCCAACAGCTGGCTACTCTACCGCAAAGACCATGCAATATGTGCTGGACCAAAGACAAGACCCATCCAGTTCCTTCAGTTCCGTATGGACGTGGCTAAGATCCTCTTGGCCCAGCATCACGGTGCAGATGCAACCCTTTCGGAACAGTCAGAGGAAGAAGATTCAAATGAAGGGGTAAAACGTCACGTAACAGAGTTGCCCCATGTCTCGGTTCGCAGGAGAGCTAATGCCCACCTCCCAGAGATGATCGCACTAAAGAATGCGATGCGCTGCAGACTACCAGGCTGCAGTGGAAGAACCCAGTGCGTTGTGTGACCTGCAAAGTGTTCTTGTGTTTGCAAACCGAGCGCAACTGTTACTCAGCCTTTCACACATAGGTGATGGCAGTGATTCTCAAGGTGTGTACATGTTCCTAGAGTGTACATGTACTCTTGTGACATTATCACCTCCAACTCCTCTCTTCTCAGACTCTGTGAAGGTCAATCAATCAGGTGACCTCTGAGCCCCATAAGCCCTTCTGTCATTCTGTCCACAGTGATCGCACCCTTTTACATATCCTTGTTTGTAACCTTTGTTTTGTTTTTATTCTCTCTGTGATGTTCAAAACACATTAGTAGCTTTATGTAACAGTGACATTTTGAAATGCTTTGAATGTGTTTGTTTGTTTGTTACAGGCATAAAATGTCATCCTGCTACTGTTTGCAGCATTTCAAATGATCCTGTAGTTTTAACTGTCCAAAAGGGGCAAAAATGCAATGTTTTCATGTTGTTTTTCCCCCCTTGTATTCAAAACATGTTCAGAAATATGTGTGTATGTATTGTTAATACATTCAAAAGCAGTCAGGAAAAAAACCTGCTGTGTTCAAGGTGGAAATAAAGAGTTTTTCACTCTATTACACAAAGGTAACTATTGTGTTTTATGGAAATTCGGAACAAGAGTCCACATATGTGGACATCATTTTTCTCTAAAAGTATATCATATCAAAAGATGATGTTTAGTTTTTATTCTAATTAGGTTCCAATAAGCCCAAATAGCAAAGAGAATTAAAAAATGCATGTAAAAAAATAGCTTGGGCCTTAGGAGGTTATCATAGCGTCTACGTCAAACGTCTAAACTAAGCACATTGGAAAAGTATGTGCACACTGTTTGTCGAGTTATTGAGTTATTGTCCAGGGTTAAGTCATAGGAAATGTGAAAACTTTCCAAAAGGGTCAATTAGTAATAATTCAACAATAATCAGTGGATTGAAGTTTAAAGTTTGTCACAAGAAATGCCTCTAAGTATGTGTCCACATTTTTTCCATGCATCTGAGTCGTATTACAATGAATATGAACTTTTTTTCATTTTTATTAATTTGTACACATGATGGTCTATTATTGTTTTGCACTATATAAAACTGTCCTGGAGTCATCTAATGCATGGCCTGTCTGTCCCGGGTGTAGTTCCTCATTCTGAAGGTTTCCCTTTGCTCCCATAGCTGTGTTTTTCCTCCCTCTGACGGAGGCCCTATGGGTAGGGCTCTTAAAGCCCTTTGAAAAGATCTGAAGAAGAACATCTGTCCTACATCTTGAAATCCGTAGCAAAAAATGAGCGACCATCAAACGTGGCTTTTGCACAGACAACAGTATCTTGGGGCTTAAGTCGACTCATCCCATTTCTTTTTCCCACAGTTGATACATCAGCTGGTAAATTCTAAACATTGGAAATGCATTGACAGTACTAAACAAAAGCATTTCATATTTTTTAAGGTGTATTTACTTCTGCTCCTTCTCCCAAACTCTCTCCCCTCACCTCTGACACACTCTAATTTCTCATTTGCAAACGGCTGCCTGTCTCACATTTGCTCCTGCTCTTATTAACACAACCCATCCACAAACAGCAGGTACTACTCTTATGATCTTATAGGTCCGTAAATGTTTAAAGAATAAAGACAAACCCAACTGCATAACTTGGCAGCATTTCCTAATGCTGCTTGTATTCGTATGGAGTGTGATCTGCTAAGGAGCTATTTACTTTACAGTCTCTTAGTGAACAACCTGTTATCATTGAATTAATGAACTTCTTAGGGAGCTTTTACCTCAGATGTGTTTTACAGAAATGCAAATAAGTAAGTACAGTTTATTTGTCTTTTTATCAAAATTGGGTAATGCTACTTTAACTCAGCAGATACAACACTTACAAATACATATAAATCATCAATATTTTGTGTTTTGCAGGGCCTTTAATGATGATAATGACTAAACACGGACTGATTAAACCATTCTAATTTTGACACCAGAAGGACTTGAAGGGCACCAGTTATAAGCTAGCACAAATCATTTACAATTAATCCCCAAAAAAATCTTGACCTAGCCATGAAGAAACCAGTGAATATAATGTTTTGTCCATTGAAAATGTATTGTGGTGTGCAGCACTCGTATTAGAAACAGTGTGAGTGAGTAATAATTGACTTTCCACTGTACAATAAAAAAGGCAAACTCTCCAACATGGATTTAGCAACGAAAAAAATACAATGCAAGATTATAGAAATTCTACGTAATAACTCCAAACACAAAATCTATAGGGCATTTGTTCTTTTTTTTTAAATAATACAGGATTCTACAAGCTAAACCCTTCTGGTTCACACTTCTTTTCAGAAGGTAGCAGTAATGCACACTTTAAAGTTGTTTGCCAAATGCCATAAAAACCAAGAAGACGAAAAAGCACTGGGATTAAACCTTGGACTTACCAATGTGGTTTAACAAGGTCTAAGGGTGCGTTCACAGCTGCTGTGTTACGTGTGGTTCAAATGGACTCTAGTGCGTTTGCTCCGTTAGTGCGGTTCACTTGGATAAATGTGAGTGCCACATACGAACCTCAGTGCGCACCAAACATGCGTGCCGAGACGCCTTCAAAACCGAAATGTCGGAGTGCTTTTAAGTGTACTCTGGAGCAGTTTGATTGAAATATGAGTGTCAAGTGGAGCACAGACAAACCCAAACAGGAAGAGCACCATAAACTGGTGACGTAACGTTTAGTTTTCCCAAGAGCGGAAAAAAACAAAAAAACAAAACAGTATTGGCCAACTGAAAAAACATGGGCAGAGGGCAAACATAAAGCATGGTTAATGCCTTATTAGCATTTGGGCTAACAGTACCATCTAGTGTGTTTCTTAAAAAAGGCATCTTTGTTGTGTTTGGTCCGCATTTTGAAATGCCAGTTGCAAACACTCGGTGGACAGAGGCTTTTTGCTGATGGATCGAGGTAAATGGATTGTTTCCTGTTTTGGTGCAAACTAATGAAGCTGACCCCGAGTGTGAACACACCCTAAGATAGGTCAAACCAACAACTACAGTTAAAACTAAACCTGGAACAAGATCACTAAACTTGCAATTAAGATATCAAGTCTTGACCCAGGACAAGACAAGGGCTAAACCTTGGACTAAACATTGATTAAATGAGGTTTAGCCAAGACTAAACCACAACAAACCAAGAATTAAACAAGATTAAACACATTCCTAAACCAGTATTAAAACTGTGATAAATTTACTATTAAAAAAATACAGCACTAAAGTCTTAACTCACAACAAACATAATTAAATAAATAATGAAAAAACTACAAACATCTGCAAACCATTTTGTACTGGCTGTTTTCTGTTTGTTCTACATCTACATTTGGTTAGTTTTTTTCAGATGAAGTCTTTATCATTTGTTAGAAACCATTGCTGTGCTCCTCTGGGAAATGGGCGACGTATCTTAGTCGGTCCAGACCCCCTCCTCCCACTCCCCATGCTCTGCACCGAGCCGGGGGTGCACGAATATGGGTCATTTTATCCATTAAATATGATCCATCTGCCGTGTTATTAGGATACGCTCTAGTTTCAAACACAGTTTCTCACAGGTTTTAGTGAAGATGCTCTACTTTTACTTTCAGTCCTTTAGCTAATGCTGCACAACAAGTAGAAATGTGACTAAAGTATATTTAAAGAAGGTATTAGTCAGATTTAACTTAATGTGAAATGTATTTAAATGCTAATTTTGTCCCAATATGAGACCATGCTGGTGTCTTCCACTGTATGAGTTAACCCAATAAGCCAGGATTATACATATTAATATGTCTCATGTGCCATTTTGATTACAGATAGGGTCATTCTGTGTCAAACTTAGGCCCTGGCTTCACATATAGGACTATTTTTGAGAACTGATTGAAGTTGTCAATCAGTACAAATCCCAGGAGAAGAACTGTATTATTAAATCATTGTTAAACTAAAAATTAACCCCACAATCAAGCAAGGAGTCAAGGGCTAGAACTGGAACTAAAAGAACAGTAAAGATAAACCCAAACTAGATAAGGACATGGACTACAGGTGGTTTGCTCAGAACTAAATCAGGCCAAACTTTAATTACTTTTAGCCTAATGTCTTCCTTTTCAGTCCAACTCAGTGCTTTTCTTAGTTATTTTCTTGGTTTGGTTTCCTCAAAGTGTCATTTTGATGATGCCTTTAGACTACTAAGGTATCTACTAAATGTTTTGGGAGTGACCCAAATAAATTTTTGGAGACCCACTTTCGGGTGCTGACCAACATATTGGGGCTTTGAATGTGAACAGATCAGTGTTCTTAAGTGTGACGTTGCAATAGAAAATAAGAAAAAGGAACATTTGTACACCCACAATATTATTACTTTTAAAAAACCTGGTTGCACAGTTCTTATTACTTTAAGGGGTTAAAATGCAGGTTCAAATGTGGTGATGATAAAAAAAATGTGTGTAGACAGGGCCTTATTCATGGTAAAAGTACAACAAACAGCAAAACTAGATTAGATTAGGCTAGATTAGATTATTTTGCTTCATCTTTGTTTTAAATGTGTTCTTATGTAGCGCTGTCACTCTCTAAATTGTAGCCGTGATGTCTGACATAGGAAACAGTGTTAGTCCAAATGTACACTGGTCACAACAAACAGATACACATTTAGACAGTATTCAATACACATTTAGACAGTATTCAATTTTGTCCTCTTTTGGCATTCTGTTGATAAGCAAGTGTGAAATCAGTCATTTATATTAGTCTCTGTAGATGCTCAAGGCACTTTCAGGAAATTTACATTTTTCAGTCTGAGGCTCTGTCAGTGTTTTCCCCATGAGAAATAATAATATTACATGTGGATTATTTATTAATTTAAATTTAAACAGTTTCTTCAATTTTAAGCTAGTTACCTTAAAAATTTTGCAAGGGTGTTTTTGCATTTAATGTGCTCCTGTTTCTCTGAGTCATGGTCAGAATAGGACTGATGTCGAAAGAGACGTGTTAGAGTGTGTGCTTAAAAAAGGGCTGAATAATTTCTAGAAATAATTTTGTGCAAATTCAAGGGCTGTACACAAAAGATTGAAAGAAAAAGTGAGTGTACACATTACAGCCTTTATTTTAGCTCCATTAAAACACAAACTCAGCTTTGATTAAGTTATAAACTGATCGAGTTACTGAGAATTTAAAATGCATCATGGTGGGAGTGAGTGCATTGAAAAGCAGAGGTCCTTAAGTCATTAAAAACAGCAGACCATTCCTCACTAACAGAGCAAGCACAATAACCTAAGAGAGATGAGATAAGATATATTTTATTTTCAAAAACTAGAACAATTGAAGTAAATAAACTAGCTGTGATCTTTGTTAAATAAAAGTCCTCTTTGTCTGAGAGTTAAGTGTTCAGAACTTGTTGAAGAAAGTACGTGGTTTGTCATGGTAGCCGTCATTGTTTAGTCTCTTTACAAATAATACATTACATATAATAATTTATAGAATATAAAAAATATACATAAGCATAGCCTTCAGACTGGTTTGGAGCTCACAGGAGTTCATATTCACATTGTACTATACCCATAAAGCACAATGTCATGTTGGGTTCAATTTAAGTCAATTATGTTACAGTCTACAAGATGAATGGAAGCTGAAAAACACAGAAAAATATATGTTATACCATGTATTTATGTGACTTTAAAAGCAGAACTTCACCAGGAGATTCAGATTTGTCACATTGCACTGTTCTAACTTAGCAATTTTTTGTACTTTGCAAGCACTTTACTTGAGGCCATACACAGTTGTAGACCTGAAGACATCATGTAGGCTTTATGCAGGCTTTGGGCAACTCCCTCATCCCTTATAATCACTTTGAAAAGGCTCCCCTGGCCTTTAATTTCGTCTTGAGGACAACTCGGCGTGGATTTAGCCCTGAAAGGGGGCATATCGACATTGATCTGAGACCTGCCGTTTCGGATCATAATGCACCACTGTGGGAGGCGCAGCTAAGACTTGAGTACACTTTGATTGGTTTGTGGCTCTTGAGGGAGACTGACAGATGCCCTTTTAGAGGTAGACAGCCTCCTGAATGCACCCGACTACTTTGTACAGCCCTGCTTTCAAACAAGAGAGAATATATATACAGCGAGCTGAAAAGACTGCTCAGACTCTCATGTAGGAATTTCCACTTTTCCACTGGAGCTGCACAGATTGGGTCAGATTAGATTGTCCATACCATAACTATGATTTTTTTGTTCCAACAGGAAGCTACAATGACTTACAGGTAGAGCTATAAGCTGCATTCTGTTGATGTGATGAGAGAAAATCCTCACAATCGCAATGTTTTCTGTAATTCACCTTTTCTTGTTCTTGTGATAAACAGTCAACTTGGGTGTGTTTTTCTTAAAATGACACCGTGGTCTCTGGATGTGTCTTGGGTTTAGCTATTTCTCATTTTATTTTATTTTTACTCTAACCTTAGTCCTTATTTAGGCTTGGCTTGTGTTGGTTTAGTTCTGGTTTAAGAAGAAGTGATACTTGTGTTTCCACTCACAGACAGATGGCCCTCCTTAACGTTTATTGCCAAAATGTACCAACAAAGTCAAACAGAAAGTCCGTGAGTAAAATACTGACCTTTTCACACTTATATAAGACCACCTGTCACCTCTAAAGTGTTTAATTTTGTGATTTTTAGCTTGCAAGCACATAGAAATGAACATGAAATCATGCCGCTTTTGTCACTGCAAGGAGTCACTTCTGGAGTCAAGTCAATGGTTTTATATAACACTCAACCAACCTCTCCATCACTGATGATGCCCGTATTAACAAGTAACTTAAATGTCCAATTGTAGAGAATTGAACCCACATGCTGCTAAAATGTGTCTCTGAATCTAGACAAATACTAGTCCGGACTCAAAAAATGTAATTATCCTGGGACACGGTTGTCTCTGAGAATACAAATTGAGCACTATTAATCCTAATGTGGTCATAATGATGTGTGATTGTCAGTTACAGTCAATTTCCTGTGAGTGTGTCTGAATCAGGCTCATTATGATGACTCAGGCTTCAACTGTGACCAGCGCTGTCCATTATATAAACGCTGTCTGAACCTGTAACTACACCAGGCCATTTGTCACACTGTTTAATGGACTTAAATAGGCTCTACTACGACCGTACGCTGGTGTTGTAGTGCTTCTTCGTGGCCTTGAGACTGGCCTTTATCTATTAATGCCAATGTATTAATGCCAATTCCAAGTGGAGTTTTAATTTGCATGTAAATGTCTTATTCCAACTGGGAAAGCAGTCATTTGGACTTCTGTAAATCTGGTTAACACACCTGTATAATGTGATTCATTGTCAGACTATTGCGGATTGTGTATGGATGGACCTGGAGTTAGGTTGGAGAACACAGCCCAACAGTGGCACAGTATGTAAACAAAGACAAAGAAAACAAGAAAACAAAAACACATAAAGACCAGTTAAAATCAGTGTGAAAACCACTCAAATAAAAACAGCACTGTGAAATTTATGGTGCAAACTCTTCAAAAACAGCAATGTGATTTAATTAAAGAAAAAATATAAGCGTAAATAAGAAAATGCTGTACTGCTTTGTAATGAAAAAGGAGAGTTGTTTATGTAACCACGTGTAAACCGTGAAAATGTCGTCTTATTTGGGAGTTAAGACAAACTTGGGTCACATCCAGCCTGACGGACAGAGTAGAGTTGATTTAATACAGTCGGTAAATCGTTTGAACGAGGGCACGTTTGGCAGCTCACTGAAATGGACTGTCAACAAAATCTGTGTCCCGTGTAAGAATAGGATTTATACAGAGTCTGCAGGTGTCTATAAAGCTTGGCTCTCTGCATCTACGAGGCTTTTCCCCATCACGTGAGCTGTCCCATTCAGAAGAGTAATAGTCGCCCGCTGCACACCTGCCTCACCACTCTGCTTCTTCTTCTGTTGGTCAAAATAGGTCTCCTTCTTCAGCCTTAAATAAAGGTTAGGGCCAGAGAAGTGCTGGAGAATTTTACTGGCTTTCATGTATTTCCCAGAACTACTGATCCAAATGGGTTCGTTTAAAGATGTTTGAAACGTCAAGACAGTTTGTAAGATCCAAAATGACTTATTGGTGACTCATTGCATCCTCACAAAGGCCACAATAGGGTTATTATTATTATTATTATTATTATTAATAATATTATTACTATTTCTAATCAGTCCTTCAATTTGACCATTCTCTTAATTATGTATTATGTAGAATTTGGGGCAGTTGTCAGTGACTGTTACTCATATCTTACACGTACAAGTAATGTTGGATTTGGTCATAGCATATACAACACCTGAATTATAAGGTTAAGTGGAATTACTCTTGCATATGCTATATATACTTCAGTCCTACTGGAATTGACCATTCTAACAGCATTACAAGGGCCACATACTTTTAATCAAGGTGATTATGCTATAATCACTTTTTTTTGTCAAATGACCATGTCCACAGCAACATTTAATGAGCTGTTTTCTTCACATTAGTCTTATTTTGTGGGAGCCTGTTAAAGACAAATCTCACTGTTGCCTAATCAAAGATAACCCTGTCAATGTCAGAGATCATCAATAATACAATACCTAAAGGCAATATGTAATGGCACATGATCAACCAAGACCTCTACTACACATAAATGAGCTAGAGTGGCTGGTCTACATTGATCCGCTTTTGATGACCTCTATTCAAAGACTCTGACTCATTGTTTAAAAGAATAAATCTATTATCTCAAAATTTCTTACTATTTTATTTGGGTTGTTGAAATACCTGGAAATAGAGAAAATAATAAAAATGTGTAATTTGACTTTTTGACTTTTGAATTTCAGTTCAGTTCTAGACAGTAAATCATATGTACATCACAACAGATCTTTATGAAATCATGTACTTTGATGAGGTTAAGACACAAAGAAAAATTGTATCTTAAGTAAAAATGTACATGTGGTGGTCATTACTGTATTTGTATCTGATTCAAATAAAAGCTTTCCATTATACCCAAATATAAAAATAAACATGATGCTGGTGACAGTGGGAAAGCATTGGATCTTACAGTGAGAAATGTTTGATTTGGTCATAAAGCACAGGAAAATAACAATTTCAAACACCAAATTCATATCGAAACAGTTCTAAATCAAGGACTAACCCAGCACTAAACCAACGCTCTGACTTGTTTATTGTGAACACTCTTCTTCCTTAAAGCCTGTTTAAAGATGGCCCCCCACTGAGTGAGCTGTCACTGAGGTCATGTGATCACCATATTTCTCGCCACCCCCAGCGAGCTTCTCCTTGTTTCACCTTGGTCTCTGCTGCAGTGCATTATGGGAGTTTAACGGTTGAGAATCAGCGCCAGGGCCAATTATTAAACTGATGGGCTGTGTTTGACACCGCAGCCGTCAACATATCATTACAGTCAGCAATACACAATACGAAAATAGGATTAAGTCAAAGGCTCTCTGAGAGGAAGCTGACATTTCTCATTTTTGTACAACTACTTTAGTGCTTTGACACTAGTCCTGGTTTAACCTTGGTTTATTCCTGGGTTTAGACTCAGAGTTTCATCCTGATTTACCTCTGATTTAGACCTTAATATATCCTTGTTCATTTCTCAGATGTAGTAATGGTAAGTCCTGGTTTAGGTCTACTGTAGAGCTGGTGTAGTCTTTTGTTTAATCTTTGGCCCAGGTTTGGTCCAGGTTAATCCTGTTTTATTCAGTAAACACTGCAAATTAATTTGCATTTTACAAAATGGCTTTATTTTGAAATGTGTTTAATGTCAAGTAATGTTTTAATTGTTAACTTTTAAATGTTATTCCTGGTTTAATTTTGGTTTTGCTGTGGGTTTAGTACAGAGCAAAATGGTAGTGTTAAATAAAACTTCAGACAGTTCGCTCCAGATAAAATAAATAAATAAATAAATAAATAAGTGAATGGATCCGTGGCCTTTCACCTGAGACTTGGTCAGACCATAATGTTGACAGCACAGGAAGTATTAAGAGTTAGAGGCTGTTTTTGAGTTTAAAATGTTTAAAATGAAGACATTGTTGTCTTGATTATGTGAGCTGCTGCAAGAATCAGTTCAAATCATTGATGTACATGATCTTTGAGGATTAAATAAGTGCGATCATGTGACTTCAGGTTGTTTACATATAACACATCCTGGTAATTGATGATTTACCAGCAAGGAGTTTATGAAATCAGGATCTGATTTGTACGGCACAAAGACAAAACAAAAAAACAAACAAACAGCATATTAAAAGAACCCAGATAATGGCTGTGAGTGCATTGAAAAGCAGAACTCCTATAATTTATTAAAGCAGCAGTCTTTGGGTAGCACTGTGTGTTGCACTGCTGTGGACTTAAGACAATGTTAAAATATTACACTTTGAGATTCAATTGCAAAGTTTTGAAGGCAAGCCAGTAATTTTTTCAGGGCACACAAAGAAGGCTCTGGAATATTTTTGGTTGAATTAAATAGGAAATGTCTCTCAAACCAATGTAAAATGCAGTGGAGAAGAAAGTACAGATATTTGCTCAATAATGTAGTGCAGTAAAAGTCAAAGGTACCTTATGTTAAATGCACTTCTATAAAGTACAATCAAACTAAACTAATGCATCAAAGTAAAGAAATATAAAATCGGGGGACCGGTTTCAAGTTCATGTTGATTAATCTGTTAATCAGTGTTTACATACTTCCCCTTTCAACATTCACAATGTTTATTTAACAGTGGTGATTTTAATGTGTATGCAGTAAAAGCTGTTTTGATTTATCCACAGTTTTGTCCTGAATAAGTTTTTGTTCAATTCTAGTCTTTATTTAGCCTATGGTTTAGTCTAGGTATGTATACAGCCCTTTAATCCTATCTAAACCCTGATTTTTTATTAAATGTAGCCATATTTTACCCCAAGATACAAAACATACAAAAGCAGCCTTTTTAGGCCTCTTGTCATTTCTCTCTTTGTAGGAGTTCAAACCAATTACAGCTAATTATTCTGCCTAATATTAAGAGCAGAAGCACAGCTTAATGGAGCTTTAAGTACGAAGCTAAGTCAAAAACATTAAAGCCATAAAAGTGGCTCGTAAATCGAGAGCGTTCCTCTTATGTATCCCGTTTTAGCAGCTGACCTTTTCGCCTCACAGATCCAACTCGATTTCCCATTGAAAATATCCCTCAGTCCTAATAACGGTGGCTTTTGAAGCACGCTGATTTATGCCTCTCCATTGTGATGACTCCTCGATATCTCTGCTTTATTACTTTTATCAGTTGTAAGCCGCTGTAGACGCCACTGAATTCATTTTCGCTCTTCCCCTCTGTCTCTCAGCTCGGATCAAAAGAAGAGCTAAATTGCTGGGTGTAATGCTCTTTTAATGAAAGTTCAAACCAAGCAAAAAGAATTGGAAAAAGTGCTCTCAGCTCCTAGTCTCTGCATGGGAATATGTGAGGAAATGCTGACAAAGAGGAGTCAGAGCTCGATTGTGAATGCACGGCCTTGTAATACTTTCTAGAGTCAGATATTGCAATCACGTAGCATAATATAAAGATTTAACTTCAGTTCTTGGTTTATAACAAAGCACCAGAAAGCAGTTATGATCTTTAGTGATTGGGTGAGAACCAAAAGTCGACATTGTAAAAATGAAATGGTCAGTTTTTCACAGTAAAAAATATACAACAGGGTTTATACACAATGTAACTGTGAAGTTCTTTTTTCAAACGGCACAGTCCTAAAGAAAAAAAAAAAGACCTGCTTTTCCCAAAGTTATGCATTTTTATAACTTTATTGTTTCTAAATTATCTAACCAGAAATAGAAGACTATCTGTTGTTTCTTTTGTGTTTTTTTGTTTGTTTTGTTTTAAGGTAAATCAGTGTATATAGTCATTTACTGTTTTGGTTTTAACATCTTCATACTGTTGCTATTTAAGAACATTTCACCATAAATATTTTCAATTTATTAACAGTTTATCTCCAAATAAACATGTTTCTTTGTGTGGTTACATGATATTGAGATATTCATGACTTTTCACTTTTCATTACTCCGTGAGTATATGCTAGCTTATCAGCGTAGAATTTCACAAACATGCCAGGTTCAACGTTAGCTTTTTTCTCTTTTAACAAAGGTTGAATGCAATTAAATATCAAAGCCACACAAATGCAGCATTAGCCTGAGTTGAGCGTTGTGGAGTCAATAGTTTAATTCAGGACAGTAGCGTAGCCACAGTTCTTGAGCCATTAGTATAGTCCAACTAAGACGTCTGAGTAAACACTGTTTCAAAATCTGACACTTTTGCTGCATTGTTTTGATGTTGCAGACCACAATTAAGTTGAAAACAGTTAGTGTAGATGGACAGACACTTGGACTTGGCAAATGATAACACAGACTCCTATTTTCAATTTAAATCATCAAAACCTGTAATTTCTGGCGTTATAAAATTGGTCATTCTTTCTGAAAATCTACTGTTTAAACCCAGTGTGTTTTCTCTTGATCTGCTGTACCATCTTTCACAGTGAAAAGGCATTTGATCCCTGACTGTCCTTTGTGTGTTTTTGTAGGATCTACGAGAGGGTGATAGACCCTCCTCAGATGGAGCTGACCCCCGGCAGTGGAGTGTGGCTGGGGCAGCACAGCCACAAACACGGCCTCTTCAAGGTACAGCTGTTCTCTTTTGTTTTTGTTTTTCTGGAGTCTTTGGTTATTGCTGTTATTGCCGATGCATTGTGATGGTGTGATTTATTCTTCATGTGCCTCCTGTTCAGAATAATTTATAAAGTTGTACATGAGCTGGTTGGTTCCTCAGTTAATTTTACACTAGGTTGTAATAAAGTAAGTAAGTCAGCTTTATTTATACAGCACCTGTGCTTTAAAAATGCAGAGGATTAAAAAACAAACATTAAAACAACACAGGTGAGAGAATAAAAGATAAAACAAAATAAACATAAAAGCCCAGTCTACAGCGACTTCAAATTACTCTGACAGTGCACCTTTTAGGATTAGCTGAGACATAAGACAGATGGGAATTTCCTCAACAAAAAGTAAGCATAAAGGTGCTAATATTACGAGGATTTAATTGATCATCAATTGATGGTGGCCATTTGTAAGTAAGTTGCTGCTGGATACTTTTCTTGTCTAAAAGAACAAAACAAAACCACATTCTAGTGTAACGTATGATGTACATTAATGAAAACTAAAGAGCACATGGCTACTTTGCTTCAAGAAACACTAACTTGTTAAAAAATGATCAGGACAGCACTGCACCTTTCAGAATAAGATCAGACTCCACAAAGACAGGCATATCCCACAACAAGATGTGGGCAGTAAAGGGGATAATTGGCATCTAACCCTAGCTTGTTCTCTTAACTTTGCAAAGAAACACATTGAGTAAACAATTCAAATCTGTTCACATCTTATCTGTTCACAGCACGTAAAGTTGAGGAAGATGTAAGCTTGCCTTCAACGTGAACGTGCCTCTCATTCAGAAGTCCTGGTGTGATTGGTGGGATTTACTGAGGACACACACAGATAGCGGTCCACTGTTCAGAGCAGAGACTGTGCGTTTGAAAGGCTGATTCCCTGCGCCCTTCTAACGCTGTCCATATTAATCAGCTTCAGTTTTCCCCGACCCCCTGCGATCGCTCACAGCTGGAACACATCTCACTGACATCCCACCTCCATGGACCACCCACCGAGCGATCAATGAGCATTTCCTATTCTCTGATTTCAAATGAATTGATCAGTCAGCCGAGGGAACTGGGGAGTGGTTTCTTCTGTTTATTATAGCATATACTGCATGCAAAGAATAGGATTTGTTTTGATCGTTTAGCGTTATTGAAACTGCATGGAGAAAAATAGGTGAGTTATGCAATAGTGAAAGCTTAACGTACCTTATATTTTGCCTTTAAATATGTTCGGTTACATATATGTGTGTTACCTCCTCCTCAGCCAGCATTGCCTGTGGTGTGCTGCAAGGTTCTATTTTAGGTCCGATGTTATTTTCTGTTCATATGCACGTCAAAGCATGTCCTTTCACTGTTATGCTTTCACCTCACAGATAGACTGTACCTCAAGCTGAGACCAAATGACTCAGAAGGCCTAGCTGCTGTGTTAAACTCCTTTAATGATGTGAACAGTTGGATGGCACTGAACTTTGTACAGCTAAACAGCTAAACAGCTCAAAATCTGAAATGATTCTGTCAACACCCCTCAATCTATCACCCACGTTACAACATCACCCCTGCTAAGAGAAATATATGTGTAATCTGTAATTCACATCTCAATTTTCAGCTTCACACTAAAAAAGTCAGTTCATCTTCACACAATCAGTAAGAAAAAAAACTGTCCTCGGTTGTCCTGATTTGGATGTTGAAACTCCTTATAGTTAAGACTTCTCACTGAACAGACGACATCACAGCACATCGGTTGCTCTGTTGTTGTCGGTTACCTGCAAAGCTTCTGAAAACCTTCTTTTCAGGCTTCTGCAGAATGTATTAGCTCAGTTATTAAAACGCCATATTTCACATTGTTCTTTGTTGCGACAATTCAATATTACACTTCAATTCCACTTTATATTTTAAGCGTATTAAAAATTAGAAACAGAATTGCTAACAGTTTGGTTTGAGGCAAAGACAAAAGCCGCTTCTAAACACTCATGTCTCAAATATAGACAGATGGAGCAGATCAAAAAACAAATGGATTTATTACACTCAGAGCTTTACAATAGATTAAGAAGATTTGCTTAAAAAAAAAAAAAAATTGCTCCATATGAAGGCAGTTCAACCACGGCATATTTGAGAAATGAAGGCTTTAAATTAAAGAGATTTATAAAGTCTGCTCATGTGAGCAAAGATACAGTTTAGAGTAGGGATTTATTTGTGGTCCATGTGTTCACATTTAAATTGCACCAGAACAGAACTTAGCTGGATTTGAACCAAGACCTGCCTTTTCAAGGGGTCTTGCTGCATGTTTGGTGACATTCAGGCAGCAGCAGTCACATCCATCCAAGTGAATCATAAAAAAAAGAAATAAATAAATGAATAAAAGCATGAAAACATACAAATAACTATTTTGAGAACTATGCCTTTGTCATAGACCTTATTTTTTAGGCTTTTTGCCTTTAACTTTTAGTCAGTACAGACAGGAAATAGGGTGAGAAATGACATTGGGTATGTGACCTGAGCTGGAATCATTCCCAGGTCTCCCAAGTATGTGGTACGTGCTCACCAGTTGAGCAACAAGGCACTCCTGTTACACCTTTTACATTTTTAATATTCTGGTTGTAATGTAAATTTACAGTGATGCCATGTGTTCTGGCTCAATGTCTGTTCCCCAAAACTCAGATACTCTGTGGAATATCTTTCAAACCCGGTGCACTTTGTCTATAAAAAGTTGGTTAGTCTGTTTCTGGGGTAAAAGACAGACAGTGTTGCTTTACCAAACATTGTCATGGAAAAGGAACTCACCATTAAATTAGATACTTTAAAAAAAAAAAAAAAAAACTTCTGGTGCATAATTAACATGCAATAATGCATTGCTGTTTACCATTAGCACATGGAGAAAAAAATGCCACAAAGTTGTACTCTTCAAGTTGTATGTGTGTGTTACTTTGAATCATGTTGAATCATGTCTATGTCTATGATGGCAACATGCATTTGACCTTGTAGGTTCATGTAGGTTTAGCTGCTATAGCGATGTGAGTTCATCTCTTCAGATTAACTCACTGTTCTATTGATCTCACGGAAGCACAGATCCTAAATCTATCTGTGTATAAGTCTATCTCCTCATGTGATCTTATTTGTTGTTTCATAGAAGTCCAGCAGAACATGCTCCTCATCCTCCATTGACTTGTAGCTTGTAGCCTTCAGCTGCTGTCATCTAAATAGAGCAGCTGCATATGGAGCCACTCAGTAATGTTCTCTACCCACTCACTGACAGCACACACTTTGCTCTTTCTAATGGTTAATGCCTTTTTGCCCTTGGAAAATAAACAGCAATCTGCCCAACTTCCATTGTTCAATTAAGGTCAAACGACAGATTGGATTATCTACTGAAGAAACAAAACAGATATAGATAGAGGGTGTTGTAATACGTCCTATTCAGGCTAATGCTGCAACTGGCTAACTAGGGCTTTAAATAAAATATACTGAGTCCGGGTGGTGTCTTTTTCTCACGGGAGCTGCTTCGTCTGAAGAGCTACTGTAATAAATTATCTTTATCTACAATCCATTGTGGCCAGTGGCTCCTAAGGGACGCTGTGGCTCGTTTAAAATCACCGCTTTGTGAGAGAAGACGCTGTGTTTCACGGATGGTGGGACAGTAATAGATCTCACACAGGAACCAGTAGTGAGACCAGGGGAATGTAGCATTAAAGAGGAATTTGTACTGGAAAACTTTCTACTGATAGCTTTAGATAATAGGATCACGGGCAAGGTTAGTGTATAAACTACAATTAACCAGTACAAAATACTGTATCCATAATCAGGCCTAGTCCATACATTTCATTTGAACCTTACTCCAGGCTCATGGTTCAATGAAAAAGAAATGACAGTTTTACCAGTGTGTCCACAAATGTGATTGGTAGCATATTGTGCTAAATGTGATATTTTACAAACTCAGAATGAGGTTAACTGCAGTTAGTTCATAAATGTACAGTGTAGAAAGACTTCACTTCATTTGAGCATGAGCCAAACTTAACAAATGACTCTGCTTATATCATCATCTGCGATAATTTCAATGACACTTAGATAAGTATCTGACACATGCAAGTTCATTTATGTAGCACCTTTCTTGTGCAGAGACAACTCAAAGTGCTTTACAGAAGACATCATTACAAATTACAAAAAAAAAACAAAGCATGACATAAAGCAAAGGGTGAACATAAAAATACACTCAACATAGGATAACAAATAGATAATTTAAAAAGTTAAAATATTAGATTAAATATTTAATCAGAAGTTAAGTTAAAGAGGTGAGGTTTGTATGGAGTTATTGGCTCAGATAAATACTCTGGACCTAAACCATTATGTGATATATGGACAAGCAGAATAATTTTATAGTCAATTTTTTTTCAATTTGGAGTGATCTAAGAATTCTTTTTTTTTTGTAATTACTCTGGCTGCTGCATTTCGGATTAGTTGTAGCCTTCTTAACAGCTTACTTTGTGAACAGTCCATTACAGTAGTCCAGCCTATTTGAAATGAATGCATGGACTACTTTTTCCAGAAGTCTCTGAAATGGTACAACGCAGACTTTGTTATCGCTTTAATGTTACTTTTTAAATTCAAGTCACAATCAAGGATAACACCAAGGCTTGGTGTTTACTTGTCAAAGACAGTTTCTGAAGCTGTTTGCAGACCCTTTGTCTTTCTTTTAAAAATCCAAAACTAATCATTTCAGTTTAATCCTCACTTTGACAAGCAAACATCTGGTAACATATGTTTATCCTCCTTGGACCTATAGATCATGACCGCACTTTGGGCTGTATTATATTTGATGTCATATTCCCCAATGTAATGAGAACATATAATAAGTAGCTGGTGGAGAACAGCCATACTCTCTCTAAACACCACAAAATCATGAACATTTTTAATGTCCATGATTAAGAAAAGAATCACCAACCAGAAAGACAGTGGCTTTAACTCATCCACTTGCACTAGGCTAGATTTTTGCACTCACTAAAGGGCTTGGTCTTCAACGACAATGTTGCAAACTCACTGGGAACCTCAAAATATATCATATATGTTTTAAATGTTTTGAGAAATCGTGTTTGAGTCTGTCTGTCTGTTGAGATACTGTATGTGTTCTTTCAAGATGGTTAAGTGTATGTGTGTCTTTAGTTTATCTGTTGAGTCAGGTACACACATCAAAACTAGACTTTTTTAATTATTTTAGGGCTAAAAAGTTACATAGTGTTAATTTTTTAGCCTGACCAGCCAGTTTTTTTTTCTCTTCTTTACAAAGACTTTCTATGGCCCTCTTGGTTTGAGTTTGATTTCCAGGAGGCGGAACAAATGGATGCAGATATACAGCAATGTGAAAAAACATACAATCAGGCAGAAAAATAGAGCATCACATCCACCCAATATAGATAAATGGTTAAGATTGGTCATGTGGTCATGTTCATGGAAAGAGGTTCCAGGTTGGCCAGGCTACATTTTATACTATTGTGGCCAAATGCCAAGTACTGTGCTGTTAAAACAGTGTAACTCATGCCTGACTCTTATTGCTGTTTTCAATAATTGAGTTGGTCTTTCTTAATAAGTATATTTTCAGAAATAATGTAACAATAATCTTAATCTCTCATTTGGAAAAGAATTACAACACTACATTGGAACAGCATCTTACAGATTTGTTTGAAAAAAATGTATGCTCACTCTTCTCTGGTGGAGTCTCATTATGATCATGTTTCATATCATACAATGTGTTCCTTTCGATGTCATCTCATTAATGATGGTTGTCAATTTGTTCTGTCGTGGGAGGCGGCTGCAGGTGGGGGTTAACTCCTCAGATGCGGCTGCAACATTGTAAAGGTCACATTGAATTTGATCACGGCGTGCTGGGATAAACTCTGGCCCCGATAATAACGCTCCGTCTGTGTCGCCTCAGGGACAAACATGGCTGGCCTCTGCCGCTGTAATAAACCTGAAATATTGAGATGAGACTGGCACAGTGAAGGAAGAGTAGAGACTCATCTGATCAAATCTGTTTCACTCATTTATGTAGTGATCATTAACCTGTTTATACCATTCTCATTTGCCAAGAATATTAAATACATGCATTAAAGCAATTATTGGCAACATAGTTTTTAATTTAACAATGTGCGGCTGCCTGCCATGAATGGTTGAGGTGCAACAACAACAAAGATAAACACACAGAGCTGCAGCTACAGCTATAATACTATAGTGCAAGAGAAATCACAGGAGTTCTTGTGGCGTCTGTCCTGCAGCTCACTGATCTCAGACGTCCACAGGCTGCTCTCGGTTGTTCAAAAGCCATATGCAGGGGATTGTCCATGTTGTTCACTATAGGATCCATCCTGTCTTGTGTCTGTCGCTCCACTTTAAACACAGTCTCTAAACCTATACCTGATATGATGGAGACAGTCGCTAGACCTTGAGAAAACAGAGCCAAGCTTTAATCAAACCCAGGTTTATGTGGTATGCTGTCTACCGGGTGAACCACCAACAGGCCCATGTGTATTTTTTTTTTTTTAAACAGAGCTTGTATTTATAAAAATCATAGATGAACAAAGCTATAATCTCTGGTCAAACAGACCGACTTGAATAGGGCAGTAAAGCAAAAAGCAATATCTAGTGGTTGGACTAAGTAATATCTTGTCTTGTGGGAACAGGCAAAATGCAGGTTTTATGGTTTCCTTGTGTATTAGCATCTGATCATTGACATTTTGACATTGATGTCAGAACTTTATAACTCCACTGGGACAGTCATCTGTGATGTACAGCTTCATTTTTATTCATAGCAACACCATCTTTTGACCTGAGCTGAGTTTGTGTGTGAAAACTGCTGAATAAAAGACACTGCATAAAACAGCTTCAGTTCAGTTCAATTATATGACTAATATTTGAAAATGTCAGGAAATGACCCAGAAAATGATTTCTTATGATTTCTTGCGAGTCCAAACAGCAATAATTTGTGCCATTCTGGTGGGTGAAGCCTCTTTATTTATGTAAAGTTTTTAGTTTATATAAATGATCCTGTTTTATTTAGTTGCATAATGTTCTTGCTTCTGCATCTGACTTTTCCTGGTGAATAAAATGTGCTGTAGAAATAAAACCACCTCGTCTTTCTTTGCCGAGAGCCTGTTCCTCATTTGAAATGGAGAAGCAGGTTGCACAGAGCCAAGCGAATGCAATGTAAATAGATTTCACATAATCCAAATGCCAAGTGCGCTCGAGGTGGAGAATGGTAATGTCTTTGTGGCTTGTTTTTAGAAGTCAATTCGAAGAGATGACATTATGCTACACTCCTCAGTTTGTGGATGTAATGTATAAATGTGTGGGCAGCGTTGCACAAGTTTGCTTTTAGTTTGTTGAAATAGTTCCCTGTGGTGATCATGAAGACTTCCATTTAGCAGCGGTGCACTTCTCACAGATGGTGTGTCTCTTTATTATCTATCAATGCAAAGGTGTTTTGTATCAATGTGCCCAGTCGCTAGTGTTCTGCCTCACAGCTAGAAGATCATAGGATCAATCACTGGGTGGAGTCTACACTTTTAGTCCACACTTTTAGTCCACTTAGTTCACACCAAAACAGAAAAAGATCCATTTAGTTTGGTCCATCAGCAAAAAGGCCTGGTCCACAGAGCATTGACAGCTGGCATTTTAAAGTGCACCCACCTGGTCAGGGACAATCATGCTAGTTATCATGGTTATCATTAAATAAAGTTATCATTAGATAGTTATCATTATGGAGGTTTTTTCTGTGAAGTCTTTATAAAATATTTGTCACTTTTAGCACATGTTCTTTCTATCACTGTAAACAGAGGCCTTGTCCTAGTCACTGGCCATTTAATCAAACAAAAGTCAGCACAGAATAACAAAGTTTTTAGGTTTAAAAGTTCATTTTAAAACTTGGCTCCTATGAGACTGGTTTAAATACCAGAACATTTAAATCTCTAAAGGAACTTCTGTCCTATAAAGAATCCATTGGGTATATATTTGCAACAATTCTTACTTCCTCAAAGTACTTAAAGAAACCATTTGCAACTTAAAGATAAAATACGGTACATTGTATAACTTGGTATTACAAAACAATCCAAGTGCAAATCATAACAATACCAAGAAAAATGTGTCTGGAATCCCCTCACAGCCTTTTCCACTTGGTAAAAATATTGTTTGATGACAAATAAACCTTTTTCTAAAAGAGGGCTTTCTGCTATTCTTCATTTCTCTCATTGGTTTTATATCTAATCAATTTAAAATCAGCTGTATTGGGATAGAGTCTTTGAGGTTTTTTTTTTTTTTTAGTGTTTGCTATTACATCCCTTTGAACATAATCAACAAACATTTTTTTCCCCAATGTCTCCTATTTATTTCAGCAGTATAACTACTCTCCCTTTGTTAGGCTGTCCCTGACCAATGACAATGTCAAGTCAGTGACAATGTACACTACATTGTCATTGACTTTACTTAGTGAATTAAACACTATCCAGTGGTAACATTAAAGTGCTGTGTATTTCTATTGAATTGGCTCTAATCCCTGTTTATCAGAGCTCCTGTCACTGTGAGAGATTGCATGACATACTTTATGACACTCAAATAGAGGGAGCAGAAATAGGCCAAGACAGAACCTAACATAGTCGTATTTGTACACAATGCACTAAAATGACCGTACCATTTCAGAAGATTTTTTTTTTTTTTTTTGTCTAAGCTTGTTGCTTGGATAGTCTTCACTTCAAACAAACGATGTCCATGAATATGGGGCTGCTGTTGTAACAACACAGTCTGTTAAGACACCCTCTACTGGCTTAAAGTGATGCAGTGAGGCTGTAAGTACACCATATGGATCTTTTAACATATTAAACATAATAATATTCAGTACATTTGAAATTCAACAACAAAGAGGTGGCCACTAAAAACAGTTTGAAGCTTGTAGCCTTTGAACACTAGTGTTCACAGAGGCCTTTGAACAAAAAAAGTGAATGGAAATAAAACATACATTGATATAATAAAATATAAACTACAAAGAATAAGGATAAGATTATTTTTTAGGCTTTTTGGCCTTTATTGATAGTTGACAGTAGCTGGACTGGGATTGGGGTGAGAGAGAGTGGGGAATGATATTGGGCAGGTGACTGGACCGAGGCCCGAGCCCAGGTCTCCCACGTGCCAGGCATATGCTCTGCCTGAGCTGCCAGGGGCGCACTCCAAGGAAATGTCTTTTATTGTGGTTCAAAGTGTGCACACCTTCCTCTTAAACATAAACACATGAAAAAATATGCATATTGTTCTTTTGATATACAGTGTTTGTTTGTTTTCAACCTGCAACCGGCTCTTTTGTCATTTTATATTTTGTTTTTTAACTTTTTAACTATTTTTATCTCATTTGTTTCCAGGGAGTGATCCAAGATGTCAAGCTCATCTTTGCTCCAAACGGCTACATCTCACAATGTCCCAACCTCAACCGCAGTAAGTATTATAATTAGACACTGCACCAAATCTTACACAAAATACACAGGACAAAATATCAAACTATATGGCCCAGGCTTAGAGAAAATACAGACAATTCAGGATATATGGAGTAATTTTTTCAACAATATATATATATATTATGAGCTTAAGATTTGACACAGAACATACTCTTTCTCATGCTTACATCACAGAGGACATGTGAAAAAAGCAGTGTATAATTTTGAAGTAAATATATGTGTAGCAGTGCTTCATGTTTAGCACTAGATTACAGCACCAGCCACTGTCTCCTCATTAAAGTAACACTCTGAAACTTTTTACCCCACAATAAGGAAACTCAAAATTATGAACATAATTTGAGGCAAATCATGAAATAATTCTGTACTTTTTTGTCAACAAAAACTGGGAAGGCAAGGCTAACTATGGCATATTTATATTCATTCAGTTTACCTATACATGCATGTTTGTGGACAGAGGAGATAGGAGAGAACCAGCGATAGCACAGGGAATGAACGCAGACTCAAGGAGTGTATCCTACAAAAATAGATATATACATATAATAAAACAAAATGAGTTGAAGATTTGGAGACTATTACACCTCCTGTATCAGGCTTGTTAGTGTCTCCTTACCTCCACAGCTCATTTCTTACTTTCCCGCTGCTCCTGTAATCTCCAAATTGGGATAATTCAGATTCATTGCAGCCTGTTTGTGTCTAGTTACAGTCTCTCGGATTAAGATACAACACCAGCTCCTCTGCTCCACAGTGTATCCCACTGTCTGTGATCAATAAAGCACTTAATCACGTCTCGTTCATTGATACGAATACCAACCTGGAGGCTGGAACAATGACTAAACATGTGTGAAAGACTGGCCTTTTGTTAAAGCCATGCATCACCCTGACTCCTGTATCCAAATCTCTCCACCTTTTTTCTATTCTTTTCCTCTTTGAGCCTGTCCGACCTGCAGTGACTTCCTGAGTCTGGTGCAAGGCATTATGGATCTCCAGGAGCTGCTTGCCAAGATGACACTAAAGGTGAGGAACAATGTTGTGTCTTAATCCATATACTTTATATTTTTAACTCTGCACACCTCATTAAATTAAATTAAATACCACTTTATTTAGTTTAATCTCTCTACTAACTGCTGTTAAAACTTAATAAATATTGAAATGTTCCCTTATATAGAAAATTATAAGAATCTGAGTCTATATTTATTCAACAAAAATAACAAATAAAAAATATATGTTTAAAAAAATACTACTATACTACTATAAAAATACTTAAAATATATAAAAATATAAAAAGACAGAGTACCCGGCCATCTTGGAGTTCTTTTGAGAGCTGAGACGTTTTTTAGCTGGGGACTGTGTTGTTCTACTGGAGGAAATCTTGATGAACTGTTATTGATCATTTTAAATTGACTTGTGTTTATTTTCATTTATTTGCTGGACTACATTTGAATAGGCTCTAAGGACAGGGGGTGTTGTCTCACACAGTAAAGCCCTTTGAGGACACTGTTGTCATATGAAACTAAATGGACGTGAAGGTTTATATTGCTGAGTATGGTTTTCAACTCCCAACTCTGGCAGAACTTTGACCAGATCCCAAAGGAAGCGGTTGTGGACATTGAGTCTGAGTGGACGATGTTCTCCACTTTCTTTGTCGACACAGTCACTCAGAGCTGTGGCTGCTACAATAAATTATAAGTATTAAGTATTGTAATTTTGACTTTAATATGTGTTTTATTTACTGTAAGGGGCCAAGGGTGCAGCATATGTCCAAGATACATTTTCCCATAGGAACAATAAAGTATATTGTCTAGGATTATATGACGCTGAAAGTAAGGAACACCGTCGAGCTGATGAAGGCCTATTGAGGCTGGCTTGTGGGACTCCTGAGGCAGCTTAGGGGTTTTATTTAGCTGAGGATTTGCGATAACTGTCAAAGTAAGTAACAGAAGAAAAACTGCTGCAAAATCCCTGGCACTCAGTTAATAAGAGACTTTGAATATAATTTGAATATAACTGGCAAACAAATAAATAAATCAGAGTGAGTACAGTGTGCTGGAGCGAGGCAGAGACAGTCCAAGCCTCTGATTTCTCTGCTCGTCATCACTACAGCTTATTGTTAGCTCCTTTTTAAGCCATTATCTCAATTCTGTTTAATTTGAAAAAGACAAACAAAGATAGTTACTGCTGAGAAAGCGAAACAAAATATGCACACACCAAATGTGTTTTTGAAAATGTCATATTGCTGTTAGTTTTAAGGTGGATTAAAGAAAGTTTAAAAGGCTTATAATAAGGCTTATAATAAGGCTTCAAAAGCTAAGGTTGGACTATTCTTGTTACTTCAAGTAAACAAACTTGAAAATAAATAAATTAAAAATTAAGACCGCTTTGTAGAGCGATACTCTCATATTTTTATAATGGTGAAGATGCATTACAGATACATTAGAGTTTATTTCAGTCTGCTCCTGGCTAAACTTGTTTGTCAGTTAGTCATCCAGTCCAGTTAAACACACTACTGAGAAATGAGCATAGCCCATCTAAGCACTGCATGGAAACATAGTAAATAAGAATGTATACTTTTCTTCTGTCAACAAATCAGAGAAGACGAGAAACAATCAAAAAGTGAGACATTATTACTTTATAAATACTCCTCCGCTAAAGTGCATTAATATTTTATCATTGTAAGAAAATCCAAGCCAGTTGCATACTAACATATTTGACCCTTTGCATTTTCCATAATGTTATTCCTGATATAGCCTGTAGACAAGTGCCATACTCCTCCACTAGCGCCTATAGCAGCAGGTGCAGGGAGAATAAGGCAGCGCCGTTAGCCCAGCAGGAGGCTAACAGCCGAGAGCAGTTTGTGTATTTCTGAATCCTGCCAGGTGTGGAGCATGAAGGACACCTCAGCGAGCGAGGAGCAAGATGTGGAATAATTTCAGAGTAAATAAGGGTGAAATGAAGAGCATTAGACAACTGCTGTGTCAACACCTCTGCATTCACGTGAGCTCGGTGTCAGACGGTCACACAGTTCAGCACATTTGGGTCTAATCTATTTCTTACCAGCTTATGTCGATCACAGACAAGACCACAGGGCTGGTGTATGTGGAGTATTGGATTTATCTTGACTTTTTAATAAACAAGGTACAATAAGTTCAAAATAAATGCCATGCCATTCATATTTACATTTACGTTTGGGGGCAATGTGGATAGACTTATGAATATATATAATTTGCTTTGCTCTGAATGTTAAAATTTGAAGATGAACAATCACATTTTAATAAACTCCAGTGAAAAGGCTTCCAAATGCCAGATGGATCTAGTGCTGTATTCAGGTCTTCTTTGGCCGATAAAAAAAATGCACATGACTTCTGCTTAAATTATTAAAAGAACTCAAAACTTGGGTTAAAATATCAAGTGATGGGTCAGTGAGTAAAGTTGTCACAGTGACCTAGAATAGTTGGTTAAACATTTGCATAGATTTCAGTCATAATAGTTTGTTAGCTAAAGCTAGCGTTCTGATTTTAATTCAAATGGAAGATAATGAAAAGTCAGAGTAAACGCCAATATTTCATTTTATTAAGAAAAAACTGTTTCTGTTGGAAATGTATTGTTTTCATCCTTTTATCTGGAGCTGGGTTTAAGTAGCCTGGCCAGCCAGACCGACTTTCTCATTGTATTACATACAGAGAAAGTTAGTCTGGGATCGATGGATTTAAACAGGATTTCAAGACAGGACCATGGGCAGAACTAACGCTCGCTGAGTGAACCAATCAGAGAAGCCACGGATGTGACGTAAGGAAAGCGAAACTTATTCTAGTTGTCAACAAACCACAGCGTACACCAGCGTGGCTCGAGAGAGAAGATGCTTCAGAGACGGTGAATGACTTCTGTTGTTTTTGTCAGAAAAATCTGAGGACACGGTGGTAATATCGAGTTTAGTGCTTATTTCGATCGTTGTAAGCTACCGAAACCTGCTACTGTTTTCTCGCGCTCAATATGACGCGAAACAAAATCCCGCCTCCCTCGCTACGATTGGTCGGAAAGAAAGCGCCGGAGCAGAAATCGGAGGCAGATTGGGCGATTCCAGACTAACTTTCTCTGTATGTAATACAATGAGAAAGTCGGTCTGGCTGGCCAGGCTAGGGTTTAAGAGGAGACTTCCCACTCTCCCTAGACACTTTCTTTAGGTAAAGGGGGCTTTCTCATCTGATATGTCTGGTTTGGAAATCTGGTTTGGATTTCCGAGGTAAAGACGCCCTTAGTCCCTCCACTCCATAACACATCCCAACACACACTACAAAAAACAAACTTGACTGAGGACCCTTTGAAAAGCACATATTAGTTCTAGTTTATTTTTAGTAAATTTATGGCTGCACAATACATCACAAATGTATCATTACTGTAATATCACACTGTTTTTTGCAAGAAACTGTGATATTTCATGGTGTTGCCCAAAAATAGACTTAAATCAAACTGCATTGTAACCTAATAATGTTTAAAAAGTCCTAGTATAGACCGGCTTTACGATGGCCATGTGGTTTAGTCTGTTCTGTCCTGAGAAAAACAGGTTTCCAAAGCTGCCAGTTCTTTACTATAAATTTTACATACATTTGTTTAAAGTGTTATTTAAACAGCTCCTGATGACAAAAAGCACACACTTACTTGATATTGTCTTGTTTTTCCAACAAGAGGACTCAGTCTGAATGATTAGCATACAGTATAATAAATATCCTCTCCCCATTGTTTGTCAGTCTGATTTATAAATGTATCAGTGAAAATGATGGAGAGAAACCAGCCGTCTTTCATCCAACAGGCAATTAATGAGACTAATCCAGATCTGGGCCGACTGCCATGAGCGTTTATCATAATTCAGCTGTAACAATAAGACCAACAGAGACGGCTTCACTGGACGTGTTGTTCTGATTGGACAAACACAGCTGGAATAAATATGTCAATTATAATCTGTTTTGGGCTGTGTGCTATTCTGAAGAAATGAGGAATGGGAATTTGTAGTGCCAAGGATGAATGTTGTTATTGTTGTGTTTTTTTAATGAGATTTTGATTGTAACAGTGAGGTACAGTCACTAAAAGGTGGAGCTAAACACTGCAGTCTGTTGATTCGACGACACAATGAATGAGTCCTCAATGAAGCAAAGTGACAGTGTTTTCTCAAATGAAGCATGTGCTGTTTCTTGTGATAAACACATTGCATATTTCAAGAAGAAACAATAAGAAATGTTGGACTTTTTAAAAAAACAAAGCTAGCATCTTACAACACTAAAGATGGAGTTAGTAAAATGTATTGTAAGGTAACATATGTAAAAAAGAAACTGCTGCAGATGAATAAGAAAATGTAAGCTGAATTTAAACGTTTTATACTGTTTACTGCAGCAGCATAAATCTACACCTCCAGCCTTTCACACAGATTCAAAGGGGGATTTATTCTTTTCTTTATTGTAATTAATGGTCAAGCAATAAGACTTGAAAGTTTGCTTCAAATAGGATTTATATCTCATATAGAAACCCAGCTTTTGTTGCACGTCAGCGTTTCCGTAGCAGACGTCTCTCTCTGGACACAGCTCAGTGGAAACACAAGCCTCTTCAGAAGAAACTCAAACTAACTGAGCTGTACCACTCAGAGGAGACATGATAATATAAACAGCTCAATCCAGCTTGTGTTGTTGAAAATACCAAATAAAGTTGATTTTACCCTTGTCTACTGATTCAGCTGTGACTCTACTGCAGGACACTTAAGTCAAAAGCCCATCACATGGAGGTGATGTCACAAGAACAAAGTATAGAAATCAGAAATATAAAAACAACATGAGCATAATGTTATATAAAATGGGTTGAGGTTTTAAACGTGAGATGATGATTACTGAACAGCTCCCATGAAACCACAGCATCTTAAATGACACTACAATATCAAAGTAAATCAACACTGACACTAGATATTAGAGCTGCTGGATGGAATGGTGTAATTTTGTCATGTTTGGGATGCAAATGCTCTAATCACATATAAAACACATTTTTTGTCTCGTCTTCATCCTCAGTTAAACTACGCCGAGTCCAGACTGACGCAGTTGGAGGGCTGTCACTGTGAGCGGACGTGCAGTGCTAATGGCCTGGTCTACAGAGACAAAGAGCTGTGGGTGGAGCCTGAGAACTGCAGGAACTGCGCCTGTAAGGTCAGTCAACTGTTGGTTTAATCTATTTACCCCCTCCATCCTACCGCCTCTCTGGGGTCAGTTTTTTCTCACCCACTCCAAAACTTAAAAAACTCTATCCTGGTTCAGTCCTGGGATCGTAACGGGCTCACTTCTTCTATTGATAGCAGGGTGTTCATTTTGAGAAAAGGAAAGCATGCCATGGCAGTGTTGATTTTTTAAAAATTATTATTATTATTTATTGTATTATTTTATTATTGTTGATTTCATTTCTGCTGTTTATGGATATATTAAAAAAGGGCCATTTCGAGCTGAGGAGTTAAGTAGACAAAAGACAAACACTAGGCCCAAATGTAGGCTGGGTAATAAATGTATTTAATTCATTTGAACTTTTTAATTGTCAAAATTAGCTATATAGCAAAGGTACACACTACATTGTGTTGTGGCTAAATCTGCAGTAGGGCAGCTTAAAAAAATGTGTGTGGAGACTCTGCATCCAGAGAAAGGGCTCATATACCTCTATGATGACTTGGTTTAGTGAAGAGGCAGAAACACTTATAGTGTAGCGCTTGTGTGATGTGGTGTGTGTTTGTTGATTTATGTGTCCATTTGTTTTTTTAACAAAGCTTTATGTGGTGTGTAAATGACACCAGAGGTGATCTATGGAGACAGAGAGATTAAAAAAAAGGCATTTAAAATTAACAGCTTTGTTTTTCACTGTAAGTGATGCTCATTGTGTTTGCATTGAGGCTAAACAAGTTGTGTTGTGTGGCTAGAGAATTGTTATTTATTTATTTTAATATCCATGTTAGTGTGGAGATTGCCAGAGCTGAATGTTTGATTTGTGTACATAGTCCTGGTGTACTCTTGGGTTTAGTCTTTGTTTAGTCCTGATTTCACCAGTCAGAGCATTGCATGACACTATTTACCATAATTATTTGTACATTTGGCTCATGGCAGCATACTCCAAACAGACTGAGTATCAGACAGATTCCAACAGAGAGGGGCGTCCCACTGGTTTATTCAAACCCTGAAGGCTTCATTTTAGAGGCTGATATCTCTGTCAGTGAGCGCCTCTTCAGTCCTGACTCATCAGAACCACTCTCTCGGGACACGCCGCTCGTTTGTTAATGATGAGTCGGTTAAACCTCGGCCTTTGCTTGGAGTGCAGCGATGCAGCAATTCCCCCTCGGCTCCAGACTTCCTCAATGAACACATTTTAGAGGCAGACGGAGCAGAGCCCAGTTAGTACGGCTTTACAAGAAAAAAAAAAAAAGTGTTACTCTATAACTTAACTGAAGATTTGTTATTCATTGTAGTTTCTATGATGAATAGAAGGTGTGCGTACATCTAGGAGCCGCCAGTTGAGCCGACCACAATATATTTTCAATTAACGAATTAGCATTAGCTCCAAAAATTGCCAAATTTTGGTTTTGGCAAATGTCCCCAACAGACAACATTTGTTTAATGTCAGAGCCTTGGGAGAGAACATCAGCTCCATATTTAATGGTTTTGTTTAAATTAGGGCAATATACAAGTAACTGAAATCATATGGTGCTTGTTTTTTTGCTACTGTATTTTTATCTTTACCATAACTGTTTGATACCATTGGTTAACATTAATGTTTTTATAAATTTATAAAATGTTTTTAGAGCAAAATCACAGTTCCTAAGGATCATATAAATGTCAATGGGAGCTGTCTATGTTCCCCCAGCCTAACCCTAACGAACCCAGCCCATGTTTCCTTACACTAACCCACAAATCTAAAGTACTTTTTTGTGTGATCCTGCAAAAAAAAAAAAAAAAAAGTTGTCTTTTTGTGTCTTGCTCAAAAGGTCTCTGAGTCCTTTTCAGACTTGAGCTTTAAAATCTCAGGAAAAAAAACCCAGAAACTTTTTCCTGTGATTGCGAGGACCACATGATTGCGGCACAAGTCTCTTTCCCTGCTGCCCTAGAGCTCCTGTTTTAATCTGAGTGTTTGGTTTGTGTAATGGTGAAACTGCTGCAACATTAAGGCGTCAGGCATCTGTGAACAGCTAATTTCCCCAGATGAGCACATTACAGCGCTCGAATACTCGCAGACGTAAATTGGGACATAAAACTTGTTCCAATGTGGATTTCCAACAGCAGCAGCAGCAGCAGGGACACGAGCAAATACTGCTTTTTCCACACAGTAATGTATTTATCAAATAAAAAGTTGTAATCTTTTAAATATTTGTGCTTTTGTTGAAGAACGGAGTGGTGGAGTGCCGCAGGATTTTCTGTCCTCCGGCGAACTGCTCTGAAGACTCGCTGCCGGTTCACGTCGAAGGAACCTGCTGCAAGAAATGTAGACGTAGGTATTTGATTATGTCTTAACACAAAAGAACAAAAAGCATGTCCTCTCCTTTTTCCATTGTATAAAAGAGGGTATATTTGTCACTTTTGCTGTACCTCCAGTGTAAGAGCTATACATCATGTTTCTATAAAATATCAGGTGAATTTGTTCTCATTTTGGTCTTTAAAGGAAAATGAGATATAACTTTTCATGATATGTCTTTTCTTCTGGCTTGTGTCCATATTGTTTTTATTGCCAATTGTAGCTAAAACACAAACCAATCATACACACTTATTTTAGTTCAGTTTGAGAGGGTCAAACAACACAGCACTGAAGAAAACAGCTGCATTTAACTGGTCTTTTCTGTCAATTTTGTTCTCATATCTATCACTTTTATTTACATGAGGATTAGTTTTTGCCTCCTGTTAACTCACCCAAATACTGTATGTGTTCCAATGGTTCCCAAATATTGTTTCTTAAACCGGAAATATTTGACAAGCTGAGCCCCTACATCCAAGTTAAAGTTGTTCAACTCAGGACTCTTTCTTATTTCAATGCCATATTATGAAAAAATAGAAGTAAATGTCTCATATGTAGCATTTTGTTGCTCCTGCTACTCACATTGAACATCATTATATTAAATAATTATTAATCATAAAAAAGGATACTTTGTGGTTTTAAATTGAGTTTTAAACGTCTGTTTCCATGAGAGCACCACATTCTGTATGGTGTTGACACAGACGGACTTTGAGATTGGAAGTTGTTTTTTCCAACTTTTTTTTGTTTTTATGTGACTTTATGTGAAAGTCACTGCTGTTCTAGACTGAATTTTAGTAATTATTTGTTTCATTATTATACACAGCTAAAATTCCAGAAAGTAGAACTTCACCTCTGCAAAATACAAATAAGCTACAGTACATCAAGCACACAGTTCTGGCTCAGGTGCAATGTTCCAGCTATATCTGTATTGACCTGTTGACCCTGTGTCCAGTCACAGATCACAAGCTGCTATGTGTAAAGGACATTGGCTGATGTGTGTGACTCTCTGCTAAATTAAGTTATTTTACCACCAATGACATCTTCAGAGTTGTAACTGTATTATAGCCTGCTTTAAAGTGTATTCTACAACCATACTTTTTGGGGGGATTTGAATATTATCGGTCAATTCATAAATCTGAGATTTTTCAATGCTGTGCTGAGTTAGCTTGTGCTAGTGCTCCTGCTAACTTTCCCAGAATGTCTTCTTTTAGGAATATCATAAGCATTAGGACTGAACAGTCTCTTTATGGCCCCTATAACTACTTTTTAAGTGACACAGGTAGAACACACATCTTCCGTCAATCCAGGTTCTGCCGACATAAGATGTATAAAACTTCACTGTGCATCACAAGATTTATGTTTATCAAGCATTTTTATTCAGAAAAATCTATACGGTGGAAAAAAATGTTGGTTAAAAAGTGAACGCTTGTGAAAATAAACTCCATGCATTAACCCTAGTTTAATTTAATGCTATACATATGGCCACTTTTATACATAATGCACAAAGCCATACTGGATGTTTTCTCACAGTGAACTATCAAACCCAAATGGGATTACTTGATTTCACACATTCACTGCTCCTCTGTCGATGCTGTAAGCCCAGTCTCTGATTTGCCTGGAAGCCAAAATGGATGAGCTAATTTTACTGCAGCGTTGCTCTCACAGGAGTCCACTAACTGCTAAAAGACACTCACATATAACCCATCTACACTCTACCAAATCCCTAAAGTCTGGCGGTTTTAGCATAATTCCTCCTTTCCTTCGTCTCTCGGCCTGTTTCGTTGATGTCCCCGGTGAAAATGAGAAGCGTTCGCCCAAGAGACTGGCTTCATATCATATGCTTCATTTTCTATTTCTGCCTCGGCGCCAGAGGAATATCCAGCTCTCATGTGTTGTATTCTTAATGCGGTGTTATATTTACTCCCCACGCATTCATTTTACACTCGCCAAGAGCTGTTTGGACTCAAGAAATTAACTACAGACAACTTTAAAACAGGAAATTACATTCCTGCCATCCATCTTTAAGACCTATATTTTGTGTTTCCAATAGTTCGGACTGCCCATAAAGGATAATATTATGCTGCATTTATGTTTGTCTTTGGGTGGCCCCATTTTCAGGGTCATTTTTTTGTTTAATTATTTAGATCCCCATTAGCCTTACCTTAAAGCAAGATACTCTTCCTGGGCCTGTGCATAAAACATACAATTCACTTCAATACAAATTCAAAAATGCAAGACATTTAATAATGCATTAGAGACGATCCAATATATTACACATTTGCATTCTGTGCTTTCAAAACATTGAAAAAAAATTCTATTTACTTTTAAAACTTATCATCAATTTGCCACAATGAATGCTATTCACCTGCCGACTTAATTATTAGTTTGTAAAATGATGTATTAGTGAAGAAGCCAGACAAGACTTTTATTTCTGCATAACCCAAAATGATGACAACAGTTGTTATCATATAGTATCTAACGCAGTGGTTGACCTGAGACTTACCACCATGTTCCAGATTTTTAACAGAGAAAGCACCAAAAGGCTTTTACAGAACACTTACACAGGAGAAACCAAAAATGACCACAGCAATGCAGGTTTAAAGCAAAATCAAAGGAGCTCACAGGCTGAATTTATATGTAGAGCCTTTTGTTCTCTGTTAAACACTGCACACCTGGGGCACAGTTACCAAAACACCAGCCTCAGAGACTTACAGGTGGGACTATGGGACTGCTGTGGAAGGCCTAAAAACTGTGGCCAGTCCAAATGTTTGCTAATGTTGGTGTGAGATCAAATGAGACTGTAATAAACCATTTTAGTCACAGTTTGTTGTAGAGCCATGAAGTGACATAATAACATCATTCTGGTTTATCCTGAGATCAGATCTGTCCTTATTCTTCTTACTTCAGTTCATTTTCTTTTCCTCTGAGCTATGGACCTTTTTACTGTATATGGTGTGTCCTTAATAAATATTGAACTCAGTTAGCAATTTTCTGGCAATGTATCACTAAACTGAAAAGACAAAACATCGCTAATACAAAAGCAACTCCAACTTCTGCCAAATCACGTCAAAATGATGCCCAAACACAGAGTTAAACAGGTTTGTCAAGCTTTTCAATTGTTAATAAGTTTGGTCAAAGTTTAATCATTGGTATTTTAGCTGATCCATCCTTTCAGTGCCACGACCTTAAACCCTACCTGTTTCTATAAATGAGGACAAAAACATAGTACCTTTTGTGCCTGAGTTATGTTTATGATTTGACCCTGTGTTTTATTGTGCCTACAGCTAAATGCACATACATGGGCCAGACCTTTTCTGAAGGACAGCGCTTTTTGTCCCGGAACTGCAGAGAATGCAAGGTAATACAATCATTAATACTACTTGAAATGTGTTATAGCAAAATTTGCAGTTTGGTTTTTGCAGCAGAAGTGTTTGATTTCCCAATAAAATGTCAGGACAAATGTCAGTAAATACACTGCTGCTGGATTTAATGGCATTTTAAAGAAATTTGTTTGTCTCGGTGGATCACCTGGTACAGCATGTGCCACAAATGCAGTGTGGCCCAGGTTGAATCAAGCCTGGGTCAGTTATCTCCATTTCTTCTCCCCACTCTTTGTCACAAAAGGTCACAAAGAAAACAAACAAAGCGTAATTATCAGTGGTATTATGCTAGCTACCGGCAGAATTATTGTGTGTGTTATACCAAAGCTTCTTTCACAAATGATCTATTCTTTTGGACTCTATTCTGACTTCATCCAGAGAGTTTTTTTCAGGCAGAGGCTCTCCTGCTTGTGTAACTCCCGGGTGTGTGTCACGTATTAACATTGACTTCAGATCCAATGTACTCTCTGCTGCTTGCTTTTCACAAAATATGTTGAGCACACTGTCATGAGTTGTTTCTTACCCGGCACCACCTGCTCCTCCTGCAGATGTATCCTGCTGCTTGTTGCCACACCTGTAGTGCATTGACAATCAGCACTGTATATGAACAGACTTCCCACTATCGCTCTGTGCCTCTGTCTCTGATTACTCATCAGAATGTTACAGCCAGTATTTTTGAATCCAGAGCTTTGTTTCGTTCATGTTGTTGTTGTTGAAGTTTTCTCAGTCTGTTTTGGAGGATTCCTGCCCCTGCTCCTGTCTGTAGTGTCTTCAGTGTCTGCACAGCCCGATCTCGTGAGCTAAGCCAGGCTTCGCTCATCTGTTTTGCTGCTGCCAGAGACACAAGGCTTAGCTCTCACTTCCTCTCTTCACCGGAGTGCCACTCTACCTGCTGCCAGTCATCCCCAAATCACGCCCCACTCTCCAGTCTCTCTCTCTCTGCCTGTCTCTTGTGAGTTCTCCCACTCGGTCAATAGACTGCATAGCTCAGCCCAGCAACCATAAACTGCTCTCCCTGTCGCTTGCACTTCTTGTTCAACTCTTCCCCTAGTAGCCAAGACTGATAAAACAACAAAAAAAAACATACAACAAAAGTATTTTTTCATTTTCTTCAATATAGTGTACACAACTCTAAATGTATCTTGTATTGATCGTAAATTAACAACCAGCATTTTATTGTAGGTATTAATTCATTCATTCATTCATTTTCTACCGCTTATCCCATTTGGATCGCGGGTGGCTGGAGCCTATCCCAGCAGCTTTGGGCCTTAGGCGGGGTACACCCTGGACAGTGGCCAGTTCGTCGCAGGGCTGACACTTAGAGGCATTAATTCAATAATGACAAAAAAAAAGTTTTTTTTTTTGGTTTTTTTGTTTTTTTTTCATTTTTAACAGAACATTTTCTGTAGTAAAAAAACAACAACTTTTTTTTTTATCATTAATTCAATAATGACAAAAAAGTTATTATTTATTTTTTTTCATTTTTAACAGATCATTTTCTGTAGTAAAAAAAAACAAACAACAACAGTAAATGATTGGCTATATTTGCCTGTTGCTGGGAGTGAAGATTGTTTAGCTACTTACCTGCTTTTTCTTATTATTGCACAGCTAAATAGCCTACATTAACAGCTACCCCTGCCAAAGGGTTAGCTAGAGCAGTGTTTCTAGTGGGGAACAGAGATATGACAGGTGCGGCACAACAGACGGCAGCCTCTGCATTTATACGAGGCTGGTCGGTCTCTCTTCAATAATCCTTTTCCACTTGCGTTGTTGTTGACACCCAGTGGCATAATCTTTTGCACCAAGGGCAAAACCTGTACCGTCTCAAAATGACATGTGAAACAACACTATGGCTCCTCATGCGTATGTTCTTCATTTCCCTCAGTGGGCTGTGCTCTGTGTAACACTGTACAGAGTCATACAGGTACTGCACATCTCCCACCCAGACCTCAAGCTGCAGAGGCCTTTAAAGAAGGAAAGAAGGTGAGCTCATGTCTGTGTGAACCGCTGCCAGTCCTGAATGCACACATTGTAATGGGGAGCATAAACAACACAAATGGCACTGTTAAAAAAAAAAACAGATTTTCAAGCAGCTCCAGTACAAACCCTTGTCTGCTATTGAGATTTCCTCAGCGGAGGCATGAGACTGCCCCCAGAGCGTATGAATTTAAGTCTCTTATGTTGAAGTACACAACCGTTTTTCTTCTTTTGCTATGACATAACACAGCAGTACAATTCAATACAATGAAACATGTCCTATCAGTTTGGCATTGGTTGAGTCAGGTTTGGGACAAAACTGCACTTGGACAGGCTCAATGCTGCTGGTTTATGAAAGCACCACAGGAGAGTTAGAGTAATAAACATGGTGAACAAGACAAGTAACAACAACTGCTGCATATATGACAGGCTGTGGGGTCCTTAGTTAGTGCCCCTTACCTCATCTGACAAACGTTAACATCACAGCAGTAAGTCTTCCCCTCTTTGTTGGTTAAGTTTATTTACTGTTGACAGCATTGAAACAACAACACTTTCATTTAAATGTTTAGGTTTAACATTTTTCTGTGCTGCTACACATCCACAGTGCACCTCTGCTTATTGTTGATGTGCATCTTAAAATATGTTTTATGGAAGTGAGCAGTTTCTTATCAGTTACTTTGTCCATTACCAGTTTCATCGCTCTACAATACAGAATAAGCACCAAAACTTTTTTTTCAACAAAAACAGTCAATTTTATCAACATACCTACACTATACTTATTATTATTGATTTTATTATTACTTTCAAGGCAGTTTTTAACCATTTTTGCACTTTTTACCTCTTCTTCCTTACTCTGTTTCCTATGTTATTCTTATTATAGCATTTTTTTAAATGATCCCGCCCGACTAATTAGTCCTCCTCCCTCCTCTCAGTCTGTTCTGCTTTTTGTCTGGCCTCGGTCGGAAGAATTGCCCAGTGATTACCATAACTCCTGAATGGCTCCACAAAAGCCTGATTGAAATCACACGGTTTCATTGTGGATTGTAATTAAAGGCATTTTTCTGCTCGGCCCCGATCAGAGGTGGGCCGTCCCACTTCCCCACCTCCAGTGCTGATGCATTCATCTTCAAACACATTGTTTTCAGGTGGAAATTAGCGTTTTGTGCCTGTAATTGGTTACAAAGGGCCACGCTGATGATTTTTGTACTCATTATTAGACCATGGGGAAAGCCTTTTTAAACTTTGGTTTGAACAATTAAAGCCGTTCATGGTGCTGTTGGATTACAACTTGCAGGACAGTTATTCTTCCCAAACATGCTTACACAAAGCTTTACAACAAAGCCTCCAAAATCAAATGATATTCAAACGCAACTGAATATCATTTCAGATGCCATAAATACATAGAATTATATATATTTACATATGTATATGTATGTTTCTGTATGTTCTGTGTCTCTCTTGAAAAGTCTGTGTGAAACTATGAGGCAAATAAAGATGATTCAAATATTAACACGCACATGACCTTCCAGTAATGACTTTTTGTTTTTTTTAATCCACCCTGTGATAGTTTTTGTGATCAAATGTCTTTTGAAAAATGAATAACACCAGTGTAAAGCTTAAACTGTGGGGGTTCATTAAGCATACATTAAACAGTATGTCACAAAATGTAACAAAGCGATGTTTATGTTTATTAATGGAAGATTAGCCTGTTGATTTATACTAATTACCCATGTGCGTTCTGGTTTTGATTTCACAAAGTGCAGTAGTGCTGTTTTTATTATTTTTGCAGCACTACATAAAAACCTCATGTGGTGAGCATTACAGAATGAAAAATGAGTCTCTATTAAAATTTCTTTAATTCAGCACATTTATTGCCTCTCAACTTACTTGTGAGCTCCTTGCAAAAAACCTAGCATTGATCTTATTTTTGCTCTGCGCTCCCTTCTGTGTAAAACAAACCAGATCCTACTTAAATCATGTTAACTGTATGTTAAAAAACCCTTTTGAACTCCTTCAAGATATTTGTTGCCCCTATATTTTGTCCCAGTCAGCCTTGTGTTACATTTTAATTAAGTGACTGACAGAGCTGCAAAAAGGGGAGACATTACCATTGTTTAGTATGACCCAATATACAACCAATCAATCACAAAATGTACAAGTACTCAAGATGGCAAGGCAAAAACAGTCTGGGAAAAGTCACACAACTGATTTGCATAAATATTGAAATAGTCTACGTTCTACTGATAAATCTAAAATTTTGGTCCGACTCTATTCTCACCCATCACTGTCTTATTCTCTCCATATGTGCATGCATAAATTCACTGTTAACTCAGCTGCTGCTGCTGCTGTGAGGTGAGAGGACACTCGGGAAAAGGTGCAAGGTTAGCAGAATGTATTTGACTCTGACATCCAATCCCACCAAAGAAAACTAGCCTTAACATTTCAGCAAACAAGATATACACAGAATAACGATGTATTTTTTATATTGACATGTTCCCTAAAGCACATAGCTGTACTGTGCTAGAAGCCACTAGAACTTTATTCCCTAATAAATCTAGTAATGAAAGTTGACTATTGACCATTTTTAGCAGCAGCATTTTAGAAATAGTGTTATGGAAGGAGTGATTAGTCCAACTTGTGTTTGCCAGTTTTTTAGCTTGGCCATTTAACCCTGCACATTTTTCTATTCTATTGAAAGAATTAGTTTGGTCTTTGTAGATTTGAGCTGGACCTCCAGGTGGCATTACCAACAAACGCAGAATAAATTGCCTCTGGAAGAAATTGGATAGACTTGCTTTCAGTCAGAAAAAAACAAAACATTGCTTAAAGCCTGCTCCATTTTCAAGTGCAAGTGGCTGTGAAAAAAAGGGATTTGATATTCCTTTCACTCTGCAAAATAAATGGGCATGGCTGGACACACTACCTGATTGAATTATGATTGAATTATGATTGAATTACTCCTTGGCAAATTGTTATTGTCCTGTCATGAGGTTAAAACTAGACCTTTTTTGTCCAAAATTATTAACAAAAGGAGTAATGTTTCAAAAAGGTGGGACTTAACTAAATGCCTTGTAAAAATCTGGGCTGTAGCTGAAAGCGCTCCGTAGTTACAAAATGCACTACATAATGATGGCATTTACACTGTTTAGTAGTGATGTCTTTGGGCCACTCAAAGGAGAACAACATAAATTAAATAAAACATCAGTTTAAATAAAGTTTAAACTGTAGAAAACACACTTGCATGAAGCGAGCTAGTTGCACAGATTTGTTGTTGGGCTCCATGATGAATTGTAAACTGGTATTGCTTTGCTTGTATAGGCATTGTATCTTATGTAGAAGAAGAAAATCAATTACAACAATCTACTCACAAAGACACTTTAATTAATAATGTGATATTAGATTTGTTGAATGTAATGTTGCTTTTTTTTGTATATTAGGTATTTCTTACTAAAGTCTCATCAGAATTTACCACAGAATCGACTATTAGTGAAATCTAGTGGACGTTTACATATGTGCCAGTGTCTGAAATTTCTCTCTATTAAGTGCACTGTATTATAAAGCAGCCCTACATCATGATTTAGGGGTTAGTGACTAAGACGATGTTTTCAACACAGTCTTAGACGCCTACAAATGGAAACTGACGCTCCTGTTGTTATCTGTCTGGCTCTAAATGCAGCATCAAAAAGAGGCCTTGCTGCAGAGAAACCCCTGTCATTGAAGATGTCGTGAAGGAGAAAGGCATCAGAGGGATTTCAGTCGATATTTAGACCTCGAGCTGCGTCACTGAGACCGACACAAAGTGACACATTCCACCAATACTTTGTCCCAAAACACACAGGACAGGACACACACCAGTGCCTTTCAGCATTTGTAAGAACACATATACAAGACAGTTTGCTGTGTGTAAACTGTTAGGTATTTTTATTTTAGAATGAAAACAGGATTTTTGGATTTATGGCTGTGGTATTTTTAAATAGTTATTATTAATGACTGTCTGTGCGTTGTCTGCAATTTGTGCAGATTATTTTACCAACAATATTTTGGGAGTTATCATAAATTCAATGAACAGGAGTGTGTCTATGTCTATGCCTAACCCAACCCTAACAAATTGGAGCAGTTAAAAAAATCTTAGAAATGTGGGAACATAGGGAGAGTTCCAGTGGACAAACATGACTATATTATTGCTGGTGTTGGAATTAGACACATTTATTGTATCAAGCAAGAGTGCTGCTGAGTGAAATAATGGTTAGTCATGAATTCAAATAAAGTGTATTGTGAATGGAAGCTCATTTGTTTAGGCAACTAAAGCCAGATTTACCGAGGTGTTTTTAAAGCCAAAAAACAGCCCTTATTTACAAAAGGCTTGCAGTGATGTCAGGAAAAGGTGTGGACACAGGTGATTGTTGTACTCAGTGGCTTTGTATTTGTGCGAGTTTGTGTTTCAGAGCACAAAAACTAGGGACGAGAGTGTTTCAAGTGGAGACTCGCAGCCTGATTTACAAAGGTTTGAGTTTTGTAGATCAGAGAGGAGTGATGCACTGCCACACAGTTGCTCTCTTAAAGTTATGGTACTGTTTTGTCTTGCTTAAATGAACTGCACATTCCTATTAAATGTGTTGCTAAAGAGGCCACTCCTTGCTTTGTACTTGTTTTTCATATGACTAAGAGTTTACTTTTGAGTGAAGGAGAATCATGTAAAGTAATCAAACTTTGATTTATTTATAAAATCACAAATACAGTAAAAAGAACCCCATTTATATATAATATGTGTAAATGTTTTTTGTGATTATAACATAAGTTGTTGCTCTAAAAAGTGGAACAAGTATGTGTCCTGCTTAAGATGCGCTTTACAGTCATGGATGTATAATAAGTTCTTATTATATGTTGCCATGTTTACAGTGTAGTTCTGATGCACAGTAAGATCATGATTTTTTTTTTTTTTTTTTTAAATAAAACACAGAATAGAAGAACAATAACTTACTGTATGTTGTATTGAATGTGTCTTGCAATGAAAGGTTATCCAGGGGCTTGTACTGGACCTAGATTGAGTCGGATTAAAGTCTGCTCCTCTGTCTTTGTGCAGAATGGCTTGATGGTGAAAGTGACAGAGACATGTCCGGAGCTAAACTGCAGCGTCTCGGAGCAGATCCTACCTGACGGACGATGCTGTAACGTCTGCAGAGGTACGTCTCATTCCTTCGTTTCCACCCATCTCTCCATCCACCTCTCTTTGATCCATTCACCGACAGCTGTGGCCAGAGGCGACGTGTTGGAAATCTGAGTGCTGCCTCCTGGGAGTCCCAGCTCTGACAGTTTTACCATATTTTTTTACAGCACAGCATTTTTTTTGACACAATAAAGCAGAGGTGATGTAAATATGATTCATAGTGCAGGATTGAATAACTTACAATTAACTCAAGGGTCAGGACATTTAGAATCAAATTTCAGGCTTTCTTTTTAGTTTCATGTATTTCTAGATTAATTTATTTTATACCACTTGTATCCTCTACAGGTCACTGATCAATGGCCTGTTACGCTCATATACATTGACTGTAGGCCATTTAGATTTCCCTAGATTATCTACCTAAGACCACTCTTTGGACGGTGGAAGAAAGCTAGAGGTGAAGAAGGACAATAAAAAGAAGGAATTTAAAAAAGCTTCTTTAGGGGGTATAAAATATGCACCAAAAACATGTCTGTGCCTTAATGTTAAGTGTGGAAATTGTTATTCCTGTAAATAATTGACTTTTAAATACCTTATGGAATTTTTTAATGAAATTAGGCTTTAATAAACAAGTTGTGCCTGTATCAACAGAGCAACTTAATAAACTGGATTATCTTACAGTAAATATGACTAAATATGAATTATAACAGTACGTTCACATGCAGAGCTTACTCTGACTTTGGTCTCAGCTCAATTAAACACTCTCACCTGGATTTCTGGTGTTCACATGCTCATATGCTCAAGAGAGAATCAACCCCAGCACTCTGCTAGTGCTAATGCTGCATTCATGTGCTCTTTGTGTGTTTAACAGCATTACGCATTAAAAAGGGAAAAGAAGCTGAATATATACCACAGAGTCCAAAGCAATCTCCAATAGAGAGATATTCCTTATTTTTATGTATTTTTATACTTACTTTGTGAATTAAACACAAACTATATTCTCTGTCTACATTGTGTTAAACAGGAGCAGAACTTGTGACGTGAAAGAGTGAGTCCCTAAAGTGAAGGAAACAACTGCAGCTCTGTGAATTTAAAGATAGAAAGTTGGAAATAAACTAGAAATGTTTAGAACATGTTAGGTTCTACTCTTTATTGCTTTAGTTTGTGGCTATAACTTTACTCTCTCATATGACTACAAACGATGATGGAAATACTACCTTTTTCATTACACTTTTCACAACACATCAAGGTTTTAAAGTTGGCTTCAAGAGCAATTTCTTATACACAATGCAAGCCACTGCAGGGGTTAACATACCAAATTTTACTACACCAACAAAACCCATGTTTGACTTTTTTATCTTAGATAATAATTAAGGTCTGTTTTGTCAGATACAAACATGAGAGAGATACTTGTATTTCAGCTTTATTCTTTTAGTTGTTCCATAAATGGCCTTTTTCCTGCTGCTTTTGCAGATATCCCTTCTGCTTCATACTGAATGAACCTTGGTCTCTTCTGTAATTCACTTTGTCTCCATTTCCGCTGTGTTTCAATGGGCCTTGGCTGCCATTGCTTTTGCGGCAGATTGGTCCGTCTGCTCTAGAGCACCTGTCATGCCAATTTAGCCGCACCCCCGTCGCTGTTGGACAAAAGGTACCGCACTGCAAACAGCCAGCAGTAATTCAGTAAATACAGTGAATAAACAAACTGTTGGAGGCTGTCAGCTGTAGACGGGCGACGGAAGAGCCACTCGGAGGGGAGTAAATTGCACTCAGGCTCAAAATATGATAAGAAACGAGGCTGAGGTTCACTGCATTCAAGCCTAAAGAAAACATGAAAGAGACACAGCAGGTTTGTAAAGGAATAGGAAATTAAACCAGGGTTGAAAAGGAAGGAAGCAGATCTTTAAAAAAGTGATACTGTGGTGCCTAGGTGTGCTAGTAAAAATATACTTCCAGCAAGACAGAGGAAAAAATATGAAGTCAACCCGGGTTATGTTTTTATCATGGTTTCATTTGAAGAACTTTTTTTTTTTTTTGCAGTTAGACATTATTTTGGGTGTGTGTTTGTGAACACATAACATAAGCTGTATGCACAATTTGGCAACAAAGGTTAAGAAGACCACAATAAATTTCACTGGAGGAATGGGACTCTGTTGTGTTGGACTTTAAGACCACATGGAGGAGCCAGAGTTATACACAAATGGTTTTAGAACCTGTGCTTCCTCCTCAAAGACGGTCAAACTGAGATGTTTCTGCCCAAATTAACACACATAACCAAAGTAGCTAAACATATATAAAGGTAAAATTCATATTACCATTACAGACATAAACATGTTACAAATACATGTTAGGTAAAATAACACACAAACAGGGCTGTGCAGTAATGTGAGGCTATAGCTTCTTATCATTAATGCTCGATCTGATCATGATAAACAAACCAGAACTTGAGTAAAATGACATCCATAGTGAATTTTGACTATTATTTTGACTACTATAAAGACACAAGTTAGTTGGGAAATACCACTGCTTTTGTTGCCCAGTCACTGTGGATCTAGTTTGTGGAAAAGCCTAAATACCGCTGCATTACCCCAAAAATATACCCTCCAACAGCAGCATATCAGCCTTTATCGCTTTTATTTTATGAGAAAAAATAAAGCTGTAAAATCCTAAGACATTACATCAAAACAAAGTTTAGAGCTGACCTTTACCTTCTAGCTCTGATTCCAGTGTCAGGCAGACGTGATCCTGTAATTATCTCTGCATTGGTAAACATCACATTGCCAATATTTATCCTCATTTCACTTTGTGTCCCTTTGCTCTATTTGTGTTTTTCTTCTTTGTGCTGTTTCTCTGAGTAAGCACATGTTGGATAAAAGTGACAGGATACCAAATTAAAGTCGCAAGTGGGGATAATGGCCCTCACCTCCCCTTGTGACCGTGGGGGCACATGTCCTTGAGAGGACTGCATTTAGTTCTCTGCCCCCAATTTCGACTGCATGTGTCTCTGCTGTGCTGCACGGCCCACTCCGCAACAAACGCACTTCCATTGTTTTCAATGAGAGCATTTCCACAGCATCCACTGCGTTGCGGTTCCAGTCCGACAGTGTACAGCTCAGCAGACGAGATACGCAGCAGTTCTATTTTTCTCCGACAGCGGGGCCAGTCCACATCAATCTGCACAGATCAAATCCCACCAAAACAGAAACCGAACGAGCACAGCAGCCGGATTTTCAAACACAAAATTATACAGACTAAGTTTTTAAATTTGAATATTTATTCATTTATAACATGATCAAACATTAAATGCAATCAAATCTGCAAAAACAAAGCTTTTTTGTGATCAATGTAATGACAAAAAACCCAGTGAGGAATTGATGGTAACAATAAAGCGATCTTAAACTAAACTTGTTTTCTGGTCCTTCCTCTGAATAAACAGTTGTTTTGGTCACACACACGTCTTTTTCAATGACTTTTTATCGCACCATCTCATAATTCTCACACATCTTCCAAGCTGCTCTGCTGCGCAGCAGATCTGAAACACATCCAGTGGGCGAGGGACTACGACGTCTGTCGGTGGCGCTCCACAGTGGAGGAGAGACACATGCAGTGGAAATTTAGGGTAAAAGCGCAAACTTCACAATGATATGAAAAGTGTCTCCAAAGTCTGTCACCATGTTGTAACCCTAAATAGTGGGCTTGTCACTGCCACACCTGAAAACTTATCAAAACATGAATGGATAACTTTTGTTAAGACAGGTTTCCAGATTACATTGAAGATGTTTGAATGATAGATGATTTTGACAAAATTTGGAACTTATTAGATACATTTTGAATGACGGATGCGATTTATGGGGTTATACGTTCCACCCAAAATGGCAGACTTCCTGTTGGGTTTGGGGTCATAACATAATTTCTTGTTTGCCTTGACATAGCCTATGTATCTACCAAGTTTCATTGTTCTATGTTGGAAAAAATGTGCTTTTGGTTTCCATAGGCCCAGTGTATTTAGATTTTCTAGGGGTTGCCACTTAGTCATTTCTAGATATTCTTTCTTGGAGACTAAAAATAAAATTTACTTTTGTTGGACTTGAAATATGTGCAAAGTTTGGTGAGCTTTTGACCATGTTCGATGGGCCAAAGGCTATAACTCTTTTTTTTTTAATATGTTTAAGTCAAAATGTCCACCTTCCAGTTGGTGATAGGACGTGGTTCCCATAGACTTTTATTGCTCCTGATAACATGCTTGATGTGTGTACCAAATTTCACTGGGATACACCAAAGAAACATATTTAACTCTTATTCACTTCGTTTTTCCACACATTTTGGGTGTTGCCATGGGTAAAAATGAATTTTGGTGTGTGCTAATTTTTCATGCATGTTCAGGGGGTAAAATTTGCGCCTTCAAGAGCAGAAAAAAGCAGAATAATAATAACGGACGCTAACAGTTTTAATAGACCCTAATAAAAATGGATTCTCTTTGTAGTAAAGCTAGGGACTGGGACAAACATGCTACTGACTCCACACTTTACCTCTGATATATTGCTTACTTCTACTACTTCAGCTTCTGGTTTAGCTGACATGACACTGTCCAGGCCCAAACTACGCTTTCTGAACTCATGTATTTTTAATCATTCGTATATATCTTTTGTTTTGTCACTCACTCTTTTGTTAAGCCTGGTGCATGGTTGCCGGTCTGCTCAGTGCTGCTTCCACACAGCAGTCGGTGTTGGTGGTATTAGGAGAATGCAGACGTGGCTCTTTCCTTCGGTAATAACTCCACACTCTGCTCTCGGGGCTTTTATGTGCAGCTCTGCCTCTCATTACAGCTCGGATGGACCTCGGCCTGTCCGTCTGTCCGTCTGTCCGGGCAGCTCCTTATCTGAGGCTGAGTTGTCAGTCTGGTCACAACTTTCAACACATGCACTTCGAATTTCAGCTGAGGTGACAATGTTTGAATTTGCAATGACGAGACAATCTCCAAACTGCTGCTGTTGCACTGCTACCAAAGCACAGGCAACACTTTTTAGTCCAGTTGGGTAATAGCATAGAAATAGTTTGGCATTATGTTGATGTCGAAGCAAGAATATTAATGTATAAGAATATACATTTTAAAGTTATTTTAATGCCCTGCACTCTCATGGTAGAAGAAAATCTTTTTATTATTAAATTGGGACGTCTTTTCCCGGGCAAATTAAAGGGTAGTTTTCTTTACATTAATCTGCAGGAAATATATAATAATAGATTTTGGTGTTGCATAGTTTACAAGATTCTCTGTCAATGCTTGGTGCGATTGTTCGATTTGTAGAGGCATGTTCTCAGGTAAGGTTAGTGAGTCCACTCTTTCGGGAGACGTTTTGAACAAACCTAAAAAAACAACTCAACTTCCAAGTCCTCAGTGACTGCATGGTGGAAGGAAATGCAGGTGTGATCTATTCTTCTAGATCTACTCTCAAAATATGCAACATTTTCCTGCAGTTTACGCTGGTCTTGTTATTGGCTCAGTAAAGCTTCTCTTGTTAGTCTGAAATGCGCATCTCATTCTTCAGTTTCTTGTCTAAATCCACCTTCGGTTCAGAATTTGCCTCTTGAATGTGTCTTTAAAGTACTGAGGTCTGGGGACAGTCATTTCAGGTAGGAGATCTTCTTAAGGTTCTGTTGCTATGTCTTCTTTGTGCAATAGCTCCATGTGGTCTTTTTTGGACATTGACTCTACTGAGTTGTCATTTTTTTCATTTATTTATTCTTTTTGTGTGTGTGTTTTTCTCTGCCCTCTCTATAATTTGCCCCACTTACAACACTTTGGGTAGTGTTTGACTTTGTGTTCATAGCACAGTTAGCCACACAACAGTTTTTTTTTTATTATCTTTTTAAACCCACTGTTACTGAAGTGGAATGTAAAGTTATACCATTTATCTATTTAAACATAGCTACATATGCCTTGATTTACATTGTGTGGTTTGGTCTCCTTTAATAAGGCAAATTACTTTTTTTATTTTTTACTGTTGGCAAAGAAAACCATTTATATTGGTATAACACAATCTACTCACACACATAATTAGAGTACATATCCCTGAGAAGTGGAAGAAACCATAATTAATTGATAGTTGTGGTAAAACTGAGTGAAATATTGTGTAAATTGATGGAAGTGCCGGTTGTACTTTAGCATTAAAGAACTGACCCTAAAGACAATGTGAAGCTTGCAGCATTGATCTTAGCTTTTGTGCACGGACAAAAAAACGTCTTAAATTTGGATTTTTCAAGCAAACATCCAAAGCAATTTTCAGTTCGTCAAGTGCATTTTTATTTACAGTGACATAAAGAACAATGAAATTACAAGAGGAAATAATATTCAAACTTTAATCCATGGAACAACTAACACTAAACTAAAAAATATGTGGTGGATGTGTAACTGGTACATTATTTGCTACTATGTGCTAAAATGCAAGCTAATAAAGCAAACACAAAAAAAACAAGGATATGAAGTGTAGCTTTTTAGACCTAAGTAAGTATTGTATGTTCTTGCTTAATGTATAAATATAAAAATAAGGAAGTGAGTGGAGTTTATACCCACTTCTTCACACCTGCTCAAGGAAATATTGTTTAAAATTTAAGCTATAAATCATTCTTTTGTCGTCTCTCTTCCTTTCTTTCTTTTAGGTCATGACTTTTGCGCCGAGGGCATCATTTGTGGAGAGAACTCGGAGTGTAAAAACCGGAATACCAAAGCAGAGTGCGAATGTCGGAGCGGCTACGCGTCCATCCATGGGGACTCCACTTACTGCGAAGGTAGGACCCATCCTTTTTATTTAAAGGCCTTTATATTTGAGCTGCGAGCCTCGGCCTGACGTGTCGGTAATGAGCCGAGTTGAAGTCTTAATGTGAGATAATGAGGAGCGGCTTTGAGGAGAACAAGACGTTTTTTCTGAGAAAGTGGAGGTCGGAGGTCAAGTGCTGTCTGTTTCCTTGTTAATGTGCTTTGACAATGAATGTGTGTGTGGAAAAAAGGAGCTTGATTGTTATCAGAGGATTGTAAAATGATTGGTTATTAGAGTAACTGATGTATGATTTTTGTGGTGTCTATATTGTAAGGTGCTCTTGACTTCTCTTGTTGGGTCTGTCTTTAGAGGCCCATTCTGTTACTTATCTACCTCATTATGTACCAGGAAGCCAACCTAAACACAAGTGAGTCATTATAATGGCTTATATAAACACAAAAAGACCAATAGAGGACTCTGAAAGCTTGTATCCTATTGGCTGTGATTGTCTTGCTTCCTTATTTGGTTGTTGGTGTTTTCTTATATGTTGTTGCATTCATGTGTTGCTTTGTTGTTGTGTTGGTAGAGTCAGTTTCCGTTGTAAAAAAAAATGTCAGAAATAAACATATATCATTTGGGTCACCTTTTGAAACATTAAGACTAACGTAACATGTATTAAGGCTAGATTAGGTAAAAAAAAAAAAAAGAAAAAAGAAATTTGGGCTTTCATTTTGGCTTTAAGTTTTCAGTGGAATCGTAAGGGTCAGGTAAAATTCTACTGCCACAAGGGGTCCAAATAGTCCATATAATTGTTACCATACTGCTGTGGCCTCCCCTCGCCTGTGGTTTTAGTAGTACAGTACAATACAGTCACTAAAAGGTGGAGCTAAACACTACAGTCCATTGACAGGACAAAATAAAAAGTAAAAGTAAAAACCCAAAATATATTTCCCAGTTTATTCCTGTCATAGTGATGTTTTGAAGCACTAACAATAATGTAACCAGCATAAAAATGCATGCAACGAATGCATTTGGATTGCACAGCATGAAAGACAAGTAATAAACTTTATAACACACTTTTGAGGAAGGTGGCATGTTTGCTTTGGAGATTGGTTGAAGAAAAGCAGAAACCGAAAAAAGCTAAGCAAATATCCATCTGCCCTTTCAGTTTTATGTCAATTCTCAACTTTCTGAACTTCTGAAACCCTTTCCTACATTTTAGGGACTCACTATTTGTTAATGCACAGTAATAAAATGTAGACACAGAACGTAATGCGAAGGCTGTAAGACACCAACATTGTCAGCTTCACTATTGAAACCAAAACTCAAGAAGTACAGTTCAATAAGCTTATTTAACATGCTTTGTACTTTTTTTGACAATTATAGAAACTGACCTGACCCAAACTGCTATTGTCTTGTCTTAATTTTTTGGAGCTTATTGGCTGTTTAGGTTGTAACCCAGAAGCAATTAGGGCTTTGCAACGGCACATCACTCACTATTACAAACCGAATTTCACTTTTGAGCAATCCTTGTGTTCACATCGCCAGACTCGTAGCCAGCTTCCTTTGTAGATTGTCATATGAAGAGCTTATCTTTCAAAAGCCCTCAGTGTGAAAGATACCGGGCCTAAAGCGCATTTGATGGAGCTAATGGCGTTATTTGTTGAAGAGGTTTGGGATCTCGAGTCTGCGGATTGAGGGATTTACGCAGCGTTTGTCATCTTTGGGACTCGGCTTTGGCAGACGATCCTCTTTTTGTCACTCAGTCTGTCACTCAGTATAAAGAGGTTTACCCATAGCTCTGTCCCATACATGTCAAATCCACACATGCAAATAAAAGTATGGCTTTTGGTTACGTTTGAGCAGTTGTAGCTGATTGGTAACAGGTAATACGTGTTTCAAAAAGGCCATGAGAAACTGGTTTATGGTGGTTTAATCTCAAGTGGTTTTGGGCGACTTGTAAGTGTGTAATAGGAAGCCATTAATCTGTAAAATACTACTACTACTAAGGAGATTTACAGAAAAATGAGAAGAAAAAAAAATGCAAATGGCATGTGATGAAACTGTATAAAACCATTCATTAGTGTTGGCCTGGAGATCTGTCTTTAAGCCACTTTTAAAAGTCATGGTCTTGCCTCGGACTTGAACAGATTTTTACTTCAGACATGGGAAGGTTATTATTTAAACTCAAGACTGACTGACTACTTTTTATTTGTTCATTATTGTGAATTACGTGCCTTCATCACCAAACACTAACCACTCCACAAGTTTGGACTTTGGACATAACTTCCTTTTTTTCCTTCAGTGATATTGGTCTTAACTCAGTCTTGGTCTAGTTCTGGTCTTGATACACTCTGTATTCTTGTAAAAAAAAAGGTAACATAAGTAATTTCAGCTGCTGTACTTCCATGTCATAACATGTACGAAAGTAAAACGAAAAACATGCACATCCTCCAGAGATGTCAAACCAGCTTCATTTGATGGTCTGTGGAGAAAAAAGTCATTGCTGGGTTTTCAATCCATAAATGTAAAGTTATGTGTGATGAGTTCATTTAAATCTCTTCTATGTAACACACACTGTCTGAAAGTAGTTTCTGAAGCTGTAGAACCACAAACTGACTTCATTCAATGTAAATATCTCAAACTAGGCCAGATCCTGGTGGTCCCTGCTTGGCAAATAAACAAGCTTCAACGCAACCGCACATTAAAACATTTATGAGCACTATACAGTCACGGTTATTGGCAGCTCCGAGCCATCCCCCGACGAGACGAGGGAATTAATTTACCGCGTTAAACATCTATTAGGGTATCAGCCGCTTGTTTATACCTCAAACAAAAGCATAAAGAGATCCTATTGTGGCGCGTGAGACAAACAATCCTAAGCCAATTTCAGACGAGAGGGGAGCGGTGTCGAATGTGAGGATACAGGACGGATGGATTTATGCTAAGACGTTTACAAAAGAAGTTTAAGCTGCCTTCGGGGAGAACTCAACCAACAAAACATGGATAAGGCCTCTGCAGCAAATAGAGATAGATTTACATAGGTCTGGGGCACACTGGAGAAATTTTAAAGGTGTATAGTGCAGGATTTTCAGGAGAATATTTCATCCTGTCTATTAGTGCTATTTGTGCATGAATAACAGTCAGATCCAGGTTTACTCGAGCTCTAGCAACCTTTCATATTGTTCTTTATTCAGTGAGCGGTGATTGGCTGACACTCAAAAACATCCCACCCATGCAAACAAAGACGAATAATGATAAAAATAGGCAGAAGGACAGTATTTCTTCAGTAATCATATAAAGTACAGTACCATAGATAAAATAGATGTTAAAAATGCTCAACTTTGCTAATTAGCATATATCTTAATGTGTAAAAACACTGCTAGTCATATGTCCTCTGTGTTTGTGTGTCCGTAGAGCTAAGAGGAGTCACACTAAAAGACAGGCTTTCTGGATGATCTTAGGAAGCAGAAGTTTATTTACCATCAATTAGGGCCTGGAGACAGAACATTCAACTCAGTGTAATAGGCCTTAAGGGAGGGAAAACACAATGCTAAGTAAGGACCAAACATTTTCCTCCCGGAAGCACTAGACAGCAGGCTTTTATATTCTGACGTCATACATCACGTCCATCATGTCCGCCACAGACCTGCTACAAGTGACAATAACGTTTGTGGTTATTTAACAAACATTTTAAGGATTATTCTGAGTTAAAGAATTGCATTGATTAGGCTCATCCTTTAAGAAATGACATGCATATTCAGTCCTTTCTTACATAATTGCCCTGACAGTGAGGAGCCGGTGCGTTTTGGCGTCTCGATGCTGCGACATATTGCTCATGTTCCCGTTGCCTCTGATTAGATCCAAAGTGGGAACACGTTAATATTCAAAGCCATCTGCCTAATCTCAGATGGAGACAGCACAAATGTGCACGCGTTTGCAGAAATACACATTATGATATAAACTCTGGTGAGCGCTAACACCGCAGCCTCAGTTTTCCAACAAGACCTATAGCTTCAAAGCTTTCACCCAAATTAAATGGACCGGGTCATGTTTCCAGAAATGTTCATATGTTTGTGAAAGTCAAATTAACATATATTTGCGCTACAAGTATGCAGTAAGTTTTAATGGTTTTAATAAAGATGTTTAGCATTTACTAAAAAAGTAATCCAATGGTCAGAGGGAACTCCTTAAATAGCTTGTGTTAGCATAAAATAGGAGTCAGACTAGTGTGGACTCAGAATCTTACAGCTTACAGCAGTCAGAGTGAATGAACTGTGCTTCAGCAGAAACTGAAGTCGAGCCTCAAAGAGAAACAACAGCCTCCTCCAACATATATATTAACACTCTGAGTAAACAAAGCCACACAAGGAGCAGAGAAACGCAGGGATGAACCACCTTTAACCTCAGTTCAACAGAGCAGAAGGATAAAAGTGAGGATAATGAAAGGAGTGAAGTATGAGACACTTACTACTACTGCTGCTGTTGCGTTGAGTGAGTTTTACCAAAGTCACAAAGTAAACTGAGAAGGAGCAAAGACAGATTTATGTATGCTCTTGAAGACTGTTTAAATTGTGAAAAAAACCCAAACATCTTTATTGATTTATATTCATATTTACTTTATATATTTAAATTTATCTGACTAAGGACCAAGCTAAACTTCCTTTATAAGTTTCTTGGTGACTGTGTTTGATTCACGATCAGTTAGATCAAAATTCATTCATTCATTCATTCATCTTCTACCGCTTATCCCACTTTGTGGGGTCACGGGTGGCTGGAGCCTATCCCAGCAGCTTTGGGCCTTAGGCGGGGTACACACTGGACAGTGGCCAGTTCGTCGCAGGGCTGACACTTAGACGCAGACATTGACAGACAACCATTCACTCTCACATTCATCCAGTAGGGGCACTTTAGAGTCACCAATTTACCTATACATGCATGTCTTTGGACGGTGGGAGGAAGCCGGAGATCCCGGAGAGAACCCACGGTGACACGGGGAGGACATGCAGACTCCCCACAGAAAGACCAGAGTTGAAAGACCTTCTTGCTGTGAAGCAGGAGCGCTAACCACTCTGCTACCGTGCACCCCCTAGATCAAAATTAGTCAAGCTTATTGACTTAGTTCACTTCATGGAATAGCCCTTAGACTGATTATGAGTCCGAATCAATTACCAGGAAACGTTTGTAGCCAGTTGAACCTGGTCTGGAGCAGGTTTAGATCAGGGACTTTTGTGGGGGAAGGTGTTCTCTTGCTGTAGTTCCTCATTGAGGCTTGATTAAATTAATGCTTGTCTTAAGATTCTCCATTCCAATGTTTATCCTAATACAAGTTAGAATTTGGGCTGTTAGTCATTCCCCTTCTAAGGGACATTTGTCTTGTGTTTTTGTTTCATGTTTTGAAGGGGAACAAAACCACTTTTTAACCTTGACTGACTTTGAAATTAGTAGTAGTAATTAGGGGTGGGAGAAAAAAACGATTCATGTATGAATTCAAATAAAGTTTTCTTACAATTTGAATCGACTCAAAATGTTTAAAAATCTATATTTTTTTAAATGTGAATTTTAAAAACGAACCTGCTGTCATCGCACTAAAAAGACGGAACCCAACCTCGAGAGTTTGTGCACCACCAGGACAAATTAGAGTGGGCACAGAGTGCAGACAGAGGAAAGCGCAAGCCATGGAAGAGGAAAGACAAGTCAGAATCCCCTCCCTGACCTCTCAATCACTATGTAGTGCTGCACCATATGGAGGACTATGTAGTGCACTCAATTTGTGAACGGTACATGTTTGTTTTCTGTCGTCAATAGTCATGTGACTCACGTACATTTAAAAAAAAAAAGTTAGCTGAACTCCCCTGATAATGGACTTTTGTAATAGACTCTGGAAAGACTTTAGTGTTATAACAATTAATAATAACTGCCTACATGTTTTATTCAACAAGCCTTGTCCTATTTATGACCAAAACAGACTGGATTATTGCAGCTCTTTTCTGTCTCAAGAGAGAAGCTCTCATATGTGCGTCTGTATGAGCTCAGGTTCAGCTAACGTTAGTGATTTAACACTGAAACAGTTTATTAATAACAATTTACAACTAAATACTTTTCCACAAATTGTACACTTGTGTCCCTAACTCCTTTAATTCAAGCCTGCTGAGTTCAGATGAACATGTCACTGTCGCGCTGCTCTCCAACTATAATTTGCATTATGGTCTATTTTGACTCTAGTGACTATTGCTGCTCCCTATTTTTACTGATTTATTGTGGGAAACTTTGAATACACAATAACAAGTTATTGTTACTATTGCACATTGTATATGCATTTAGCAACTTATTTTATTACATTTGTGCAATCACCACCTTAGTTTTGTAAAAATATTTTTTTTATATTTGTACTTTTTTATTTTTATACTGTAACTGTTGTTTAATTTTAATTTTGAAAAGAAAACAAAATACATTTCAGGTTTTTGATGCAGTGGTATTGCTCTTTCTTTAAGACTATCCAACACAATCAAATAGTAACAAAAAAAAAAAAAATCCCCCAAGAATCGATACGAATCAAATCACAAGATTCCAAAAGAGTCCCACCCCTAGTAGTAATGACAGGTCTGGATTTCCAATGACGCACACAGCACTGCAGAGGGCTTCCTGTTTCACTTGGGGAGGTGTGGCCTGGTGCTCGTCCTCTCTTTTTGCTGGCCTTTAACTTTATTTGAAACACTGCCTGATGCTGGGAAACACACAACAGAGGGTATCAGCTCCTCTTGATTTGGTTTGTCAACATCCAGAGCCTCTCAGTTTGCAGGCTCAGCTTCGCATCCTGTAACTATAGAGCAACTGGAAGATGGCTCTTTACTGAATCTTATTAAGGCTAGATTCTTGTAGGAACATCTGCTAATCATTTTCATATTTAACTGAATTTCACCACACAAACTTTAGCTACTGACTGGCTAATGACTCGCCGGGCCTTTTAAATCCAGAAAATTGTCTTAAATTAACATCTTGCCAAACAGTGTTCAGTTTAAATATTACAATAAAAAATAAACCAAGAAGAGCATGGCAGTGGCAGCAGATTAGAGTGTGAGCTAGATCATTTCTGTGTTATCTGTGGGTTTTCAGTATCAAATACTGGTCAATTCCCATTTTCTATTGGTTTATATCAGTTTTTCTTCATTACTTTTGAGCAAATAAGGCATTATGTTCATTTGATGACAGTCATTTCGTTTCTGATGATGCAGGTGTCCAACACACAGTGAGTTCGAATTACTCATTAATTATTAAACAGCTGAAGTAATTGCTGCGCATGTTGCCCCTCTTTTCTCTTTACCGCTCGAACATGATGAGAGTGAATGAGTGATTGAATAGCAGAGCTCCTTTCGCCTATAGTGAAAGCAGGCCAAGTGTACAGACATGGAGAAATATTTCATTGTAACATTGTCCAAGTGAGCTAAAGACGCCAAAAGATTAAAGCTCATTTCACCATCAAGCTTACCTTACCTCTGAGTTCAGTGTCAGACCAGTATGATCCAACTGATAATTTCAAAGAATGGCAACGAAAAGAAATAGAGCAATAGCATGAGCAAGATATTGCTGGAAAGTCATTGTGATTCATCCATATTTTTTTAAATTTTATTGTATTTTTCTAAATCACCCTTTGGACCGTTATACGAACAGGAAGTAATGTTAAACCCCACTAGGTTTCAGGAAACTATAAAAAGGACTATTGTTCCACACTATTAGTTGGTTGTGTTCCATTTGTTCAACTGTAAACTACACTTTACACAATGCATCTTAAAAAAACACCAAGCCAGTGTGAGCAGAGATGGAGTGGACCTCAAGGACATCATAAAGCGTGTCCTTTGAGCCTGTTAAAGACACAAATCGTGCCGAGTTCAGCCAAATAAAAGTGAGCTCGACAAACAGAAAAAAAGCCCCTGGAGGACTGATGTGTCGGCCGAACAGTGGGATCTAATCTTATTAAACCAGAACGGAAGAAAATAGCAGCGGGAGGACAGACTGTGGGCAGAAAGGAGAAAGGCTGGTGACTGACAAGCGTGCACCGACCAAAGAGTGTCATAACACCGCTTTAATCACATTTAGATTTATTAATTGTGCTGCGAACAGAAAACACAGATGGCAGAGAGCGCTAAATCTAATCAAATCCACCTTCAGACATCTTCAGAGAGCGAAACAGGAGCCAGCGCTGCGACAATACTGACCTCCAGGAGTCCTTACATACTTCTCTAGACTGAGGTTTGAGCTTATTTGTGGAAAGTTGTCACATCAATATCCCCTCAAGGAACAAGTAGCAAGAAGGACATCCAGTGTGAGGTTTTGTAGAGAAGACTGAGATTTAAGAAGGACGTAAAGACATATAACATACATCAAGAGGCACAAGGGATAAATGTCTTAACATGGATACCGAAGATTTCAAAATTGTAATTTAGAGGTTTAAACAAGAACGTTGAACACCACACAATGAACTCCAGAAGACTGTTGAATATGTTTACAATACATTTTTTTAACAGCACTGTTAAAAAAAATCATATTCCTGTTCATGTCTTGTTCTTGCCTCAAACTCATCACATGGAATTTGCTTTCCATTGAACGTAATCACAAAAAGTGGTGCTGCAATTGATTGTGTAATGGGAGTATACGGTGAGCAGTAAATATTCAGAATTTTGTATGCTAAACGAGATTTGAAGGAAGCATTGCAGAAAAAAAATGTGTTTTTCCAGTCACGACAAAGACAAACATAGGGTTTTGGACTATTTCCAAGGGGCAATAAAAGGACACAAATTGTAAATTGCAAGAAAATCCACTGGGCTGGCAGGAGAGCATTTGAATGGAGAATAAACCTTTCTCCCCTAATGTATTCACAATAAAAGCTGACAATGACACAGGACATCAACAGAGAATGTAATGTGAAAACATGAAAGAAGACAAAATAAAGGAGCCACTGGAGATCATAACGTCCTGCAGAGGGGACATCATTTGGCAAATGAGAAAAAGGCCATATTGTGCTGGGAATGTATGAGTGAAAGATGGTGGCTATTGAAATGCACTTTAGTTTGACATTACACTCACACTGAGACAGCAACATTCTGGAAAAGGGTCCACAGAATGGACGAACCAAAAAGAAAAAGAGAAAACACTACAAGAGATACAAGAATTTGTGCATTGCAAAGGGATACTTTATATATATATTTTTATATAGATTAAAAAGTGGTGGACATACTCTTTCCTGTGGTATGTGTGTCCTTTTTTTAAGGAGACACTAAATTCACACTTTTACATCCTTTCTGCACTCATTATTATATGTTTGGGGTCTCTACTCACTCAAGTGTGAAACAAAGCAACTGCAGGATCTCTCTGTTACGGGGCAGAGTCTCTCCACTTTGGCAAAAACACCTCGTTTCTCAAAAAGCTTGACTGTGACGAAACAATCCAAGGAGGCGGGCTCTCTCCTTGCGTCACTTCCCTTTACAAGCCACAGAGTGTTGTACGCGTGCAACATATAGTTTTCTTTGCTACAGCACAGCCACATTAGTTCGCTATTATGTCACAGTTTATCGTTTAAAGCTTATTTCAACATAAAACATCCTACTACATGCTGATTCTCCAGTGTTACTTCTCAACATCTTACTCTTCTAAAGCATTTTACAAAACATGAAATAAATATAAGTGATTAAACTAAAATAAAAAAATAAAGAACGACTAGATATTTGCTATTGTGATATGTGGTTGCACTGAGGGCTGGAGTGGGCTATGGTCGCGAGGCGCACTGTGGGATCCGGGTTTGTGGTGGATTAGTTTGGGACTGGTAAATGTGCTCTGCCCGCTGTCCCCAGAGCTGGTGAGCTATGGACAGGTGCAGAGGAGTCTCGTGCATCAGAAAGTGAGGTGTCAACATACTGCGGGTAGGCTACAGGAATTTAGAAGTCCTGATGCACAGAACTCCTGCTCTACACCTTATACAATGTTTAAAAGGACTGCTGCACTAATCGTCCCAGCAAGTCTCCCATAAAGACCTGAAAAGTACAGCGTGGAGCAGCCTGTGATACATTTGCAGCCACAGTTGGCTATCGGTATCACAACGTCAAGGTAAAAATGCATTAGCCACTGCGTACTTATTATCACTCTCTACTGTGGGAGGAAACCATGTGTTAAACACATTAAGAATATTTAGTTAGAGTTAGTTTGCCCATTGACAACTTACCATTTAAAGATGCTCATTCTTACCCTTGCTTCCCCAGTCTCTTCCTGGGACTCTAAATGCTCGCTGTCAGGCTCAAACGTGTAATCCAAGGCTGAATCAATGAGGCACTTTCCATTTGAACAAAAATGTATAAAATTCCAAAAAAACTAGCGCAATCCAGTAAACACTAAGCTGTGATCAAAAGCAGAATGGGCTGGGACATGAAGTGCACTGGGCAACGCACAATACCGAGTGTTCAGAGAGAGGCGCTTCAGAGAGGGCTTTAAATGTCTCCTATAATGCCATACTCAATACAAGATTTATTCTAAAGCAGCATTGAGGACCAGACCACAGCAGAAGGACTTGTTCATTTGGTCTAGACCTGTCGTCTGTAAACCAGATGAGGGTTTAAACCAAGATTGAACCAAACTGAACTATAATGAGGCCAAGTCCAGCACAGTTACACAACCAAGGCTCTTGATGGCACACAAAATAGTATACTATTTTTGAAGTGGGTGAGATACTGCAGTAATCAAATTGTTGAGTGAGTAGACAACATACTTCAGAAATACTGCAGTATAAAAAGACTGTTGTGTGTTCTGTTGAGTCTAAACACCACTGTCAGAATACAAGCAGGAAGTTTGTGTGCTGCATTGCTTTCTATGAGTTATAACATTACAAACATGCTGAGATCTTAACATGTAATCTGCTTGATCCTTGTGTGACCGAACGAGGGGGTTAAGGTTACAAACTCTCACCCACTAATAAATTGGAACGACTTCCCCATAAGTTGTTAACAACGCCACCCTAGGTATAATCCCAGGGACAACCCAGCCCGCAACACTAAGGCAAAAACATAGGTCTGTTTAATTGAGAGACAGAGACATAGATCAAATTACAATAATTTATTCACCCAGATTAGCGTAAATGTATACAAAATATTTTTATTTAACATGTATCAATAAAATATAAGACAACTCATTCACACATTCTCTCACACACACAGACAATTTCATAAAAACACCAAGAGTTCGTATTAAAATGACCTGGAGAAGTATACACAGCAGCTGTTGATAATTCACCACCTTACAGTAGGTAACTAAACGCAGAGGGTCTCACCGGCGCCCCCACACGAGCAATTATAGTAGAGTCTGGGAAATAACCCCTTTTCACTCACGATTCGATGAGAGGACGTCCCGGGGCGGACCACAACGAGTCGAACCGTGAAGAGTGGAAGAAAGGGGCCAAGATAGAGTCGTCAGTTCAGTCACAGGAGCCCACAAAAGGCCACTATAACGAAAGGGTCCGCTAGGAGGAAAACGGGTCCACTAATGAAAAAGGGGAAGTAGAAGGGGAAGTAGAAGGGGAGGCTCGCCGCCAACAGGAAACCTAAAAAATTACAATACACTTAGCACGGCACTTATGAATGCAATTATATCAAGAGTAATTAGTAACGTACCAAGGCTCGTTTTAATGACAATGTGCCACGTGTAAAGCGGCAATTCCGACAGCCACACAGCAAGGGAAAGAGGTCCAGTGGCCACGCTGAGCCTCACGAGGACACCGGGCAGCTAAAAACATTAGCCTGTTAGCTCAGTCCGCAATGAATGAACGAGTGTATAATCCGTAGCTTACCGGAGATATACGGTGCGGTTTACACTGTTATCGACACAAGCAGAGAGGATCCAGCTCTGTTATCTGCCCCATGGAATCGGAGCGCGCTGTGGAAAACAATAAAATGACTCCAGCGCCGTATCAATGAATGAACAGAATTTTTACCGCAACTCACCGAAACTGTAGCGCTGTATGCGTTAGTCGCCAGGCTTTACGCCGGGTTACAGCGACTGTGGGACTAGTTTGAAACAATTTTGCTGGAAACCAAGCTCCTCTACTGCCTGCCGCGTGTGGAACGGCGTCTGACGTCAGAGGTGAAAGAGAGGTGCGGCCAGGTGAGAGACCCCTCTAAATAGGCTCCCTACAGTGATTGGCTTGCCAGCGGATGGGCGTAACACTACACTTGCTTGGATGCACATGTTCAAAAATGTCCAGTTTTGCACTGGGCTCAAAAGTACAACAACTGCATACATAAATAAGACTTGTGAATTAAGAAGCACTCATGTGAATACAGCTTCTAGCCTTATTTGTTTAATGCAATTTATTTTTCAACATGCAGTTAGAAACTATTTATTTTAGAAGTCTGTTTTGATTTAGAAGCATATTTACATTGAAAAGAAAACCAAAACAGCTAACTTTAAGTGAGAAAACTGAAACCAACGATAGATATATTTAATTTGGGAGACTATCAAAAAAGAGATGATTTGTGTGCTAAAGTGGTAATTAGCATTACCAACCAAGTGGTTGCATTTTTCCCCCTCTGTTTAGTTTGTCTCATCAGCATATTGTTCTTTGCTGAGTGACTGCAGTCCTCTATGTTCACTAATGTCTATATCAGAGGCTCATTATGCTTGTTAGCTCTTGTTTATGTGTCAGAGATATTCTCAGCATCCCAGCAGAGTCTCGTACTCTCTCTTGTCGCCTTGTGATGATAGGACAGGCGCATTAAGTGTGTTGTTGTTGCTGACAGCTTGTTTATCGCAGGCAGGAAGAAAAAAAATGCTACCATATTGTTTGAGCTCTACAAAAACACAAACCTGTTGTGTTAGTGCCTAACATACAACTCAATTCCCTCATCGTCGGCTCGAGAAGGTCTTCCCAAATGAACAATTGTTACCAAAATAAACCAGTCCCAAAAGAGATGTAATGAGAAACAAATGAAGAAGAAGCCAGTGTTACAAAAGTGACTGTCCATTTTTGCAGTGATGTTTTGTTTGTGTTTAAGTAAAGCGGTAATGGAGAAGAGTAGCTCATTTATGTAAAACCAAATCTAATAAAGTGTGTCACTCTCAACAAACATAACCATGCAATCAAACATCTCCATGGTTCCTGTAAAGTCAAATCCCACAGCACACACATACTGTGTGAGAAGTTCTCTGTGACCACAGGATAGAAGAGGAAAAATAGCAGAACAGTTTATTATATTATTATAATGATTATATGCGAGGTATCCATAGTTCAAAATGCAAAATTAATCGCAACCCAAAGTTTCTCTTTTTATAACAACCCAACGCCATTTTCTAGTGTTTTTAATGTTCCTTTTTTTTTTTTTTTTTCGTACAGTTCTGGCATCTTCTTTGCTCATGCACTCTGGCTATTTCAACCCATTTCCAAATCTGATATTTTTAGTAATCCACAACAGGCTTCAGGAGTTTTTTAAATTTTGCATCGACCAACCTCAGTTAGGACATCTGAGCCTCATTACCTGGAGGTAGCACAGTTTGTATCAGCTATATCTTTGGATCATCACAGATCTGTTATTACTGTGAAGGTAAATAGTATACTATTATGAGAACTAAAGTAGAGTTGTGTTGTTGCAACTGTTAATTCTATAGTAAATAACTACAACATGCCAGAGTAATTACTAACCCACCCTTTTAACACTACATTTAAATGAAATTAAGTGCGTCTGTTCTAATCTAACATTAAATAATATGATAATTTCCCACTTAGTAGTTTTTCACCTATTTTATGCTGTTGCTATTTTATCATAAATATTACACATTTCACATTAATTAACTCATTAAATGCACATAGACATTGACTAAACTAGAAGAATAATCTTATCTGGTTGTGAGGTATTGGAAGTAAAAGCAAAGCTGATTCTAGGGTATGTAAGGGGTAAAACTGACTGGGGGCATTGAATGCATAATCAACATGTACCAACCTTACAATATAAACTATAAACTTGCAGCACTAAGTATTTATTAACTCAGACATCAGTATCAGCCCTTTAAAAGGGTGCTTGATGATGTCTATCTAAAACTAAAATGAGTGTTTACCAGATCACAAGAACAAAGTATTGTTTCAATATATTTTGTATATATTTTCATTATATCTTTGCAGAGACATATCTTGTCCATGTGATTCAGACTGGTTTCTTTAACACATTGAGTGATCTTATATCACGTTTCACTTTATTGAAAAGTCATTCCTGTTAATGTTGTGCGGCTGACAGTAACATATCGATTGGTTGCTGTTCAGATTTTCTTCATTCGTCCACATTCAGCCTGTGACGCCTGCAGCAGAGGCTTGTTTGACTGCAGCTCGATTGCCTGGCACTCTGGGGCATTAAGGAGTAATTGGCCGCGTTTGTACTTCCACGAATCAATCAGTTTCTCTGTGGGAGCTCCTCTGTGTTAAAACAGCAGTGTAATGAGTGGAAACAAATAAAGAGCGGTGCTTGGTTCTCTTCCTGTGTTTCCAGGTTTTCATTTGAAACCTGTACTTTTGCTGAGTGCTGAAAAACATCAATTTAGATAAACGTTAAGACAAGGACGAGCTAAATACAGCGATCTTGGCTCATACTTTGTGCCCTCTGTGAGAGTGTATTCGTCCTATAAGACAAAATAGTGCTGCTCATAACTCAACTTTAAAGGTGCCCACAAGCTTTGATGCATCTGTGAAAAAAATGGAGAGTGAAGTGAGTCACAATCATTTGGGTGCTCTGGGTTTCAGCATGTTACTGCAAAACTCCAATGAAAAATATTTAGAAATTGAAAAAAGTATTATCTAAGGCCCTAGCTACATTCACACATTTATTTTTAAATATGCATTTGTGGCTCACCCACAAAAAAACTTTTAAAAAACGCCTAACAAAGTGATTATTAAATACTCCAAAAGCGGCAGAGACATTTACACAGACTAAATAGAGAATTAGAAAACATTAGTTACAGGTGAACTTCAATTTGAAATCCCAAATACTCTCATGTAGATATTTTTATGAACAATCAATAGAAAGAGAAAATATCTGTTTATAAAAATATCTGTGTACGTGTAGCTCTGGACTAATAGTCCAAAAAGGTTAAATTGGTCTTCCACAGAAGTGAACTTTTCTCAAAAGTTTTTATAAACACACCAGTATTTTTCAGTGCTGTACCGTGACATCATTCATTGCCTACTTCATGCAGTCTTCCTTAAAGTCAGTCATGTTGCTGTGATGTGTTTTCTGTTGATTTATTCTGTCCTATGGACTTGTTTCTGGATCTTGAGTGTCTCCTTAATTCAACAATGGTGTTACATTTTCTTGCTTGGCTTTTCACTTTTTTGCTTGTGTGCATGGTACCGTTGTCTTATTCTGTTTTACATGTGATGTAAAATGATGTAATACACTTAAAAATAAGGAGTAACATTTACTTAGGAAACCTATGGTAACTTTTAAGGACATTTTTCAATAATATAGAAAGACTATTATTTAATATTATGAATACTATATATGTTTACTGTAAACCAAACACAAAAATCAGTGCTTTCCAAGTGAGCGTGTTCTTCGTGTGTTCAATACAACATTAGTACAATAACAGAAGAAGCTCAATGTTGTACATGACCAATGTGTGCTTCCATTCATTGAGGAGCATTAGTTTTTGCAGCTGGATAGATGAATACTTCTTTGCCAAACAAGTTTTTATATATATATATATATATATATATATATATATATATATATATATAATGTTAAGCAAAAGCACAAAACATACTCACCATATCATAGAAAATGCTTTGAATCACCACCAAAGTCTGCCGTGCTCTGCTCTGTCTGAAAGATGTTGTGATTCAAACTGAAAAGTAATGTGTGCCTGACGTCACTGGTTGAACACAGAAACATTGATATTTGAAAGCTGTTTTTCCACAGTTTTGCTGAGTAAATGTTACGTAGTCCCACAATGTAAAAACTACATGTAAAAGGGGCTATGCATCTACACATAATACTGAGTAGCACATTATATCTTTGAAATTTTAAGTACAAGTACAAACTTGAGCATTTCTTGTAAAAGTTATTCATATATCCAAGCATTATTTACAGGACCAAAAAATTCTTTAAACACCTAACATGCATACAAGTTTCTTAGTGAAAATGGGAATTGGTAAGTCACGCTTCCTGAAAACTATGTTGAAATTTGTGCTTTTTAAATTAACCATAGCAAGATTTTTTGGTGCCTTCACCATTTAGTAATCCAGTAAATTGACTGATTGTCTAAATTACTTAGAAAGAGCAAACTATAAAAGGCAGCAGGACACAAAATGGTTCATCTCTTTTTTTGAAAAATGGAACACAGCTATTGTTTTCAAATGAGCATAGGAATAAAAGGTTTAATCAAGAAAGAATAACTTTAATTATTCTAATTAGAGGTTAATTGTTCTTTGCCTTGTGCAATTAAACCCATTGACCATATACCACAGCCTAGGGCTGAATTAACCTGAAAATGCCTCAAAACCAGGAAATGATTTTGGGCTCTGGTTAAATCAATGTTAATACAAGCTAAAGTTTCAAAGCATTTATTGTCGAATGAAAACATCAAAGGAAATGTTTCCCTGTACAATGAAATTCTCTCTTTGCTTCCTGTTACAATAAATGCTTTAACGAATAGTTAAGTTGTAAAGTAGTAGAATGTTTATAAGAAAAAAAGTAATGTATTTAAACAAGAGAATAGAATACAGTAATAGAAATAAGTGTGCAACATCAACCTTGAATGTGCTTTAGGTTTACAAGGTGCAATAGTAACAGTAGTAAATGATTAAAAGTAAAGAGGTGTGAAGTATTCGTCTCTTAAAAAATGTAAAAAAGAAAGAAAAATCGTTGTGTTCATAACTTCTGATGTAATCTCAAAGTAGTTGTATACAAGCAGTCCTAAAGCACTCTTAAATGGCACTTCAAACACCAGTGCGACTACGCTGTAGCTGCTTCATTGATACACGCTGAGGAAGTCATGGCTGCAATAATGTTATCAACATAATCAAAGAGTTGAACTCTCCGTGAGAATAATTCAATTAAAATGTGAAGTATTTATTGATTTATAGTTGTACTAGTTGTATTCATACTGAAGGTTTTATTAATATCTTGATGTATAAAGTTGCTCTTGTTGGAAATTGTTTCTAATCTAACATTTTAAACTTGCACATAAGTTCTTTATGTACTTCACCAATGAGATGCATTTTACATTTTGTTGCAAAATGACAAGAAAGGCATTCTGATCCTGACCCGATTAAAAATGTGTAGTTTGCACAGTTCTGTTGTTATTAGATTGTGGAGACACAACTATTAAGAGGTGTCAAAATTTCTAAACCCTCATCAGAGTTACCATTTATTTTTCCAGTAATTACATTATCCATGAGACAAATGATTCCTTTTCTTTATTTAGTGCTGTTTTTGCTTTGTACATAACAGCTGGAACTGGGTTGGTTTGAGCGTTTAAGTATGACACTGATTTGTAAAAAAATGAGCCTTGAGAATAGAAATAAGTGATGTCCCTGGTGCGACAGCTGAGTAAATATGACTAAAACTGTCTGAGTGGTTGTGCGCTGCTAATACGAGACCGGGGAATAGTGATTTGTCATTTATCTGCCACAGCACTCGGGCGACCGCAGAGAAACACGCCTCAGATAATCTGCACTCGGTCCCATTAGGATGCTCCAAATAAGTTTTTAAAGTCTGCACAGGGAGCTTTTTAGACTCAATTCCAGTGAAAGTTTGAGCGCTTTAGGCCACAGACCGAGGCAAAGCAATGAGCCGTAGAGGCCTCTGGCTCCAGGATTTGTGCCACGAGCGCCAACAGCGAAAAGATGAAATGAAAGGAATAAACAAGGATGAGAAAAGGAGCAAAGGGTTGAAGCTGAGCCATGGATGGATTTGTTTTTGGTGGAACATAAGCAGTGCGTGTGGGGCCAAAGATGGACTAAGAACATGGATGAATTATAAGCAAATATTTGCAGTTCCTGCAAATGGAGCAAATATGCATCATACCATGCTCCCACACTACCTATCAACTATATGTTTGTATGAAGTATGAAGACAAAGGTCAGGAGAGAGTGATTCTCCTGACATCCTGTGGAGACATCAAAAAAGGCTAAGCAGGTACCTTTATTTTATTTTTTCATTTCCTATGTCAAAAAATATTGAAAAATTGGTGAAATGCAAATGAAGTGTAAATAAGTGATATTCAAGCTGGGCATTTCTAAACTAAATTAAACTTATCCCGTGTTTGAGGTATTTTGCACTGCTATCTTTAAATTGAGCGCCTAAAGTGGGCCGCAGTTGGAGAGTGAACACAGATAATAAAAGGTCATGTGGAGTGTGTTTTGGCCTAAAGGTGAAGTCATTCCTGAGACGACAGCTCGGCTCCCAGTGCATTAATTAAAGCCGAGACTGCAGGGACTAATGATAATATTCAACACGCCGCTAATGGCACAGTTATGAGGACATCAGTCAGCGTCACTTAGCCCAGACACTGTCCTTGGCCTTTCTCTTGGACTCTGATGGAGAATGAGAAAAGTTAAACGAGTGTCATTGAACTGCATTAGCCTCTTACACAAACTTAGACAAAGGATGAGGGTGAGTGTGTGTACAACTGGGTGCTTTCATCTAAAATATGAACAGTTTTTGTAGGTGTTTTGGATGATAATTGCAAATGCAGAAAAAAAAACTGACTTCAGCATTTTTACTTCAATAATATATTTTAGAATAACATGAAGAAATGCAATAAAAGGCTCTGGGACATGCTATACAGTGCTATGAAAAAGTAGTTGTTGTTGTTTGTTACTTAAATGTTTCAGAGTAAACACAAAATGCAGTTTTTAAGTGATGATTTTATTTATTAAGGGAAAAAAGCAATACAAACCTACCTAGCCCTATGTGGAAAAAACCTAAGAACTGGTTGTGCCGCCCTCAGCAGCAATAACTGCAATCAAATGTTTGAGAAAACAGGCAGTGAGTCTTTTACATCACTGTGGAGGAATTTGGGCCCACTTTCCTTTGCAAAATTGTTTTAAATGAGCAACATTGGAGGGTTTTGAGCATGAACTGCCTTTTTAAAGTCATGTCACAGTATTTCAATCAGATTCAAGTCTGAGCTTTGTCTAAGCCACTCCAAAACCTTCATTTTGTTTATTTTAAGCCATTCAGAGGTGGACTTGCTGGTATGTTTTGGATCATTGTCCCGCTGCAGAACCCAAGTGTGTTTAAGTTTGACATCACAAACTGATTAACATGCAGAATTACCTACCACCATATTTGACTAGTATGATGTTCTTTTTCTGAAATGCTGTTTTACTTTTACGCCAGATGTAACGGGAAACACACCTTCCAAAAAGTTACATTTTCCCCAAAGTCTTGGGAATCATCAAGATGTGTTTTAGCAAAAGTGAGATAAGCCTTTATGTTCATTTTGGTCAGGAGTTGTTTTTGCCTTGGAACCCTGACATGGATGCCATTTTTGCCCCGTCTCTTTCTTATGGTTGAGTCATGAACTCTGACCTTAACTGAGACAAGTGAGGCCTGCAGTTCTTTAGATGTTGTTGTGGACTCTTTGTGACCTCTTGGATAAGTCCTTGGGGTAATTTTGGTAGGCTGGCCACTCCTGGAAAGGTTCACCATTTTCTCCATTTGTGGATAATGGCTCTCACAGTGAGTTGATGGAGTCCCAAAGCTTTAGTAATGGCTCTGTAACCCTTCCCAGACTAAAATATGTCAATGAATTGTTTAGTGAATCTGTTAATTCATGATTTAACAAGGGGGGCAACTACCTTTTCACATAGGGCTTGGAAGGTTTGTATAGCTTTTTTCCCTTAATAAATAAAATAATCAGTTAAAAATTGCATTTTGTGTTTATTTGAGTTATCTTTATCTAATATTATATTTAATCTGAAACATTTGAGAGTGACAAATGTGCAAAAGAATGAGATATCATTTTCACTTTTTAATGGCACTATATGTTGTCAGATAAGCACCACGTCTATACATGGATATGTACTGTACCATTTATAATAATCTGTACAAAGGCATTACTACAGTTTGTAAAAACAAATGTGGTAAGGTACTACTACGCCCTCTGTTTGTGGCCCATTTAAAGACAGAGCAAAAACATAGTCATTGTTAGATTTGTATTTGGCAAATGGTGTCAGCCAAATATATCAGTACAATAAATGTATTAACAGAGACTCTTTTCTACACACACCACACATGATCTTTCAATGGTGGTAAAAAAACAAGACAAAAACAAAAAACAAAACAAAAAGAAAGCTGAAGGCTGAATACAAGGTTGCCTATTAGCTGAACATACTGAGAAATAAATTAACTTTGTTTGACATTAGAGACTGAAGATTACAATTTAGAGGCCGTATGACAGCCGGTTTTGCTGCAACCACAATGATTCTGTTGCAGCTTGCCCTCTCATTTACACAAAGCCATGGTTCTCACTCCATGAAAATCCAAACGTTTTAAATCCAGCCGAGAAGGTGTTTTCATTTTCTTGTGGCTGCCGCTCCGCTCTCATGTAAACTTTAAAGCCAGCGTCCTCTATGAAAACGATGACATCATAGACACAACACATAAGAGTAAGCAAAATCTTTACTGAACTGGAGGTAGCAGAAGTTGCAACAAGAAAACCCACCCCCTACTGGTCTGGCATAGGTACTACACTGTTCTGGGCAGCTCCGTGTGAATGTGGATTGTGTCATAATGTTGTCGTGTTACTGCAAATTGGCAATGGGAAGATTGTTGCGTTTGAATTTTGTATCAACAATTTTGGAATCAGATACCTCAAAAGACAGAATCAGTTTTTGAACATGTTTTCTTGCAAATGTAAATATTGCGAATCGGTGTAAGTCTCAGTCCAGTCCTCTCTGTCACTATCGGGATTCTTCTGTGCTCCAAATTCACCCCATATCAATCTAGACTCAGAATCTCGCAGCAAAACATGCCGAGGATTTCCCCTGCTCTAGTCATTTTCTGTTCTGCTCCTCGGAGTGTGACAGAAGCGGCACTTTATGAGGCAATGCTGTGCCAGGACACTTACAATATTTAACCGCTGACAATTAAACCTGCCAACAACCTTTGCTTGTAACTGTCGTGGTGCTAATTTAACGCCCCACTGCCACTGAGATAAGCTGCCACTGCAAAGGGAAACAAGGACGAGCTACAGCATTCATACAGAATACATAATGGCATCTACTGTATTTAACTGAGCAGTGAAGTCTTTGTCTTTACCATTTACTTGAATTTACAATGAATGTGCAAATACATCACATAAAAATGAATTTAATAGATTTAATGAGAGCCCTGAAACCGTTCTGAATACCTGAGGTGTAGATGCAAAGGACAGCTGACAAGTGCTCATCAGGGATCTCTATCTTTATTTTGATTTGTAAACTTTATTCCTGAGAAAATTTGTTAAAAAATAGAAGCAAAAAGAACCAACATCTTCGGAGCATTTTCCTCCATGAAAGTCCAGGGTGAAGAAATGTGCATTTAAGTTTCAAAAGCTTTGAAGTCTGCAAATTGCCATCGAAACTCAACATGTAGGCCCCTAACATGGCTGAGTATTTGTGGAGTTGGGTATTTGATGGTGAGTCTTCTTTCAGTGTTGGCAAGTGAGTGAGTATTTTGCCCTCCAATTGGTTTTTTCATAAAAGCCTTCACCATGTTGTACATTTCAAGTACAAAGAGACCCTTACCCTGAAGTTTCATATTTAGTTTATTAATTAATGCAATAAAATGCCAGGTCTCTTATCCAAACCGCACCTTAGTGCTCTGGGAAGTCCTGACAGCTGTATGATACCCTATGTCACTATGTTCAGTCTCATGCTCCTTTAAAAGTGCAACACACTGCCTGTTATTCATAGCTCTTGCTCTGATAAAGTTCACATTATTTTCAGTACCGATTTAAACAATTTCTGCAGTTAGCTTTGGGCAGCCATCTTTTGTAACTCCCACCAACCTCTCACATTTAAGTAACAGTTTATCAAACCATCCATCTATCTCTTTGAACAAGCGGACATCACAGTAGTTGTCCAGGGCAACGGAGAAGAAATCAAATATGCCCCTCATGGTGTGCAACTGAAGCTCCAGATTCCCCACGATGTTCTCAGTACGGCGTGGAACAGTGAGCCTGGATAGCAGCATCTCCTGCACTCAAACTGGGTGTACTAACATCTCCACCACAGAGGAGCTTTTATGCTTGCACCGCAATGTACTCCCCAAAGACTAAGCACACAGTAGTATCGCTGATGTCAGTAAACAATACTTAGAAGTCCATTCCTTGTGGAAAGGTCTGCATTCTGCATTCATCTTTCTCTTTTTATTCTGGGATGACATCATTGTATGCTAACAGTATAGCCACAATGCATGTCCTGTGTTCGCCAAACAGTCAGCAACAGCGTGTACATGACCCAAAGATGTCAATTGGGGTGCCTTCAAAATAAAAGCACCATGGTTCTATTATGTACTGTACTGTACTATGTGTGTAGTATACACTCTTGGATTAATTCCAAGCCTCCTTCCAGACAGGGATGGTTCAAGGGCCAGATGTGGTCCACAGGTCGTGAAGTAAAGTCATCACCGCTTCACCCCTGAGCCAGGCCTGGAGGAGGGGTGCTGTGCTGTAATTGTAATTAATTAACTTGTTAGGTTTTAATAAACACACTGAATCTTCAATTTAACAGAAGGTAATTAACTTTATTTTAAATCATTTAACTTTGCTATTCTTTAACTTTTGTGTAGCATGTAAATTGTAATAAGTTGTACATAGAAAAGTATTAATTTTGGATTGTTAAGCCTTCAAAACTGAGTCACTATGACAGCCCAGTCTATGAATGCAAAAATGATTTGACAAATAACTTAACTGAGAAACCAGTGCAACAAGTGGAATACCTTTCAGAACTTTGAATGTTTGAAATGTCAATTTGTGTGAACTTGTGTAATTAAACACCTTACAGAATACTTAAATCTGCTTTGTAAATCACACTGTACACTACTGTACTCAGTGAATCATCCTGTCTCTCTTAAAGCAGAATTGTCCATTTAGCAGCGTGTCATTTTTGTTTTCCATCACTAGCTCAAGTGTGCAGCCAAATTATCCACAGGAAACTGAAATGAGGAGCAGCAGAGTGTCAAATTAACAATGTATGTACTTTTTTTTTTTCCAAATTAAGCTTGTCTTGTTCTTGTGATAAACAGTTGCATGCTGAGAAAAAACAAAGTTAACATTTATTAGCAACAGCTAAGCTGATTTTGTTGATTTTGAGTCGGAGCCGCACAGCTCATGCTTCATGCATTAAAACATTGCATTTTATTTTGCGTTTTCATGAGCAGAGTGACATTACTTAGCGAGTCCCTTAAATGTCTGAAACTGCTGGAGCTCTCCAAATTTACAAGTCAGAAAGCGTGAAATAAACATGAAATATGTTCTTCCTCCAGTTTATTGCAGTGGTATAACTCCAGTCTCTCATACCGTTACGAGGATTTACTCTCTTCTTTATTTTAATTAATAGCCACATCTATGTTATAAATTCTGTTTCTGAATATTTTTTGTAGGATCCACTGCTTCACCCTGCAAAGACAGATTTTCACAATAAAAGCTGTTAGATTTTCCTCATGTCAATACAGTATCTGTAAGACAGTAGAGAGCACATGCAGGTTAAAAATATTTCTACTGGAAGTGAACTGTCACGTATCAAAGCAGTTTCCACTAGTTTCGTAGCAACAGCAGGAAGCTCAGCAAGTGCTTTCCTCTCAAAAAATATTTCTGCTGTGGCTCTGGGCTAAACACAAACTACAAAGGGCCCGGCTCCATGCACCTGATGCCGGCAGCATCGACTCCAATGTGGCTGGCTGTGAGAAGCACCAGTTTGGTTTGACAGAAGAGCTCAATGATTTTTAACATAAACAATCCAAGTCAAGCTATTTGTTTGTTTGTTTGTTTTTTTAATTTAAAGAGCAATTTTTTTTAATTATGTCTTTGATGGAGATTGTAATCCCATGGAAATTGCTTTACATTTTATATTTGTACTGGATGACTTTGATGTTGTACAAAGAATAAAAGTAGGAGGGGTACAATTCAGAGGCAGGAAATTCCAAATAAATACCCCAAGAATGAAGATTATGTTGTTTGTTTATATTATAAATACAGGTTTTTAGTTGACAGCCGAACTACATCTGAGGTTTAAAAAAGAAAAGAAAAAACACATTTCAGAGATGAACTTTGGGATGGATTGCACTCGCTGGACAAGTTACGAGAACAAACCCAGTGCAAACAGAGAACTTCTGATGGTAAGTGTCGTAGTTTTCTCTGATGAGTCACGCATTGCTTCTGTGGTTTATTTAGTTCTGTTATAAAGTTACCGCTAACGTATGGCTTTGTGTTTCCACTGTTTTAAAGCTACAACTGCCAATTAGTATTCATACCGCTGTAACATAAAACAAGTTTATTACCTTCACCCTCCATAGGCCGCAAAAACACTGAAGTAAATGAAGAATTGTTGTTTTTGTCAAGCTTTATAGCTCTGCAAATGAGTGTCTCTTGTCAGAGCACTATGTATTTTGTAATAATGTATTTGGGAAGTTGCTAGTTGTTCATTAGCTTTGTGAGTGCTATCAGTGTGTCTTTCTGTATTAGCTCGGTTTATAATCATTTACAGCTTCTGTTTTGTGTCCAGCTGCTGTTGATGCTGACCTTTACCCTGAGATAACCGGAGCTGTAACAGGTAATGCTTTGTCCAAAACATTTGACTTTAGTTTCTGTCAGTGCTGTGCTCAGGTTTGTGAACATAGGAGAAGATAATGCTTTATTAGAGTTCGACCAACAGTGGAGACATTTACAGAAATGATCACAGTAAGGGTCTGGAAAGTGTAAATAGAGAATAAAAGTGTAACATACAGTAACACATATACAAGCTGTTGCACACAGTGATTTAGTGTTTATTTTAATGATTTATAAAGTCTATATTCTCTATTTTTTCTGTTCATTTAGGAAGAGAGCAGAAGGTAAAACTGGACGACAACTGGACAACTACAATTACAGCCCTCAACCAGCATCTGTAAAATGTACAGTGATCTGTTTACACGAGTCTGGAGTTTTAACACCACACTCACTACATGACTCTGTAGTGTATGTAGTGTGACCATTTCTACAGTACACCACCTTTACTGTATTGTGGACATTCAAATGTGATAATCTAGCTCTAATAAGCTGTACCTGACATGATTATATGAAACATGACAAAAAATACTATAAACCAAATAAATACTTCATACATCATGACACTTTCTCTCTGGCTCTGGATGAAGTGTTTTGTCTGTAGCAGTGTCCTCTTGTTCTTCATCCTTTTAGAGTCAGCCTGGACAAGTCTGGTGTAGGACATAAAACTATAGTTACAACACAAACATAAATGTATGTTATATTATAGTTTTGACAGATAAAACACATGCCTCTGAGCTGTGTCCTGCAGCTACTCTCCTCTCTTTTTCTCACTCTGTCTCTGACTCTTCTCCAAAAGCAGAGCTGAAGATGGAGTTGAAGACTGGGGAAAAATAATTTTGTGAAACAAGCTAAAACCCCAAACTCTGGTAGAAATAAACAGGACTAACTGTAACTGGCTGATTTATCTCAAATGTATGTTGTAAAATGTTTTTACTGACAGCAGGCTGCAGTGTGATGTCTGGTCATAACGTTACTGATTCTACGTGTGTTATTATTATAATATCCTATTAATATATTATTTGTGAGGTAACTATTATTTCTTCGGGGGCTAACAGGGACAGTACTGACTGTATTTTACATTTACATTATAGGTCCATGTTAGCTTTTATCAAAGTTCACTACATTTTTAGATGAATGGAGACAAAGACAAACACATTTCTCTCTTTCATTCGTTTTAGCGATATAAAGTCGTAACTTCACAAACTCTCAAATAACTCTAGCAAGTGATAAATTCTCTTTTCTGAAGTAAAGCATTTGTAGATTGAGCATTGAACATGATACATTTAGCCTACTACACACGCAAACAGCGAACTCAGACAGGACTCTAACAGAGATGTACCTGCATATAAGTTATATTGTCATATCATACTGTAGCGTGTCAGTCTCAAAGTTCACTACCAGGGATCAGTTTGCTTGTCTTCTCTCTTTGTCGGTAGTGTAATGTAAATGCAGTGTGCCTTTAAAGTGCATTAACAATACATTTACTTTGTAGTTCAGAACTTTGGTTATTTTAAATTATTTGAAAAGTAATGCTATTGCGCCAATTGAAAATAAATTGCAGCCATTACTAATTCACCATACTGGTCTAATATCTCCATGGGATGTCCCCAATATAATGGGTTTTAATTACATATGCAATTTTCTGAATGCTCAGTGGGTCAAATTTATGATGCAAATACAAAAGACAAAAAATGTTGACAATCAAATATAAATTTTTGCAGGCACAGGCTTAAAAAGGAAGCATTTTTTTATTCAGAGGAAGTCTTGTTAGGCTCTTCCCTCAGGCTAGTGTTCGAATTAAGGCAGCTATCATACTTTTACTACTGACAAATATCAATTCCCTGCCAATGTTTAGATAAAATCCTGTCAAAATATCATCAAATCATGAAGGCGTTAAGTAAACCCTCTTTTTCAGCTTGTTTTCAAACTAAATCTAAAATGTCAGAGGCGTTGTAAAGATGGACGACGGTTGTGTAGTAGCAGGTGTTAAGCGTAGCCTCGTGGACGTAAGGTCGTCACATTCGAGCGACAAACGAGGCCTGCACTGTTCGCCTTTGAGTTGTGAGAGTATATCTGAGCGGTGCTGGCAGATGGCTGCAACGAGAGGCTGAGTGTTAATACCGAGCAGCTGCAGGACTGGTTCGACCTTCGTGTGATGGACGTCCCGCAGAGAGAGGTCCCCAATGACAAGAGAGAAAGTCGTCTGATGGGCTCACAGTGAAACACAAAACATGCACTAGACCCAATGATAGAACACTTGCTGAACTCTGTTTGCTTCAACATACTCCATTGTAGTGGTCTGACAATCCCCTGGGTTAGGCATTTGGAAACAAGCTTTCATTTAACACAGTGAATTTTACCGTCGGCGTACTGTATATCCAGAAGGCATAGTAGCATACATGGATATAGACAGGACTTATTTGATTAGCCTGGCATTTTGTATTCCAAACAAAGAATTTGTCTGGTCCTTTTGAAATCAGACATATACACCAACACTTTTGTTTTGATCCCATTTTTCATGAGCTGAACTCAAATTTCTAAGACTTTCTATGTACACAAAAGGCCCATTTCTCTCAAATATTGTTCACAAATCTGTCTTGTGTGGCATATCAAGATGCTGATTAGACAGTATGATTATTGCACAGGTGTGCCTTAGGCTGGCCCTGTAAAAAATAGTCCCTAAAATCTATCAGCTGGTTTATGAACTTCCCTTACTAGTGAGGATGATTACTCTTCCCTTTGGTTTGATCAGTGCAGACCTCTGGATTATAGTAGCTACCACAAGAATCATAAAAAAATGAATTGAATATCTATACATAATTTATATAATTTATCGGAAAATAATGGGACTGGAAGTCAATTTACACGGCGTTTTGCTACTTCCGGTTGTGTGACGCACCGCGTGAAAAGGGTCTATTAAAGTGTAAAATCCTAATACAAAAAAATATTGAAAAACATTTAATTTTCAGACTTATTTAGATGTACTTTACAGCATCAATACTAATACAGAAGTAGTAGCAGTAGTAACACAGTATGGCAGTAGTAACACAGTATGGCATGTATGTCCAAAAATATATCTGATGCAATTCAATAACAAATCAGCATTCAAGTTACACCGTTTAACATTCTTCAACAGGGTATATAAGGCTAATAGTGATAAACAATTCTCATACCTGGTGTAATGTCCCAAATGCCCCATATGTGTCTTTAAACCAACATTAAACATAATAAACCAACCACCTTACTCCATGACTGCAAACTTCAATCTCCCAAAATGTTGGCTGGGACAAAGTTATGGCCCATTCACAGCAACCCAAATTTTCTCTCAAGACCAAAAAAATCCCTTTTTCCAAAACCTTTTCTCTCAAGACCAAAAAAAAATCCCTTTTTCCAAAACCTGGAAATTGTTTTATAAATTCCCATGACTTTTCCCAGGTATTCATGATCTATGAACCCCGTACATGCATACATTTCATGATCACAGTATAGTTTGAATAGACAGCTGAAAAAAGGAAATCACATAAATTACATAATAGGGTGCTTAATAAATCAGTATATATTAAAAAAAAACAGTCCAATCAATAGAATAATATGAAAGGCCACATGTTGTTATATAGTGGAGAAAAGATGTCCACAAGACAAGATTATTTTTTATGTTCACACTTTTTGACCAGCCATAACTTGAAAAATAAACAAGCCTGTATTTCACAGCAGATTTCAATGCAAAAGAAGTCCTAAAATCGTCTCATTTATATGTAAAAAAAAATTCAAATGTTATGAGATGGATCAGCCATGTCAGTTTCAAGCAACCTTAAACCCTTAAACGTTTCAAGTATAGAGGGTCACGCCCCTTCAGGGAGGATGCATAGATTCCCAAGTGAGAAAACATTCAAATGCAACTCAGTTTGCAGCAGTGGATTTTTTTTTCCCTATGTCTAAATAAAATAATACTGTAATGTATATCACAGTAATTGTATCCATTCTGAAAATTTTCACTTTGGGACAAAAGTTTTTTTTCATGAAGCAACAAGATTGTCCCTGTGCCACTGTCTGTAGCAGTTCCTCGAGCTATTGAAGCAGAGCGTTTTCAGACAAACGGTGCAGTAGACTTGAGTCTTACTGTGGCACACTATGCATGTCCTCCTGCCAACAGTGCCTTTGTATTTGGACGGGACTCCTTTTATCTGCTCCGAAAAAGCCGCCGGTAGGTGTCCCATCTGTACCAAACCAGGGACAGAAGAGGAATTATTGGTGTCTTTAGCATTTGGGTCTGTAGAATTTGGGACTCCATTGGATTGGGAAGCATTTTTTTCAGGTGCTATAGGTAGCTTTACTGGAGTTGCAGGTAGAAAGGTGGCTAAAGATGAACGTTGTGGAGTGGATCCGATTTCGGCAAGAGCCAAAATGAGCGATTCTCTAAAAGCTTTCTGAGTAAGCATTTGCTTATCTTGCATCGTACACAGCTGCCGATGCAAAATGAAAGCGTTCACAGCTGCAATGTCTACAAAATGATAAAACAGAGTCTTATACCATTTTTGGGTTTTGTGGATGACATTGTAGGAGTTGATTAGTGCGTCAGACAAATCCACGCCTCCCATGTGTTGGTTGTAATCCTTGATGCAATCTGGGACAGGAACTAGTTTTTCAGTCCACCTGCCTTTTGAATCTTTAACCTTGCGCTTGACAAATTCGGTTGTGCTTGCTTTGTGAATTGTCGAGCACAACGAAACCTCTCTGGCATCATACCATTTTATAAACAGCAACTCTTTCTTCCGGAGCCAACGCATCGTCCCTCGTGGTGCTTTGGGGGCATTTTTATTCCGTGTAGCTTTGGGATAGTCGCGTAGACTTGAGCGAATTGTTCCGCAAGCCCAGATTTTTTTCTGGAGAAGGTGGCGAAACAGATTTGGAGTTGTGTAATAGTTGTCCACATAGAGCTTGTATCCCGTTCCCAGTGTGGTCGACTTAAGCAAACGCATAACAATGTCATAGCTTTGGCCATTTCCTGAAGGTTTGCCGAATTTTCCTTCATAGACAAAGAAGTTAAGTGTGTAGCCACTTGAATCTGCCAAAACAAAAAGCTTGAATCCCCATTTTGTAGGTTTATTTTTGACGTACTGCTTGAAGCCAATCCTTGCTTTGCTAGCAACCATTCGCTCATCGATTGAAAGATGTTGCTTGGGATGGTAGAAAGTTTGGCATGCTTGTAGAATGTGCTCGTAAAGGGGTCTTACCTTGCAGAGTTTGTCATATTCTGGAGTTCCTTTCTTTTTTTCATTAGATGCCTCTATGTCCGGTTCATTCATGTGAAGGTTACGAGAAATGATTCTAAAGCGATTACACGACATGACGTTGGACGGAAAAGGCAGGCAGTAAAGTCGTGAGCCTCTCCAATAGTCTTGTAAAGTTTTTAAAGGCACAACACCCATGTAAAGGACCAGAGTAATGTAAGAGTACATGTCTGCATGTTTGATGTTAACCCAGTTTGTTTCTTCACGTTTGCCATAAGCGTTGGTGTTTTTGACAAGTAAATTAATGACCTCTGTGGAGAAAAAAAGCTGGAAAAGTTCAAGAGGGGTGTATTTGGCAGTTCGGTTCAGCTGGGGGCCTACTTCCCTCAAAGGTCTGAACTTTGGTTGAGGAGGTTCCACGTCCTCTTCTTCAATGTTGCACCAGCGGCCGCCATCTACAAATGCAAACAATACAAAATATACAGTAAGTCAAATCAACAAATCAGGAAATCAGCAAGTAAAGCTAGGGCTGCAACAACTTGTGTCAATGCTGATAAGAGAAAATACTGTATGTATTACTATTGGATTGTTTTCAATCCAATATTAAAAAAAATTTTTGACAAAACATTATACATGAATACATTATATATATGTGATATATACATACAGTGCCATGAAAAAGTAGTTACCCCCTTCCTGATTTCTGATTCTTTTGCACATTGGTCACACTTAAATGTTTCAAATTATCAAATGCATTTAAATGTTCGACAAAGATAACTCAAGTAAACACAAAATACAATTTTTAAGTGATTATTTTATTTATTAAGGGAAAAAAGCTACCCAAACCTACCTAGCCCTACGTGAAAAGGTAGTTACCCCCTTGTTAAATCATGAATTAACAGATGAGAGACAAAGTAATTGACATCTATCGGTCAGGGAAGGGTTACAGAGCCATTACTAAAGCTTTGGGACTCCATCAACTCACTGTGAGAGCTATTATCCACAAATGGAGAAAATGGTGAACATTTTTTTTTCATGGCACTGTAGTTATTGTGATATTTGTTTAAAGGCCATTTTTCAGGCCCTAAAGGGCTGTTGTGGATATAGACATATGGGAGTTATGTATGTAAAACTAGTAGTTTAAAAATCACATTAAATGACTCTACAATAAAAGAATTAATGCACAAAATCTTATCCACTTTTTGTCAACCTATCTTATCACTACATTTTCACAGATATTATGATTTATTGTAAACACTTGTATGTTGAATTACTGTATTGGGATATTATCTTTTGAGGACACTATCAGAAAGCATATTGTGAGGCACCATATAATCCCACCCCTAATACTGAAAAAAAAAAAAAAAAGACTCCTTTAGTCATGTATTCACTGCTTAATATCCACTTATGACTTATTTGCCCTCTGTAAAAACTAAGAACTTACATATGAACTACACTAATTTAAATTATTTCATAGTTAAAATTACATTTAATTCACTGCATTGGGAAAAAAACACAACGTACTGTCATCCTCGTCCCAGTCCATCCTCAGCGCCTTTCGGGGCTGGCCTCTTTTCCCGGTGGGGGCAGGAGGGAAAGAGGAGTTTTTGGACTTTGTTCTGTGGTTTTTCTTCGGTGAAGGAGAGAAAGCACAATTGTTACGTGGTCTTTTGGGCGGAGACATTTCCCATTGTTCGTCTGAACCGCTGTCAGCAAATTCATCGGAGGATAACTCTCTGTAAATAAAGCCAGATGAGAGATGAGTTGTTAATACTAGGTTCTAATTTATGCACTTTTTAAGTCCATTCATGCACGTATAATCTTCAAATACCCCTTCAAACTGATTACCATTCAGTTTCTGTTTTAGGCTAACCATTTTTGTTTTGTGATCTAGTACAGTTTCCCCCAGAAAAGTAAGTCATTCGGCATGTAAGACGTGGCGCACACATGGGCAGGTTTTTGAGGTTTTTGTGAGGCAGCTGTCTTAACTGTAAAACACTGGGGAAACAACCACAGTCCCCAATATAAATTGCAGCATCTGCAGTTTTTTGTTTTTGTTTTTCGGTACATATCAAACATGTTCTCTGGTACATCTTGAACTATAGGACCCAGCATTATAAATATATGATTCATATAGCTGTGTTTTTTGTTACTATGAAAATTACATTTGAAAATGTTATAGCATACCCTAGCCCTAATCCTGTACTGTAAAAATTGTTAATTGACTGTACTAGTAGCGTTTATTCACCATTATTTGGATGAATTACAGCTTTTTAAAGTACTATGGAATACCTTTGATATAAGCATAGTTATGAAACCTGAAAGTACAAGTACACATGCCCAAACTACATTTTCAAGTAATGTGAAGAGCAGTTTGCTTATGTTTTAAATTATTAGATTAGCTTAAATTCAATTTCATTGTCATTACACATTACATGAACAAACAAAATACAGTTTAGCATCTAACATCTATGGACATGCTTTACAGATGGATATGTACATTTGATAAAGTAAGCTATGAGTCACTAGAGCAATAGATAGCACAACAGGACGGATGCTATACTAAACCAGATGGAACACCCCCTGTACACCCACTGTCTCTCGAGCAACCAACACACAATGGGACCCTTTCAAACACTGACCACGACTGAGAGCAGGTACACTGGATCTGAACAGTGTTGTATCTACTGGTGTTTGATTGGCTTCACTGAGAGCTAACTGGATTCGTCTTTAAGTTCACCTGTTTCTGTGGTTACACTCCACCAGGACACATGCTCTATATTACACCTTAGACACGCAGCAACAGTGAAGTATGTTGTGAGTTTAATGTTGGCCCATTGCATTTAATGTGAAACAAACTAAAGTATTATAAAATAATTGATAAAGTAATCACAATGCTTTTGGTAACGCACGTCTGTGCTATTTACTAAATAATAATAACAGAGAGATTGTCTATAAAAATAAATTCAACCAGCGTTAAAAAGGCTGTACAGGCAATTCAAAACAAAGGTGTTAAATGCTGCTGCTGTTCTGCAGATGTAAAGTTAGACTTGATGTCCTTTCTCTCAAATCTTTTGTTGATGTGTCCAAATGAACAGAGCAGTAACAGCAGCTAAAGCCCTGACTTAAAGGCATGAATATTTTGTTGTTAGAATTCATTCATTTACTTGGAATTATGTGCTATTATATTCATTCTAGTTTTTGTTTGAATAAAAAACATTTACCTATGCCCAATTTCCCGGGACTTCAATCATTTCAAGTTTTAACCAATACCGTCAATACTGTCATACTGTGATATTTTCTCTCAAGGTTATCATACCATCAGAATCTTGTACTGTCCCATCCCTACTGTGGACTCATATGTTTTAGTGAGTTACATCAGTGCTAGTACCCACTCACACAGATGGACTACTGCTTTAGCAAACTGGCTGTATATTTGTGTTATCTTACTGTCGCAAGACAAGGTCTCGTAACTTGGCTAAACAAGCGTCTATCACTTTTTCAGACTAACCACTGAAGCGCATAAAGAGTGAATTGCTGAAGCAGTCTGCTACAACAAAATATCTTAGATATTAGATACTGCTGGTGTTCATTTTAACATTCACTCAGCGGTAAACCTCCTCCATCCGGTCACGTCAATGAAAGACAATAATTCAGCTGTGACTTTATAAGATAAAAGTATACTATCGCTATAAACAAACATTTTTATTTTATTTCTAGTAAATCAAGGTTTTTATTTGACAGGAACCAAAAGAATGGATTTAATGTCGTAAACATTTTTTAATATGACAAATCATGATCCCTCCTCCTGTGTTTTTTTTCCTGAGGTTTTTCTTTTGTTTCCCATGGCTGGCTTTTCTGAGTTTGCCCTTACCCTGAGGGTCCAAGTGTTGTCTAGTAAAGCCTGTTTGTCTATTCACTGCCTTTTCTTTGTAAACCTCTTTGAGTCAATAGTTGTTGTTGTGATATTGGGCTATATAAATAAAACTGAGGATCAGTGATATTTGAAATTGCCCCAGTAAACCTAAGCTTTTGTTTGGTAAAGCTTCATTATTTTTATTTATTTTTTATTTTTTTGAAGCACATGACATAAAATAATCTTTGACTAATCAAAAAAAATAAAAGCGGATTAGTCAACTACTAAAATAATTATTAATTGTAGCCCTAGTCTGAATTAATTCACTTAAAGAGATCTAACAACTGAATTGTCCCCTAGGAATTAAGCAAGTTGAATTGAATTTCATTGGACAATAAGCTCTATAATGCACTTGTTCAACAGATACTGAAATATAGTGAAATATGCATTTAACACGATTAACCACTTCAGTTTAATCTCATCTTATTTGTGGCAGTTGCTGTTTTCTTACACCTAAATGAGCATGTGCATAAAGGTGGTGAAAACTTAAAATTAAAACTTCATTAATAAACTTAAAAAGCTTAAAAGAAATTGTATGCTTCGTTGTATGCCTGGTGTAGATACATTTTATGCAAAACCTGCAAGCATTTACTAAGACTGACATTTACTCTCGCTTTTAGTGCAATTCCACCTCATTCTGTCTTCTCAGTTAATACTTTTATTTTAACCAGCCTCAAAATTTTGCTCTGACTTTAATGAAGCGTTGTCAGATCTTTTCATTGTGTTTTAATTCTCCGTGAAAGCCATTGTTAGCGCTTAAACCGAGATAATGAGCATCGCTTCCACTTTATTAGCTTCAATGGAAATGAGCTACTTTCACAGCGGTGCTAAACAATACTCACGTATCCGAGCCTTCGTCCTGTTCACTTTTCTTTTCCTGTTTCCTTAACGTGCTCCTGCGGTCACGAACGGGCCTCTTTCGTAATCTTGCCATTTCGACAGCTATTTAATTCGTATTCTTTGACACAATTGCACTTTGACTGCTGTTAGTCCTTTGTTTTCTTCACCATGGATTTGTCGCTGCGTTGAAACTTTCTTTCTCCGCGGGTCCCAGAAGGCCCGCCCACATTTCAATTCTGGCGATATAATTGGCTACTACGTTAGCGGTGTTAAGCATTCCAAACAACTGATTAGATCATTGCAGCTGTCATTAAAGCGCATTAATGGATGTGATTGGCCAATAATTCCTATTTAAATAAACGTAAATGGCTGTGGGGCGTTTTAAATCCCATGTTGTGGCATGTTTATTACCTACTCAGTTTCCAAATCATAAATTTTTTAAATAAATAAATAATAAATATCACGTTTATCTTTATGTTGGATTTTGGGAGTAAAATGGACCAAAAGCACTTAAATACATGCATCTTACTTAACAAACATGTGATTACTACTTTTGTGTATTCCAAATTGTGAATTGTGAACACATTTGGAAAGACATTTATTTTAATTTCCATAATTATCATAGCAGAAAGGACACTGAAGTTATAATACACACTCATTTAGGATATGTAAATCAGACAATGACAACACATGTAAACATTAATATTCCAGCAACAGAGTCTATGTGCTTTTTTTCATTTAAAATATTAGCCATATATTAGTACATTAATGTGGTAAGATAGTTGTTCATTTAGTGTCTAATTGTGAAAACATTATTTAAGTATATGCTGAATTGACCTTCCTTGCCTTTTACTTTTTCGATTTTTGTTGCAGTAGAACACTTTTATGTGGTGCTATTTATTTACTAATCAGTCTTTTAGTTACACTATTTCTTTAGGTAATTCAGTGATATATGTGGCAAGTTTTTGTTTTGTTTTTTATTTATTTTGTTTTTTTCTTTTGCAAATCACTTCTAGTTGCTACATTTTCCCCGCAAACCCAACAGTGTTCAGCGCTCACAAAATCCTCTCACTATTGGTGTTTACCAGCAAGAGTCATGAACCGAAAGGAGGTTTATGAATTATTCAGTGTGTCATAATTCAGCCGAGTTTAAAGGTCCCAGTTTACTCACTTTTCAGCCTTTATGAATATATTTACCATGGAACTGAGCAGTGATTTCTCTATTTTTTTCCTAAAACTAAACATAGACGGTTCCCCAAAACAATTGTTACATCACTGCTTATGAAAATAAAGATAATATTAGCTGAAATAAAAAGTCTTGATTAGACATAGAGGTAAAACCTTTACTAAGTCATTCAGCATTCAACTGCTGACGGTGTAAGCCAAAAAAGCAAGCTTTCAGAGTCAACAAAAAAGAGTTTGTAGCCTAAACATTGTAACATAGACATTATTTATTAATTTACCATTGTCCAGATTTTTAACTTCATTTGATATCCAAGTGTGCAATTATGATATTACTGTTATGTAGAGAGGCCATTCCCATATTTGAAATGTATTCTGTTGCATATACCTCACTATGTAACAGAAGCCACACTGAATCGTATACCACAAGCTGAATTTTGTTTGTGAATTTTGTTAATGGAGAAACACTGTCCATCTTACTGTCCTTTTGGTAGAAAAGTTCTATTTGAAAGTGATATAACGCTCGCCTGAAGTGTCTGGCCTCCACAGCACTGTGTGTGGTGCTTTTATTTCAGATTAAATATAGATATGAACTTGATACATATTGCATAGAGATAGAGCCTTGGCCTGTTGTGCCCCCCTGCTTGTAAATACGACAGGAAACAGAGGCGCCTCACTGAGTTCAGGTGAACCATGCACCTCTTCGACAAGCATCTGAAAGTTTCATGATACTCAGCATTGTTTATGACCGTCTTTTTTCTTTACTTGATGAGCTAATCTGGATCTGGTCACACACGAGACTCACAGGACTTACACAGGAAGCTTCTGTTGGAGTCACGTAGGAGAGTGTCTTGACATGTCGCTTTTCTATAAATAGATGAGCAGCACATAGCAGAAGACATGGGCGGGAATAAACAAAGAGTACATCCGATGAATTTTTAAATCTAACCTGCATCCTCCAAGTCTAGAAACGGACATTTTTCATGGGGAGAATATAAAGAAGGAAAATGTGTTTGGTTCAATTGGAGGAGTTTTTTGTGCGGCTTGTGTCAAGGGAACATGAAGTATCTAACACTTGGGTAATACTGCTATATAGTGTTACGATATACTGCACATAAACTGACAAAACGTTGCTGAGGTGCTTCATCTGGAATTGTATCAGAGAAAAGGTTGATTTGAGAATGAGACTTTAACCTTGCTAATGTCTCTTTCTTCTTGAGGAGTTGGCTCTATTGCTTTAAGTGAAAGTCTGAAATATTGCTACACGGCTGTGTGATGACTGTTCTGCTGATATATGATGCACCAAGCATCATAGACATATCAGTAGCATGTATTAACAGCAACCGATCTTGCGTCTATATTACTCTTTATATCTTCTCTCAAGGATAGTTAACAAAGACAGCTTTTGAATACAAAGTAACCCCTAAGTAATAAGGGTTCCCCAACACAAATAAAGAAATGTTATGGCCATGGGCTGATACTTATATAAGTGACCCTAAGGAAACCTACACAGGCACAGGGGGAACATTTAATACAAAACAGAATAGCCCTGGCCTGACAGAGAATTAAACACAGATTTTTGCTGTGAGGCAGGAGTGCTAACCACCCTGCCTCCCTAATGAAAGTTGACACAAAAATTTATTCACTTTTAATTTATGTAAAATAAATGTACTTTGTTGGAGATGTAGTCCTCAGTATGTATATTAAATATTTATAATGACTGAGGGCAGCACAATTTTTTTTACATCTATAACTGCTAAAGTCAAACCAGGAGATCTAAACTAAGTATGAGCATACACAGTAAAATTTTTCAGTGGTAGTATTTTCATATTTATGACAGATAAAGTAATTATAAACATCTGATCATTTATAACATTGCTACTTCGAAGGGTATTATTATCTGAACCTTTTATGAACCACACTCCATCAAAGTAAAACTCCTAATAATCAATAGATGATGTGTACTTTTCAAAAACACAAGGGAGAGTTTTTCCTCGACTCGAAATGCGACCCACGTTTTAGGGCGAACACCGAGGTCGGCGTGTCTGCTCCTCACGCTGCGCCGTGTCCCGGTTTCTCTAACGGACAGGGACTCAGAGGTCAGAGGTCACAGCTCAGAGGGAGGGCACTGGCTCGTGTCCACTGCAATATTTAACACAAACTCCAGGTTAAAGTCAGCTAAAGTCACCACAAAGTTGTTTTAGAGGCTTTCTGTGTTTGAATTTGTTCATGTTTACCTCAGCAGTAATGTAAGAGAGCTTTGTATTAATAGATATACTTTAAGAACTGGATTTAGGACCTGCCCCTCTGCCCTGTTGTCAACTCCACCAGTGGACACACCAGGTCATCCAATAGCTGGAAGGTTGGCAGTTTGATCCCTGCTCCCCCCAGTTCATACTGTCATTATGTCCTCGGGCAAGACACCTCACCCACCTTACCCCCAATGTCTGTGGCACTGGTAGTGGCGGTGTGCCCCAGGGCAGTTTTGGCACCATTGTGGAGTGAATGAATAATGGAGTAAACTTGAAAAGTGCTATATAAAGCTGATCCATTATTATTATTTTATTAGTAGGGTGCACCAAAATACTTACTGGATCACTACTCTCGGCGCTATAAGCCCCAAAAGTGTAGTTCTTGTCTTGGATGTGGGTCAGTCTGGTCACTTTTACAACCTCAAGTTAGGCACATTCCCAAATTTTACATTTTTAAATATTCCAACTTTTCATGTTCAAAGGCACATAAACATGAGTTGGAAATACCTCCCCAGCTCCATGGTGCAGCTAATTTATGGGCCCCATAAAAGTTGCACACATACTAAAATACTGGGAGCATAAATGACTAGAACTGCACACAACATAACCTGCTGCACCACAGTTTTATTTCAGCATAATATAATGTATTCATAGACGTGTTCAAAGGCTTGGGGTCAGTTGGATTGGGGTGAATTAGTCAAAATACATTTAATTAACATTAAATTCTGGGGGTTTTAGCTGAACTTTGCTTTAGTTCAATGCAGCACTACATTTTGCTTATAAAGGCCCAATGTATGTATTTACATGATGTCTTTGTTGTGGATGTGCATAACCCAGGTTAGTGTTTTTGTCTTTAGTTTTATTCCAGCTGTCTGCTGCCTGTGGACCTCATGTCAACGCGTTACTGCCGCCGTGTTATTTCCACCTCTGTAATGAGACTGTGCCATGTGGGCGCTCTTTGTGATTTGAGGCTGATGATATGAAATTACTGAGGTTCACGGCATAGCAGAACACAGTGTTTTCAGCTGAAAGTGTTTCTGACAGTCTGACACAGATGCTGTTGTGTCTGAAAATGGTCAGAGGCAGGTTTCAGGGTTTTATAACCTTAGAGTCGGTCTCAGACATACATAGAAGACTCAGGACCAACCAAGACCCAGGGAGCTGTAGCTAAACCTGTTACATAAAGACTAGTCTGGACTTTCCAGTCAGATTGTAAACTGGAAAAAAATCCTTCAGCCGAAACTGAAGCAGTGCAATGATTCAATCGAGCATCAATGAAAAACTACAGAGAGGAAACACCCACCTCCAACATCCCTTTAACACTCGGAATAAACGAGAGCAGAAACTAACACAAACATACACCACCTTCAGATCAGTTTGACGGAGGGCAAAAGTGAGAATAATTGAAGGAGTGAATGAGCAAACTGAGAAAATGGCTGCATTAATTGTGTTTTACCATTACAAAGGTGCATGAAAATCCACACAATTCTGATATATATGTAAATATTATACTGATGGGTCATTTTTATAAGGAAATGCTAAAAAAAAAAGCATTGAAATCTCATTTAAATAATTTCTCAAGAAACAGTAACACAACATTGTGGAAAAATAAATACGTAGTAAGCACAAAACAAGTAAAAACAGATGAAAAGGGCTAAATATTTCTACAAGTTAGGACAAATATAAACTTTTTTTTTTTTTTTTTTTCTTGTGTCCATGACTTTGCTCTGCCCAGAAGATGATGGTTAGCATCATTTAGGTTTTGTATAGATGGGACCCTGATGATTGCGGTATTTACCAAACACACTGCTGCTTTTTAATTAGATAAGCTCATCCATCTGAACACTGGTTGTTTAGAGTAGACCATTTGCTTTTGGTGTCTTGTAAACTGTCTGGCTGAACTGTAGACCCCCATCCATGAAACTCTTATGCGGGCATTGGTAGGGCATCCCTCATATTAATGCTTCACACATTGTTTCCATAGAGACTTAGAAACATCTGAGTTCATCCCATTGCCTTTTAAACAGAAGTAACCAAGCCGAGCTCACTTCTGCAGTGATTGAGACGTCTGGCCTAATGAGCGGCTCGATAGACTAAAGAGTGTAATATGCCCCTCAGATCTAGAGGACATCCATTATGGCGATGTATGGCTCTTATTAGAATGAATAACCAGACGCCGGCTCTTTATCTGTCTTCACTGAGTCGAGTCTGAACATCTTACATGAAGCTGATATTAACGGAAATCAAACCCAGACATTGACCATGTGACTAAAACTAGAATAAATGAGACTGATTTTTCTTCATCTTAGGCTGTATATGTTCCTTTATTCTTAATCATTCATGGACTGATGAGTGGGGAAAAATGGGAAATTTGAACATGAAATAACTGATAATTAGATTCTTGTGGCAAATACCATGAACTTTCTTTTTAATGTAACAATTGATATTCCGAAGATTGAACAAGGCTACAATAGGAAATAATTACCAGGTCTCTTTAAGATGTTTATGAGTAGAATAGGGTTGTTGCGTGTTGAAGTCTTCACCCAGCTGGATGTCATTTGTGATATCGTTTTTGCATTACTGTGTGAAGTTAATGGATATACACAACACATAACACATTATAAAAGCAAAACTAAAAGTACATTTTCTGCATTTACCACTCCACACATAATATATCATTAAGTTTCTAAAACATGTAGCTGTCCCAATCACATTACTGCTACTTCCTGTTCTGCGATAAAGCCATACATGAAAGAAAGTATATTCCTGGACAAGAAGTAAGCAGAAAAAAGTTCTAGTCTTTCTTGATTAAACTCTCTTTGAAGGAGCAGTCACTTCCTTTAGGAGCTGTGTGTACATTAATAATGACCCGTTTCTTGTTATTATTTATCACAGTAAAAAATGTAAAACACTGGTGATTAGAACAGACCCAGACCATCTGTGAGGCTGAAGGGAGTTGTCCTGTTTTCTGCATTGTTTTTAGTGACACAGTTTGATTAGAACTACTTTCACGTTGAGATTTTGCAGGTACAACCGATTGCAGTGGTACAGACAAACTAATATGGATGATTGCTCCTCCATTCGGAATTATAGGCTGTTTTGTTAAACTGTCCAATATTGGATGTTGTAGAATTTGGATCTGTCCATTGAATATATGCCTATACCATTATCAGTGTTACTCATTATGTCAGTGGAGTGTGTAAGGAGTGTTTCCGCTCTATACAGTAAAGTGTTAAATTGTGTGAAAACTGTTTGAAATGTAAATGTGGTTGGCTCTTCCAGTTGTTGTTTGTTGTCTTTTAGCATAAAAGATTCACACTACACCATACACTAATCTACATTATCTTCACAGCCCCAAAATAAAAAAATAAGCAACATGTCATTCATTTGTTTCAGTATCTCATTCCTTTAAGAGGAACGAATTTCTGTTGGTTGTTCAATTCTTCATAGTTACTTACTTAAGCACTATGCTAGTGGCCAACCAAGATGGCTGTAGCAACAAAAACGTCACATGACTGAGAATGATCTACAAAGTTTACATACTAGATGTATGGACTTTGCTTACGTAAATTGTCTTTAGATTTTAATGATATTTGTTACCAAATTACCAAATGTGTTACCACGTGAAGGTTCAGAATACAAACAGTGAACTAAACCTGAACAAAACACCACCTAAATCCAACCAGCTCCATTTCTTGGAATTGTGAGCCTTACTCATTTCAAGGTCATGACAGATATCAGACCCCTCTAACCTCAGTATGGTCCAGATCTGGTTCATTTGACTCCCTGTGGCCCGTTTCTCATCTGAGTGTGTGATAAATTGCACAATATGTTGAGACTCGTTATGGCTCTATTTCATAGTGAAATCACCTCATTGACTCTTCTTTTGGCACTTCTTCATTCATCATCTGTACCTATGTATGTATTTATGCCAGTGCTAAAATTAGATCTGCTGCATGCGGCTGTGTTTGCATTTGACAAAATCTGGTGATAACGTTGGCAAACATGAGTCTAGACAGCTTTTGGAGATAATGCTTCCATTTTGACAAACTGTGGTGGGTTTAATGGGCTTTGTAGATTGTATTTAACCAAGCAGCAATTAACGAAGTATACTTGATTTCAACAGAATATATCTCATGTTACACTATGCTTTTAGATTTTGGATAATCAAAGGGAGACTAACTACAATAACTCAGCTCAAGCTCTCTTTCTCTCTTCTCTTATGAAGGCCACTCAACTCGATCTGCCTGAAAGACCAAATAAAAGATGGGTCTTGGTTAAATTCAAAACTGACTCCAGTGCGGTGCCATTAGTAACGTAATATTTTGTATTTTGTACTAGTGACTTTCTATAGATTATTGTGTGTGTGTGTGTGTGTGTATATATATATATATATATATAGTTGTGACACAAACTAAACCTCTTTAGTTTCACCCTGGTTCACAGTCCATTGCCTTAAAACTATACCTAAGACAAATTTATGACTAAACCAGAATGAACCTGAAAAAAATAAAACTAACATACATCTAAAATCAGTGGTGGGCCTGTCTGTGAGATCACATTTGTATTGACTGGGTCTGGGTCTGGGACAGATGGCTTCTCTGTTGAACCTCTGTCCCATTGGCTACAGCTGTCAGTGTCCAGGACAATACAGCCTCAGGACAATGAACTCTTTGTATCAGAGCTCTAAACATGGTTTCTTATGGTTGTCAAGGTAACCACAAACCAGAATTCTCTATGGTTACCATTATCACATGTGCCTGTTTTTCTCTGAGTGCAGCATATACAATTACTTTTTTGTCTTACACCAGATCAATGTTATATTTTTCTACTTATTTATTGTATTCAGCATTTCTTTAGCCACAGATCCAATTTCATCTTCTGCGAGTGTAATCAGTGCCATGCTGTTCCTCTTTCCGTCAGACCAGTGCAGTGAGCATGCTCTTTAATGACATGAACAGGATTAATAATTCAGAGCCTGAGTCTCCGTCGGAGAGTGGAGTGAGGTTTCCCAGAGTAATGCGACATGACAGCGCTCACCTCGGATCATAAAGACTGGAAGAAAACTATCAAAATGCTTATAAATATATTATATGAAGGGCAGAGACTGGGTTAGACTCAGCTACACATACTCAAGACTTACTTGTATGAACAAAGAATTGACAGTCTGCCTTAGAGAAATAAATATTCAACTCTCCATTAACCCCTTGTGGATGATTGTCGCTATTTTGCATCAAACCACTTCCAGGCTTAATGCAGCTGAGGTGGTGTATGTACTACACTATTGTTTGTTGATGCAGATTCTATACATATCACGGATCATAATGGAATAAGTTTCCCACCATCTAGTGGTGAAAAGTACAGCCGGTTTATAAAACAGGAAGTGGCTTCTCGACATTGCCACTAGCTTTACCAGTGAAACTCTGTAAATTGTCGAAATTTGAGTTAAGTTGTGGCAAAAAAAAAAAAAAACACACCAGCTTATCCTTTGCTTCTACTGCTTATATATCACAATAGACAACATAAATTGTCACATTGTTGAAGTTATTTACATATTTCGGTTTGTTGCGTTTTGCAAAATTAGGCAGTAACGGAAAATATAGTAGGGGTTATTTTGGCTCTGATGCAGCCTTGCCTCTCTGTCTGCAGTCACTACTCTGTCACCAGCATTGTCCCACAGCACCATCTGATTGTGTTCTTAGTGCAAATGAATATCGGCTCCAAATATCAGTTATCGGCCTCCTTGACAACTAATAATCTGTGTCGGCCCTGAAAACGTGAAATATGAATTTGTATTTCAATTTCAGAACTGTGTTTCGGCAGTAGCAGCATTAATAAAATAATCTACATATCTGAGAGTTGTTTAATGTGTATGATTTCCACTTATGCTTAATGTCCCTTATTTGCATCATACCTAAATTTAAATCTATTGTATGTGCTATGTTCCAATTGACTGAAAGTAATTTAGCATCTGCTTGAAAACAAAAACACAAGTAATTCATTTTTTATATACTTTTATAAATTCAGGCAGTAAGGGGTTAAACCCTTTACTACAAGATCACTAATGTCGCTTTCATCACAAGACCACCCCTCGTTCAAGTTGCTGTAAGGGGTGGAAAGTTCAAGCTGCTACGTTTTTGGTTGGACATATTCTTCTTTGTTAACTCTTGGGGGGTTGCTTCAGCTATGTTGTTCTTTATGCGCCCTAAAGTAACTCAAAAATCTACAGTCAGGTCCCTTGTTGGGTATTGGCTTTAGTTGCTCATGCACCTTCCTTTGTGAATCTACCATTATACTTGTTCAAGATAAAAAAAGAAAGTAGAAATAGAAGACCGACACAATATTATATACCACATTATAAGATACTCCCAAAGGAGGAATAGTTTTTTTTACCATATGCAAAGGTTTATATCAGTGCAAAATTATGAAAAGGGTATTGTGCTGGTGAAAGAATATACAATGCATTCAACAGAATATGGAAATAACTATAGCTAAAACATATTTGTGAGCATAATCCTCAGATATCTGCTGCTACATGTCTTTCAGAATAAGAGCCCGCGGTCAGATAATGTGTTAATACATGGGGCTGTGATATGAACATGTTTCCTGGAGTGCAGAGACTTAATCCCACAGCTGCTGTTTCCAGCCTGTGGTGAAGAACTGCACAGAACAGCAATAAAGAGGAAACTGCAGAGAAATGCCTGGTTTTATATCTTTATCTGCCAGTATGGTACGGATACAGTGAGCAGAGGTAGTTTGTGGATGCTGCCAAGAACTTGATATATATATATATATATGTAGTCCTAAGTTTTATTCCTGGTTTAGTCTTCTTTTGTCTCGTTCAATTAAATTCTTGTTTTTTTGTTTTTTTTTGCCATTTTATTGTTTTTGAATGTCACCAAACATCCTAAAATATAAATTATTCATCTCTCTTCATATACTCAATTCATGTTATGTCTCACCTAAAAAAAATCCTTGTACAAGCCTTCAGTTGGGAGCATATTCTGCACAGAACTCTAAAAGTATGCTTTAACCAGAAGGAAACATGTTGCTATCGGTGACACAAACCTAAACCAGTCGACGAGGAAGTCTTTCTTCTGACAGCAGCGAGCGGTGATTAGCAGCATTTTTCGGTTTCATGGAGGGAGGCCTGTCATCGTTATGTCTAACTCCAAGTCTGATCAAGCGCGGGTTCAGGACCAGACTGGTTTACCCTCGTGCTTTACCCGAAGGTTATTGGCCCAAAGGGAGGATTTACAAGAGTTTTCATGTGAGAGCGATGTTGTTTTCTCATCTTCCTCTGTGCATCATGTCTTACATTTGAAGATGCAATCCTCTGCTTTTAGAAATACGGGAAAGTTGCAACGAGAATGTTCAAAAAGACTTCAGAAATAAGACTCTGGAAGTTTTATCTTGTTGGGAGCATTTGAGAGGTTGGATTACTATAGTTGAGATCTGGTTTGAAGAGAGATCTAGAGGTTTGTTTGCAAAGTTTGTCAAGTAAGAATCTTTTCACCTTTGATTTGTGGATTAGAGCAATTTCTTGTCTGCTTTGACACTAGTAAAGAGCGGTGTGACAATATGATTATGACAGTTGAAGACACACCCAGAAGACCCTTTAGCATCTCAAAAGCAGACTTGATTGATTCAGGTTCATTTCATAAAAATCTGACTACACAACACCAAAAATCAGATCAGTGTTTTATAGCCTCACTTTTACAGAAAGATTTCAGGTCACTGTAAAGTTTGTGCCCAATTCAGAACCAGTTTTAAATTGTGTCATTGCATCGCATCATTTCGAAGGTCAATCTGTCAGTGTCTCCTGCTGCAGTGAGAACAGAACGTTAAAAATTGAGCGAGACCGCAGAACCGAGGATGAGTTGTGCTCACGAGACTGGAGTTGTGGTTGCCATGCCAACCCTCCTCTCATCTAGAGCAGCTTCTTTTCTTGTGTCTTTCATTTCTTTCAGACGAATGAGAAAAGTGGATGGAAATTAACCCACCTCCAACAGGCTTTAAAAAGAGAAGTGTTTTTGTCTTTTTATTCTCAACATTTCAAGATCATCCATTGTCAATGACGGCGGTGATAATGTGTAAAAACCAAAGCAAATTAAAAGCTCACATGTTTTGAGTGAGCTGGGATAGACATCTCTTAAAAACAAGGAGGAGGAAAGTGGAAAAACACTGCAAAAATATGCAATTAACACATTTTATCAACTTTGTGCAAGGGAAATGTGTGTTGACTTTTTTTCTGCTGCACATTCTGAAACATTAAAACTACATAAATTAATCAGCATTAACATGAAAAAGTCAAATTAAAGGTAAATTAAAATTGTATGCCATTTACTTCACTTCCTGACAGACTGAAGGAAAAATAAAAGTAGACAACAGACTCTTTTACATGAGCACACAAGTCACAGTCACAAAATTAGACACTTTGGTGATGGTGAAAAAATGTGCACAGTTTACACTTTAACAGTCAATTTTACTGATGGTTCCACTTCGGTTCCATTGAGGTTTGTTGCTGCTGTGTTGTTAGTCATCTAGTCAGGTGAAACTCAGGTGAGTCTTTTTTGAGGAAGCACAGGTTGTAATTAGGAGAAGGAATGACATGGTACCTCAAAATTCTATGTGGTACCTGACACTCTGTCCACAGTAATATCACAATACTGCAATTCTTCAGACATTAATTTAGAACATCATGATATTTGTGAAAATCATTTCTACTAGAAAATGTAGAAATGAAAAAATGTCTATCACATACATGTTGCACAGTGCTGCTTTTGCACAGAACAGCCCTTTTTGAGCAAAAGCAGACTATTATAAATCACAATCTGTATGACAATAATTACAAGAGAAATGACCCCATGACCACACACAACATTTATATTCCCACCTCTAGTCCTAAAGCCTCTATGTATAATTCTGGCTCGTCCATGTGGTGTTATTTATTGTTCTGTACATGTTCTACTGAACACAGTCCTGATCATCCAGCGAGCTGCAGCTCAATATGGAGCCAGGCACTAATGCACACACATGTAGTCAGAACTATCTCTTTTAAGCAGAATTTGCTACTTGTGGTAGCTTATGTTGTTTTATTCATTGATGTATTATGGACTGTGTAAGTCTGTACTCATTCTAGTCACTTTTGAGGAGTTTGTTGCATCATGTATTTGGCTGAACTCTGCTGTGCCCCAGTGGGACGTCCTGTGTCTGGGCAGGACAGGGGCACTCACGCCTCATGGTTTTTTCATGCCGCAATACTTGTAGCCTGTGTGACTTTGGTTTGAGTGAACAGAGAGTGGGACCTCTGGACAAGGGCACGAGGCTCGGGGGGACAGTACCGACACATAGATTAATGACACCTGCAGACAATTCTCTTTCAATGTTAAACACAAGAAGTCAATCCAAAAATGAGGGTTACCATTCAATCTGGAAAGTAGTTTTACATGCATGTAAAGCCACAGTGAAATGAAATAAAATTTCAAAATGTCATGGAAATAATGGAATGTATTGTCCTGGAAAATTCTACAAAACTTGCTTCTGTCTCACATTTAATAAGAAATTAGGCTTGCTTTAGATAAACATATAGACTAGAAATGTATACCCTTTGTAAAACGGTAATCTGAAATTTAACTACTGGGAATTTAAAGTTCTGACCCTCTGAGGCTGCTGTAGTACTTCCAGTGTTGTAGTACTTGCTAAGTCCAATGGGTACTGCAATAGTGGAAGTACACTTCCTGCTGTATTTGACAACACAGTGTTATTAAATCAAGTAAAAAATAAAACGTTATCATTTTTTATAAAAAATAAATTGTTTATGCATATGGTTAAAATATGTGTAAAATACCAGTGTTTGTACCACAAACACAGCAGTTGCAATGTAGACATCTTTATTGCTATAACAGCCACAACATTCATTCTTGGGTAAAAATCACTGTCTGGTGGGGTTAGATATTCATGGCTTTCACATATCTATAAAGTAAAGTAAAAGTTATCAAAATTTGGTTTTGAATGAACATGGTGACATCTGTTTACTGTATTTTCCGGACTATAAGCCGCTACTTTTTTCCCACGCTTTGAACCATGCGGCTTATACAGAGATGCGGCTTTTCTATGAATTTTTCTTCAGCCCTCAGGGGGGCGCTCTAGCAGGAAGTGCAAAAACGAGACAGGCAGCAGTAGTACAAACAAGAAAGCGCCAGTTTTTATTCTTAGCACGTGCAACCCAAGACGCACAACAGCAAAATACGGTAATATTTTTACACCCTCACCCCCTCATAATGGAAAACAAATGAAGTGACAGTGGTTTGGTGTTCAGTAGTTTCAATGCTCAGGAGGAAGATGAATAGTGACTTGTGGTTTCAGTGCAAGGGAGAATGAAGCGACTTTAATAGTTGCGCAGTTGCGCTTTAACAGTGCGCAGGAAGAAAAATCTTTCTATGTAAATATCTTATTTCTCAGCCTGGATATCGGCGGCTTATAGTCCGGTGCGGCTTATATGTGACAAAATATATATTTCTTTTAAATTTTAGTGGGTGCGGCTTATATTTAGGTGCACTCTATAGTCCGGAAAATACGGTAATTCACTTAGTAAACATGTCTCTTTCGGCCCTATACCGTTAAAGTCCTGTTTAATTTTTTATTAAGACACACTGACTATGATTACACTAAATATATTTAACTTAGGTAAATTTCTAGTAGTTTTTGTTCTTACCAGCAGTAGAGTAGCATGTTTAAAGCAAGACAGTGGAGTCACATCCAATTACAGCTGTTAAAGCCACATTTCAAAGCTGGTCATTTTCCATTATAAGGACAGACATCTGAAAACCCATTTTGAGAGACTCCAGTTGCAAAAACTAATGTTCACTGGACACAGACTGTAAAGAGTGTCTCTTTGTTGTAACTGGCTTCAAATCAGATGCAGTTTATTATTAAAACATAATTTTTTTCCATATGTTTATGCTATGTCTCCTTTTTGCACAAATAACAGCAGTCTTTCCTCCTCAATGAGTTTTTACATATCTTTTCCACCCTAAAGACACACTTAAGCGTCTGCAATCACGAGCTTTGATCACAAACGCCAGACAGATTAATTTGCATTTTTTTCACATTTTCAATAGGTATTTTTCCACACTGTTGATTTGTGCTAAGTGCATTTTTTTCATATTTTTAAGGCACAGTATAGATATCATTTCATTATTACTATAAACAAGAAAATAAAATCTACAACGCTGAAGTCAACTTGGTATATAGACCTTAAACCTAGCAACAAGCCTGTCACTAAGGACCAAAAAAACCATTGCAATACAAGCAGAAACTCCTTATTGCTTCACCATTTACATACAGTTATTTAATGGTATGTTAATGCAGCCTTCTCTCATTACAGCCTAATGTTGTATGACTTGATAATATGGACAATTACACAGGTAGAGTCTGGTTTCAGATCTCTGTGCTCTCATTAACGATTGGCAAACGGTCACAAAATGGCACACATACACTTTTTTATATATAAAATTACGTACTGTTGCTGCCGTAAATCTTTAGTCAGAGTTGTCAGCTCACTTGACAAAAGTGCATGGTTTTCCTAAGATGGATGATTTCCCATCTTTGTTATTGCATTTCCTCTCTTGACATCTTCACAATTGGATAAAGTCCTGGTATCTGAGCTCATCTGTTTCCTGTTACAGCCACAAGTGCCCTTAACTTCTTCTGCCACCTTTCCAAACTTCTGCATTCAATTTCACTGTGCATCTCGTATTTGTTTGTCCCGAGGTGACTTCTTCTCCGTCGGCTCGTCTATCTCAGTCCTGTCTCTCTCCCTTCACCTGCCTCTCGTCTCGCTCTTCGGAGCTGATGCTATCAGTCCTGATTTTCACTGTAGCCGCCTCAGCTCTTATAATTGATACCGAATGGCTTTGCCCTGAGCGTAAAGCTGACATTCACAGCCTCTGAAGGACGGCGAGGGAAATGAGCAGCGTATAATGGGCTCTGCCGCTAGCGCAAACATCGCGGCTCGTAATGTGATTTGCTCCACTGCTCAAATATCAAGTGCAATTAAATGCCACCGACGCAGAACTGTGCTCTGGATTGGAGCTTTATATAGTTAGATATGACTTACTGTGTGAGCGGGCGTGTCGTTGGGTCAGAAACCGCTGTCTCCAGAGCGTCCTGGAAATGAGGACAGAGACAGGTGACGAACAACACATGGGAAGGTGACATTCACTCAAATTGGACTCGGCTGATGTCGTACCTTAGCTGTCAACATCCAATATGAAAATAAGATGACATGCCTCAGAACGCCCAATAATGTGGCCTACATAGTTTATAAAGATATGGATGACTGTAACCAAGAACTTGCACTTGTATAATTATGTCTGTTTAGATTAATGCATGTGTGTGCATGTATATGTGGGTAAGTACATGTGTATGAATGACACAAACTGTGTCCCTAACCTCTCAATCAACTGTAACTGCAAATTTATTTATAAAAACACATTTAAAAACCAACCAAGTTGACCAAAGTGCTACACATTAAATAAAAAGACAAGGACAATCACTACATATTGCTGCAATATATAGAGGACTATATAGTGAACTCAATTAATGGACAGTTTCAGACACTAAACAACCATATTTCTGTTGCTGTTAGTCACGTGGCTACAACACGTACATTTACAAAATGTCTGCTGAACTCCGCTCATAATGGACTTCAGTAATAAACTATGGCAAGCCTTTAGTGTCATAAGTATTAATGTAAATAGGGCTTGTCTTGTTAATAAATAAAACTGACTGGGTTATTGTAACTCTTATCTTGAGTAGGAAGATAAGAAGGAGTTTATACTCTGTTTATACAAGTTCGGATCAGGTAACGTTAAGGTAATTAATTATTAATTTACTAACAATTTATGAGTGATTACGAACTCAAATTTGTGCATGTAGCTCGTTAGAGGCACAAATTTAACACCTCAGAAAGCGTCATGATCTGTTCTGAGTTTAGTGACCATCACTGTGCAGTACCTTTACTGATGCATTGTGGGAATCTCTGGGTGCACTACATTACAGTAACTTGGAATTGAATCCACAAAAAGGCACCTCGTCTAGCTTACAAGCATCATGTAATGGTTGACATGTGTAAAAAAGGGCTTGTGTTGATTGCTACCTGTAACTCGACTCTAGACGACTGTATAACAACTGAATCAGAAACTAATGGTTATAGTGATATGTGAAAGTAAACAGTATGTAAAGACAACTGGGACATTAACACTCACTATACAACTGTTGATATTGTTGAATATAATGTCAATTTGAAATGTTTCTAAATCAAATAAATTAATAAAATGAAAATTAAATGAACTACAATGGTAGCCTGTTTGATGTTTTCTGCAAGAAAATATACTCGTAACAGGCAATTATGTAAAAAAAAAAATATAGGATGAGAAATACATGAGAAAGTTTAGATGATGGTAGCTTCACTTTGTTTATTGTATCAGTTGTATGGTGCTATACTAAGAAAACTTAATTTAAAAACAAATCGACACTTTCATTATTACTAATGCAAATAAAATTGCATTGTTCTGGTGAAACTATTTATGGCAGGTTAGGCTTCGAACGGTATGAGATTCTGACGGTACAATAACCTTAAGGCTAAATATCATGGTATGACGATTTACAACTTGATCAGTGCTTTTTATTTCCAGGTAAGTGGTCTAATGTTTGGATATATTTAATTCAAATAGGCTGCAGTTATTCCAAATAAATGACTGCAAGCCCCTAACGCTGTACTTTAAACAATTTTTTCCCACTGTTTTCACTGATGTCAATTTATTTGGACACATAAACACATCATTTGAGAGAAAAGAGTGAATTTGTTTTGTATATACTGCCTCCATCTGAATAGTATCACCTAGTCTTCTCCCAAACTATACCCAAAGTTATTATAACATTTAAATATGCCTTTTCATTCGATTATGATGATCCCTTAACACTGCCATATACCTTGCAACCTGTTATCCTCTCATGCCTACAGACAGGTGGTTTCTCCAATCCCCGTTGGGTTTTCAGTACCTGTTTGTGTTGGTATCTGTACTTACAGCAGCAGCACACTGATAATTTCTCAAACTCAAGATAACGTCTTGATTGTGCTGATGTCACCCGTGTGTTCTACTGCATTTAACCTGACTATTTCAGCTCAAGGACTGTTTTTCTGAGCTTTTACCTCCACAAACAGACCTCGCTGTATAAATGTCAGGTCAAACTACAATAGACACCAGAGTCATGCCTATATCTGCCTCTTGCCGTACTGTAATAACAGATACAAAAGGATCTGAAGGGCTTGTGTTGAATAGCATCTGTGACTCGATTCTCGACTCAACTGAGGAGCTTATGTAATATCAATTAAATCATAAACTTATGGTTATAGAGATAAGCAGTGTATACAGAGAACACAAAGCACATTCAGACCTGCCCCAACACTTTGAATTATTTTTCCACTTTAGTTTTGCAACATGCAAGGCATTCGATGCTGTAAACTCTCAATATACACTACACGTAAGCCATTATTCTCATACAAACATAAAAATACCACTTGTGTAATTGCAATTGTTGCTTCCCATTTGTCACCCAGAGCCATAAACAAAATTCTCCTACAGTATCTATGGGTCTTTTCGAAACTACTCCCTGCCAACTTCTAGCCCAGCTCCTCGCTCACTGGGTTTGTAGTGACACTCAAAGCTAAATGCAGTTCCCTTCATCAGTCTCTGTGAGATGGTTAAGCACCAGGTGAAAGTGAATAATCCATTTTCCTCTGAATTATATTTTTGGAAAAATGGAAGAGAGAGAGAAAACAAAGACATGAACACATTGTTCTTAAAGGTAAAGCCTCTATTCTATTTCTAAAAGTAACCATGCAGCTCAAGAGTGATTTTTCAACAACAAATGATACATGTCTTCTTGCATGTGTCAATAGTATTTCTCATCAGGATCCCATTTACAGAGCTCAGACTGAAATGTAAATCTCCTGAAAGTTTCTCAGCTGAATCTGAGATTAAGAGTTATTTGTAGTAAAATAGTGCATCTCTATCTCTTCTGCTGTCATTCATTTCTCTTATCTACTCAACAATGTAAAAATCAGCCCCACTGATGGGTTAAACATTTAACTCTAAAGTGAGCAGTATATACACACTCACTGGTGTTCATTTAATATGGTTATTATTGCTGTGTGGTGCATGATTTAAATATCACCCTAATTAGTCACAGATTTGTGTGATCTGTGGAAATGACATTAAGGTAATCAAATAAATAGTTCACTGCTCATTGACTTCAATTCAAAATGTTCCAAACTCGGGCCTTAATTATTTTTTGCAGTATATTGTGCTGAGGTACTCATCTTGCAGCTGCTGTAGCAGATGACGGCGTTGAATGTTGTCAAAAGCAGGTGTGAAGCTGATTTGTTGGTGTTATCTGTCACTGGCATCTCCAGAATAGTCTATAACAAGAGTAAACCTGAGCCTAATGAACCCGTTTGTGGACAGACTGCTTTACACTTGTCAGTTTTATGACCAACACCAGCTCACACCTCTGCAGGTTTATCTCAAAATATGACAAAGTTTCAGTGCACAATGGTTTTGATAAACATTTACAGAGTGCGATGCATCCAGGGTCTGCATTTCTCTTGAGGAGGAAAATCCTTCACAGCAGCTTATTTTAGCAGATTATGTTTTATTGGAGTAAATTTAAGGATTTGGATTAAGATTGGAATAGGAGTGTTAATCTTGAGGTAGGGAATAAAATCTTGCTGCTTCATGTATTTTGACAATATTCACCAAACTTCAGCTTCAGAAAATATTGACTCAACATTCGCAGCAACATTTAGAAAGTATTGAATGCAAAGAGGAAAAAAAACTGTGTCAAACCAGTCATAATAAGTAAATGATTTAAACATTCATGAGAAATAGTTACAGAGGCTGTTTACACAACAATCAAAGATTATGTTGTGTTTTTTTCCATTTGTTTACACAACCAGGGCGTTTTCACTCAAAAACGCCAACTTTTTAATCCATTTCAAAAGTTTGTTTCAGTTTGTTACAGCCCCTGCTCCTTTTTTGAAGTTTACCTACCTTCTGATTATTTCTACCACTGCACAAGTTTTAGTATTTTTCTTATCTTATTTTCTTATCTTGTTGCAGGTTGCGGGGGGCTGGGAATTGTAACATTTAAACCCCTTTGTTCCCAGTAATTTACCAGAAAAACATTCCCAGCATCTCAAGAGATTTACACATAATGCAATGACAATCCTGTGGAAATGTGTGAGGCTGATGAGCTGATTGTTAGGGGCAGCTATATGAATATAAGTGACTAAACTGCCAAAGTGAACATGCAAAATGACAAAGCAAAGAGGTTTGGTCCCGTGGCTTTCTTCCTTTGAGGCATGAGTGCTAACCTCTGCCACGGTGCACCCTCAAAAAGGGCATTAAAAATGAAAGGTATCACAGCATAATCACACAGTTAAAACAACTTCCTACACGGCTCTTCTTTTAAAAAGTGAATAGTGCTGCAAAATGTAATAAATGAAGACCAGTTCATAAAGCGTATGGCCTTGTGGGAAGAAGCTCCTCTACGTTCCAAAGGGCAGCCACTAAAACAGCTAAAGCAGAAGAATGGTGGATTTACCTCATAATTTGTCAGTCCGTGTATCTGCAGCACATCTTTCAAAGCATTTTTAAAGCTCCTGTCCATAAAAAGTATTGCTACAGACGTACATACTGTGATCTCAGATAAGCTGTGCAGTATATATGTTCTCTGTAGCTCTGCAGAGATGATGAACTTCCTCAGCCTCCTCCTCCTGTCTTGCCTTCTTGACTGTGGTATTGATGAGTGTGGTCCATGTCAGGTCCTCTGAGGTCTGCACTCCGAAAGACCTTTAGCTGCCAACTCTCACCGCTGCACTCTTTCTATTATTGCAAATTTTAGCTACACTGTCTTTATCGATTATTTTAGGATGTAGTAATTTGCCATTTGTTTTATTGTAACTGTTTTATGATGTTTTATACTCTCTCAGCAGCACTTGCAAACAGTGTTATTTTGATGTGATTATTCTCTTTTGAAAACACAATCTTTACCGATGTATTCCATTCTGTTTAAGTACAATACAATACATTTACATTGAAAAATAACTATTAAAAAGCCAATATATGAAAGCCTAAGATATGTGTCAGACCGTAGTCCTCCTGGAGGCTGTACTGAACACTGACATATGTCGAGGTCAAAGGCTGCAGCTAATTCGCTCCGATCTTCACTGATACAGACTGTAATGGGTTTTGTTGGAACATGAGCTGTCTCAGGTGCCGCTCGTGTCCAGGCTGTGACCTCTCGTCCTGCGCTCGACGTCCTCCAGATGCTCCCCTGTTTAAGGATGGTTGTGGAGTGAGGACCAGAGCGGGCTTTAATTATAACCAGGGGAAGGGCTTTTACTCTGACACTGGCAGGTTGTACTGGTGGTTACTCCAGAAAAACAAGAGCCATCTGCTGCTTTTGGCCCATTTAGTGTATGTGTTTGTCTGTTTGAAGTTAGACATTTTTTGGTAAACATTTTCCCCAAAAAATTTTTTGACACCCTTTGATTTGTTTTCTCTTAGGTCCAATGTGTTCACCTTAGTGTATGGCCATGTTTGGTTAAAACGAACTCTGGAGCAGTAGTTCTGTAAGTGTGGTTCACTTGGAAATGTATGTAAGCTGCCATACAAACTTTTATGTGTCTGTTCAGTCTCTGCAGGTGGTCTATTGGGAGGCCAGCCACTTCAGCATGTCATATATTATTATTTACAATGAATTAAAGTCAACTTAAAGGCATGATAAGTGGGATTTCCAGGAAAAACCTTAAAAACTAGGCTCTTGTCTCGTCTTTTCTTTTAGTCTTTTGAGTAGAAGTGAAATTCATAAATGGACAAACACTAGGCAATTCCTCATAGTTTGATGTCTGTGAACTGTGATTGGCAGAGAGTTCAAATAAGTTCCACGGTATAAACAAATCAGATGTTGACAGGGTGGTTTTAGAGTCAACTAAAAAAATCACTGGCTCTCCAGTCGAGCAAAAGACTGGCTTTTATCGTGTGTGAACTCTTTACCTGTATTTAAGTTGATCTATTGACATCTGACTCATTTAGCTTTTATTCATTGCTAACTTATTTTAATGTTGCCTATTTTTATTTTATGTCTCTTCAAATTGTAGTCCCAGTCAGCAATCTGAATCCCTGGTAACAATTACATTTCTTATAAACTTCAAACTTGTAGAGCCTCAGACTGAAATATAAATCTGCTGAATGTTGCCTCAGGAGAATGTACACAGTCTGGAGATAAAATAAACGAGTCATTTAAACGTCAAGATAATTTGAAGGAAAAATAATAAGAACTTCCCTTTCCACTCTCTGTGTCTCATCAACAACTAAATGTTAAAAAACTTTTGGCTTTTGTCCTATTTAAGGTCTATTCTGATCCCACTTTGAGCCTGTAAGGGGAAATATGTGGCACCTCTATGGGTCTCATATAGCTCAGCCAGTTGGGACCCATCAGAAACCCAGTCAGAACCCGCTCAAAGGTCATATCGGAAGAAGAATGTGGAAAAAACACTACTATGAACTGAAAGCTGCTCTGTAGCTTTAGGAAAATGGGACACAGTAGTGGCACAGGCAGCAGTGGGGCATATGAAAACATTTACAAACTCAATTAAAATTGAACAAGTCGGTGAAAAATATCTGCCTGGAGTCTCTATTCAAAGTATCCACTCTCAAAGTCAATTTTCTGGCTGATAGAAACCGGACTGAGGCAATGTTATGCGAGTTATATGAATTGAAAATAATGTGAGAGCTGTCTTTATGACTTTTTTTTTATATTCATTCCCCTTAATAATTTAACAAGAGTCGGCATTATTACATTAATATATTACATGAGAGATTGATCTCAAAGTAGTAGTAGTAGTAGTAGTAGTAGTAGAATAAAACTACCTTTTCACATGAATTATTAATATTTTATTCAGTAATAATATACTGATAAAACCGCTATAGACACTAATGCATATATGATGTAACAGTAGCACAGTCCATTATAAAACATTCAGGCCAAATGATTGCTGTTAAAAGCCAAGGTTATCTTTTAAAGGAACAGTTCAGTAATTTATGAATGCGGTTCTTTCCAATATTTTTCAACACATTGCCAGTTTGGAGAAGCGGATGGGAGCAATCTCACAAAACCATGTACTGCATTGTAAGTTCTTCATGTAAATATGTGGTCCATAGATAATATTTAAGTTTTCAATCTTTTTTTTATCTTTAGCATCTTAAACTGTCGTTGTATTTTCCTCACTAAAGAAGACCATATTTTACAGGAAAAGTTCATGAAAGATAATTAACCTTGTTTTTTTCCATGTTACTGATTGGAATGAAGTCAAATTTAACCCTGCAGCAGTAACAAGGAGAGCAGGAAGCAAAATGGCAAAGATTAACAAAGGGTCAAATATCATATAGAAAATAAAAAGAAAAGTAATTATGTACTGTAATCATGTCATAATTTCTCTGATAATATAATTGCTTAATTACTCATTACCATTATAATTGCAGTTCAAATTTCAAGCAAATACTTTTGCACTTACAGACACACAAACACAAAAAACTATAAAAAGTGCACTAGCGCCTGTCTGTTGTCAGGAAATATTGCACATACCACAGTTAATATAGTTTTTCACAGAGGTAATGTCGCAACTGTAATTGCCTTCAGCTGAACGGCAGTTGGGAAAAAAGAGGAAAAAAAGAGGAAATCAGCTTCAAATCAGAGTCACCTCACTTGAGTGCACATTTTTGTTCCTCTGTGTTTTACCTCTTTTATACGTCCTACATGACATGCCTCAGAGGTTGTTCTGTACAGGGGACTTGAGCTTAATCTAAGTCTGTTAAACCTTTTGAGGCAGCTGTTGTGACATTGGGCTGTACAAAAATAAATGTCTTGCCTTGTTTAATAAAAATAAACACAACAATACTCAGCGTTTCAAACACAGCACAAGTCCCAAGAAAAGCTACGCAGATCTACAGACTTCAGACTTCAGACTTCAGACTGTCTGGGAGCTGCTTACATTCTTTGATGGCTTTAAATGAAAAGACTGATTGTGCAAAGACAGAGAATCTTTCAAGGATTTTGCAGTTTTTTGGGCAGTGGACCTTGAGGTTCTACATTGATCAATGTCTTAACCCTCAACTGCATAGTGTTGCCCTCAGGCCTTGACACTGTCCCTTTAAATATTTTTCTAAATGTTTTTACATAAAAAGATACATTACAAGTGTATGTCCAAAGAAAATAGTAACTGACCAGTTTATGACTTTTGGCAAAGAGCTCATGGCACAAAGTGCCCTTCAAAGGCAAGATTGAACTGTAATTTTAGCAATTACATTTAAAATATCTCATTGGAATTTATTTATTTTCTTATTTTTTTATATGCATAATCCTTTTTCTGTTTGTTCTCAAACTCAAGGAGACTTATAGTCATCAGCAAATACATTGTTTTTGCTTTTTTCAACAATTACCCAAAGGAAATGGACACTGGGACATTTTATGGTCAGAAAAAGCATCATAGGGCTGTTAGACTTATTCCGTCTGATAAGAAGGACACAGCCCACTGGATGATACATTTGGTGATGGGAGATAAAATTGGGAGACCTAACTTGTTATTGGTTTTCCATTATATTTGATGTTTTGCTTACAATTTTGAACAAAAAACATTGTAGGTCTATTTTTTTTTTTTTTTTTTTTTTTTACCCCAATCTGGGGAGGGGTGATCAGTATTATGCCTATACTTTATTTTGTACACTGCAGAAGCTGGAGGAGCAATGCTGTAAACAATTTTAAATACAAGTCTTGCGTTTGAAAACCTATTGAAGCTATCAAAACTCTGTGTGTTGTACTGGCTGAGAATATGACAGTGGTACTGTGTGTTCTTTGTACAGTACCTTTAAAGCTTGTCTATTACTCTAAATTAAAATTTACATTAAGGTAATATTTTCTATTGTCAAGATACAACGAAGGAAGGTCAGTTAGTAAGTAATTAACACTTTCACACACAAGAAACATGGCATCTTTAAATATCACATAATTACTTTGAGAGCTGGATGGCTTGTGCACAAACACATGTTGTAATAAAAGACCCAGACACCCACCTTTTCTACTGTATTCACATTTAAAATAAAAAATAATAAAATGTAATTCAATCCTTGCATTTGAATCTGCTGCCTGTGAGAACAAGCATCAATAAAGTTAACTAAGCTTCCACTTGGCACTGTCAAAAGTGTGTATGCCTCTGGCTGTACTCATAGTTTAACAACTGAACAATGTGGTAATTTCTGTTTTATCTTAATGTTTCCAACAATGTTACAACCCAGTCTTCCCATGTAAACGTACATACCTCTCTCTGCTGATGTTTCTTTGTGAGCCTGGCCACTGGTTTAAATCTGTCTTTTCAGTCAATAAAGACCAAACTTTGGGTTAAATTACCGCCGGGACATTTTTAAAAGTATCACAGTGATAATAATGCGTCTCTATCAGGTTGCCTTCTGTGGCGCAGGTCCGATCTGATTCGAGGTGAATGGAGACTGATGAGATGTCAATGAGATAATGTCGGTTTTGAGCCCTGAGACTGGGCTGTTACCTAGCAACACCTTGCTAATGGTGGAGTCTGGCAAATAATGGGAAACAGGGCCCACATTCGGACTAATGTATGGTAATATGAGACAAAACCATCTGCTGCCATGAACAGTTTACGGATCAGGGACAATATGGTGGCTCTTAATTTGAGGCTCTGGCTACACTGATATTTCCTCTTCCTTAATGATGTACCTCTACAAACATGACTATTTTGCTGGCCTTGAAAGTTGTGACAAGAGAACCAAATGCACAAAAAAGAAATAATAAAGTAAAAATGTTTTTATATATACATGCAGTGAGTCCCTAAGCTGTGTACTTTCTCCTCATTCATGAATAGGGCTGCAATAATTAATCAACGTTATCGAACATGACGATAAGAAATCGTTGATGTGGATTTTTGTAGTCTACGCTTATTACATGTCTTTGTATTGACGAGTCAAAAAGTGCCCATCACTAAATATTCCATAAATCAGTGTACAGTGATTGTTTCAAGGTAATGTTCTATTTGAATTCCTTGAAGATGAGGAAAAACAGCAGTTGACAGCACAATCGTGCACACAAAAAAAACCAAAACAAAAAAACTGAGCCCATGTCCTGGTCCAACAAGAACACCCAAAACAGAAAATCCCAAGCTTTTGTACCATTTGATAACCCACCCACCACCAACAATAACCAATCAACAATTGATTACAACATTGTAAATCCAGCCCTCATATGATAATAAACATCTGTCCCACAACTTTTGTTTTGACACTTGGTACGTGACATGCAGTAGTCCAGCAGCAGGTGTCCGTGGGCCATGTCCAGCTCAGTTGGCTTCTGGACAAAGCTGCAGCACTCGTTGGCATCGGTAAAAACACACCTACTGTGTTGGCCCTGCCCCCTAGTGGCTTCTAACTTTCACCACATGTGACTCTACCCCTCCCATTTTTGTACAAAAACACAGCAGCTCAACAGTTAGTCCAACAAACAGAGATAGCCTCCAGTCAAATGCTCGTGTGAAACTGATCTGAAAAAATTACTTGGCAATGAATTACATGTATCACAAAATCCTGCAGTGGGGAAATTCACCTGTTACAGCAGCTCAAAGACAGGGAAAGAGCAAAAGTGCACATGCCATGAAGAGTTTGTAACAAATTTTAACACTCTTAAAAATGAGAAAAAAACAAAACTTGTACTCCTTGTATCTTATCCACTGGACAGGACCCATGTATTTCTGCCCTATGTGTTAAACAGAGAATAGTTTTGTCTTCTTGTAAATGTACATCCGGAAGGCAGTATTTTTGCCAATGAATAAAAGTGCTCTTCTGCTCTAGTCTTAAAAAAACATACCTTCAGATGTTCCCACTGATATTTCTGTGTGTTTGAAATCTCTTGGTGAGATGTATTCTAGTTTTAGATTTCCCACACTAAAACCTCAGTAGTGCAGTCAAACAGTACTGTCAGCTCTGCCTCTTCCGCGCTGCTGTAAATGTATTTGAACATCATGCAGCAAACACCTGTCATGTGTAAACTGCTCTTTTTGCAACGACAGAAGGACTTTGTCACAGGTTTATCAGTGAATGGCAGCCTCTCGTACAAACTGACAGAGTATATACCTCGACGCTGGCAGAGTTTTCCTTCTGTTCACTGAGATACTTTCAGTTGTTGTCCATCTGCCGGTGCATCTCTCGGTCTGTTTACTTTCTGTTGGATGTACAGTAGCACGTTTAGCTTCCATGTGTTTGCATGTTTTAATGTCAGCTAACGAGCTCCAATGACAAAAAACTGGAATATGTGCACACCTGAATCCTCGATTAATCTGTTTATAACTGGAACACCAAATAAAACTAAGGCCATGAGCAGCTCTGATGTTACAGTGTAATACAGTGGTGTCAAACTCAAAGTGGTGAGGGTTATAGTGCTGTTAGAGTGGTGATAGTTAATAAGAATCCAGTCAGGGGCCGAAGATGGTGATTCAATTTTGAAAGTGAGATGTTAGATTCTGAACAGGTTTTACTCGGATTTAAAAAGGGTTTAGTTGTATTTGAACAGGATTTAGGTGGATTTGAACAGGTTTTAGTTAGATTTGATCAGGTTTTCGTTGGATTTGAACTGGTTTT
>CM072150.1:24487214-24535099 GCA_036850595.1 Rhyacichthys aspro | reverse complement strand
TGTCTTACATTTGAAGATGCAATCCTCTGCTTTTAGAAATACGGGAAAGTTGCAACGAGAATGTTCAAAAAGACTTCAGAAATAAGACTCTGGAAGTTTTATCTTGTTGGGAGCATTTGAGAGGTTGGATTACTATAGTTGAGATCTGGTTTGAAGAGAGATCTAGAGGTTTGTTTGCAAAGTTTGTCAAGTAAGAATCTTTTCACCTTTGATTTGTGGATTAGAGCAATTTCTTGTCTGCTTTGACACTAGTAAAGAGCGGTGTGACAATATGATTATGACAGTTGAAGACACACCCAGAAGACCCTTTAGCATCTCAAAAGCAGACTTGATTGATTCAGGTTCATTTCATAAAAATCTGACTACACAACACCAAAAATCAGATCAGTGTTTTATAGCCTCACTTTTACAGAAAGATTTCAGGTCACTGTAAAGTTTGTGCCCAATTCAGAACCAGTTTTAAATTGTGTCATTGCATCGCATCATTTCGAAGGTCAATCTGTCAGTGTCTCCTGCTGCAGTGAGAACAGAACGTTAAAAATTGAGCGAGACCGCAGAACCGAGGATGAGTTGTGCTCACGTGACTGGAGTTGTGGTTGCCATGCCAACCCTCCTCTCATCTAGAGCAGCTTCTTTTCTTGTGTCTTTCATTTCTTTCAGACGAATGAGAAAAGTGGATGGAAATTAACCCACCTCCAACAGGCTTTAAAAAAAGAAGTGTTTTTGTCTTTTTATTCTCAACATTTCAAGATCATCCATTGTCAATGACGGCGGTGATAATGTGTAAAAACCAAAGCAAATTAAAAGCTCACATGTTTTGAGTGAGCTGGGATAGACATCTCTTAAAAACAAGGAGGAGGAAAGTGGAAAAACACTGCAAAAATATGCAATTAACACATTTTATCAACTTTGTGCAAGGGAATGTGTGTTGACTTTTTCTGCTGCACTTTCTGAAACATTAAAACTACATAAATTAATCAGCATTAACATGAAAAAGTCAAATTAAAGGTAAATTAAAATTGTATGCCATTTACTTCACTTCCTGACAGACTGAAGGAAAAATAAAAGTAGACAACAGACTCTTTTACATGAGCACACAAGTCACAGTCACAAAATTAGACACTTTGGTGATGGTGAAAAAATGTGCACAGTTTACACTTTAACAGTCAATTTTACTGATGGTTCCACTTCGGTTCCATTGAGGTTTGTTGCTGCTGTGTTGTTAGTCATCTAGTCAGGTGAAACTCAGGTGAGTCTTTTTTGAGGAAGCACAGGTTGTAATTAGGAGAAGGAATGACATGGTACCTCAAAATTCTATGTGGTACCTGACACTCTGTCCACAGTAATATCACAATACTGCAATTCTTCAGACATTAATTTAGAACATCATGATATTTGTGAAAATCATTTCTACTAGAAAATGTAGAAATGAAAAAATGTCTATCACATACATGTTGCACAGTGCTGCTTTTGCACAGAACAGCCCTTTTTGAGCAAAAGCAGACTATTATAAATCACAATCTGTATGACAATAATTACAAGAGAAATGACCCCATGACCACACACAACATTTATATTCCCACCTCTAGTCCTAAAGCCTCTATGTATAATTCTGGCTCGTCCATGTGGTGTTATTTATTGTTCTGTACATGTTCTACTGAACACAGTCCTGATCATCCAGCGAGCTGCAGCTTAATATGGAGCCAGTCACTAATACACACACATGTAGTCAGAACTATCTCTTTTAAGCAGAATTTGCCACTTATGTTGTTTTATTCATTGGTGTATTATGGACTGGGTAAGTCTATACTCATTCTAGTCACTTTTGAGGAGTTTGTTGCATCATGTATTTGGCTGAACTCTGCTGTGCCCCAGTGGGACGTCCTATGTCTGGGCAGGATAGGGGCACTCACGCCTCATGGTTTTTTCATACGGCAATACTTGTAGCCTGTGTGTCTTTGGTTTGAGTGAACAGAGAGTGGGACCTCTGGACAAGGGCACGAGGCTCGGGGGGACAGTACCGACACATAGATTAATGACACCTGCAGACAACTCTCTTTCAATGTTAAACACAAGAAGTCAATCCAAAAATGAGGGTTACCATTCAATCTGGAAAGTAGTTTTACATGCATGTAAAGCCACAGTGAAATGAAATAAAATTTCAAAATGTCATGGAAATAATGGAATGTATTGTCCTGGAAAATTCTACAAAACTTGCTTCTGTCTCACATTTAATAAGAAATTAGGCTTGCTTTAGATAAACATATAGACTAGAAATGTATACCCTTTGTAAAACGGTAATCTGAAATTTAACTACTGGGAATTTAAAGTTCTGACCCTCTGAGGCTGCTGTAGTACTTCCAGTGTTGTAGTACTTGCTAAGTCCAATGGGTACTGCAATAGTGAAAGTACACTTCCTGCTGTATTTGACAACACAGTGTTATTAAATCAAGTAAAAAATAAAACATTATCATTTTTGATAAAAATAAATAAATAAATAGTTTATGCATATGGTTAAAATATGTGTAAAATACCAGTGTTTGTACCACAAACACAGCAGTTGCTATGTAGACATCTTTATTGCTAGGTAACAGCCACAACATTCATTCTTGGGTAAAAATCACTGTCTGGTGGGGTTAGATATTCATGGCATTCACATATCTATAAAGTAAAGTAAAAGTTTTAATCAAAATTTTGTTTTGAATGAACATGGTGACATCTCTTTAATTCACTCAGTAAACATGTCTCTTCCGGCCATATACTGTTAAAGTCCTGTTTAATTTTTTAGTAAGACACACTGACTATGATTACACTAAATATATGTAACTTAGGTAAATTTCTAGTAGTTTTTGTTCTTACCAGCAGTAGAGTAGCATGTTTAAAGCAAGACAGTGGAGTCACATCCAATTACAGCTGTTAAAGCCACATTTCAAAGCCGGTCATTTTCCATTATAAGGACAGACATCTGAAAACCCATTTTGAGAGACTCCAGTTGCAAAAACTAATGTTCACTGGACACAGAGGAAAAGTGTCAGCAGGTAAAGAGTGTCTCTTTGTCGTAACTGGCTTCAAATCAGATGCAGTTTATTATTACAACATCATTTTTTAAGTTTTTCCATATGTTTATGCTATGTCTCCTTTTTGCACAAATAACAGCAGTCTTTCCTCCTCAATGAGTTTTCACATATCTCTTCCACCCTAAAGACACACTTTAGCGTCTGCAATCACAAGCTTTGATCACAAACGCCAAACAGATTAATTTGCATTTTTTTCACATTTTCAATAGGTATTTTTCCACACTGTTGATTTGTGCCAAGTGGATTTTTACTTCATATTTTTAAGGCACAGTATAGATATCATTTCATTATTACTATAAACAAGAAAATAAAATCTACAACGCTGAAGTCAACTTGGTACATAGACCTTAAACCTAGCAACAAGCCTGTCACTAAGGACCAAAAAAAACATTGCAATACAAGCAGAAACTCCTTATTGCTTCACCATTTACATACAGTTATTTAATGGTATGTTAATGCAGCCTTCTCTCATTACAGCCTAATGTTGTATGACTTGATAATATGGACAATTACACAGGTAGAGTCTGGTTTCAGATCTCTGTGCTCTCATTAACGATTGGCAAACGGTCACAAATGGCACACATACACTTTTTATATATAAATTACGTACTGTTGTTGCCGTAAATCTTTAGTCAGAGTTGTCAGCTCACTTGACAAAAGTGCATGGTTTTCCTAAGATGGATGATTTCCCATCTTTGTTATTGCATTTCCTCTCATGACATCTTCACAATTGGATAAAGTCCTGGTATCTGAGCTCATCTGTTTCCTGTTACAGCCACAAGTGCCCTTAACTTCTTCTGCCACCTTTCCAAACTTCTGCATTCAATTTCACTGTGCATCTCGTATTTGTTTGTCCCGAGGTGACTTCTTCTCCGTCGGCTCGTCTATCTCAGTCCTGTCTCTCTCCCTTCACCTGCCTCTCGTCTCGCTCTTCGGAGCTGATGCTATCAGTCCTGATTTTCACTGTAGCCGCCTCAGCTCTTATAATTGATACCGAATGGCTTTGCCCTGAGCGTAAAGCTGACATTCACAGCCTCTGAAGGACGGCGAGGGAAATGAGCAGCGTATAATGGGCTCTGCCGCTAGCGCAAACATCGCGGCTCGTAATGTGATTTGCTCCACTGCTCAAATATCAAGTGCAATTAAATGCCACCGACGCAGAACTGTGCTCTGGATTGGAGCTTTATATAGTTAGATATGACTTACTGTGTGAGCGGGCGTGTCGTTGGGTCAGAAACCGCTGTCTCCAGAGCGTCCTGGAAATGAGGACAGAGACAGGTGACGAACAACACATGGGAAGGTGACATTCACTCAAATTGGACTCGGCTGATGTCGTACCTTAGCTGTCAACATCCAATATGAAAATAAGACGACATGCCTCAGAACGCCCAATAATGTGGCCTACATAGTTTATAAAGATATGTATGACTGTAACCAAGAACTTGCACTTGTATAATTATGTCTGTTTAGATTAATGCATGTGCTTATGTATATGTGGGTAAGTACATGTGTATGAATGACACAGACTGTGTCCCTAACCTCTCAATCAACTGTAACTGCAAATTTATTTATAAAAACATGCTTAAAAACCAACCAAGTTGACCAAAGTGCTACACATTAAATAAAAAGACAAGGACAATCACTACATATTGCTGCAATATATAGAGGACTATATAGTGAACTCAATTAATGGACAGTTTCAGACACTAAACAACCATATTTCTGTTGCTGTTAGTCACGTGGCTACAACACGTACATTTACAAAATGTCTGCTGAACTCCGCTCATAATGGACTTCAGTAATAAACTATGGCAAGCCTTTAGTGACATAAGTATTAATGTAAATAGGGCTTGTCTTGTTAATAAATGAAACTGACTGGATTATTGTAACTCTTATCTTGAGTAGGAAGATAAGAAGGAGTTTATACTCTATTTATACAAGTTCAGGTTAGGTAACGTTAGTGATTTACATCATAATTATTAATTTACTAACAATTTATGAGTGATTACGAACTCAAATTTAACACCTCAGAAAGCGTCATGATCTGTTCTGAGTTTAGTGACCATCACTGTGCAGTACCTTTACTGATGCATTGTGGGAATCTCTGGGTGCACTACATTACAGTAACTTGGAATTCGGAATCCACAAAAAATGCACCTCGTCTAGCTTACAAGCATCATGTAATGGTTGACATGTGTAAAAAAGGGCTTGTGTTGATTGCTACCTGTAACTCGACTCTAGACGACTGTATAACAACTGAATCAGAAACTAATGGTTATAGTGATATGTGAAAGTAAACAGTATGTAAAGACAACTGGGACATTAACACTCACTATACAACTGTTGATATTGTTGAATATAATGTCAATTTGAAATGTTTCTAAATCAAATAAATTAATAAAATGAAAATGAAATGAACTACAATGGTAGCCTGTTTGATGTTTTCTGCAAGAAAATATACTCGTAACAGGCAATTATGTAAAAAAAAAATATAGGATGAGAAATACATAAGAAAGTTTAGATGATGGAAGCTTCACTTTGTTTATTGTATCAGTTGTATGGTGCTATACTAAGAAAACTTAATTTAAAAACAAATCGACACTTTCATTATTACTAATGCAAATAAAATTGCATTGTTCTGGTGAAACTATTTATGGCAGGTTAGGCTTCGAACGGTATGAGATTCTGACGGTACAATAACCTTAAGGCTAAATATCATGGTATGACGATTTACAACTTGATCAGTGCTTTTTATTTCCAGGTAAGTGGTCTAATGTTTGGATATATTTAATTCAAATAGGCTGCAGTTATTCCAAATAAATGACTGCAAGCCCCTAACGCTGTATTACTTTAAACAATTTTTTCCCACTGTTTTCACTGATGTCAATTTATTTGGACACATAAACACATCATTTGAGAGAAAAGAGTGAATTTGTTTTGTATATACTGCCTCCACCTGAATAGTATCACCTAGTCTTCTCCCAAACTATACCCAAAGTTATTATAACATTTAAATATGCCTTTTCATTCGATTATGATGATCCCTTAATACCGCCATATACCTTGCAACCTGTTATCCTCTCATGCCTACAGACAGGTGGTTTCTCTAATCCCCGTTGGGTTTTCAGTACCTGTTTGTGTTGGTATCTGTACTTACAGCAGCAGCACACTGATCATTTCTCAAACTCAAGATAACGTCTTGATTGTGCTGATGTCACCCGTGTGTTCTACTGCATTTAACCTGACTATTTCAGCTCAAGGACTGTTTTTCGGAGCTTTTACCTCCACAAACAGACCTCGCTGTATAAATGTCAGGTCAAACTACAATAGACACCAGAGTCATGCCTATATCTGCCTCTTGCCGTACTGTAATAACAGATACAAAAGGATCTGAAGGGCTTGTGTTGAATAGCATCTGTGACTCGATTCTCGACTCAACTGAGGAGCTTATGTAATATCAATTAAATCATAAACTTATGGTTATAGAGATAAGCAGTGTATACAGAGAACACAAAGCACATTCAGACCTGCCCCAACACTTTGAATTATTTTTCCACTTTAGTTTTGCAACATGCAAGGCATTCGATGCTGTAAACTCTCAATATACACTACACGTAAGCCATTATTCTCATACAAACATAAAAATACCACTTGTGTAATTGCAATTGTTGCTTCCCATTTGTCACCCAGAGCCATAAACAAAATTCTCCTACAGTATCTATGGGTCTTTTCGAAACTACTCCCTGCCAACTTCTAGCCCAGCTCCTCGCTCACTGGGTTTGTAGTGACACTCAAAGCTAAATGCAGTTCCCTTCATCAGTCTCTGTGAGATGGTTAAGCACCAGGTGAAAGTGAATAATCCATTTTCCTCTGAATTATATTTTTGGAAAAATGGAAGAGAGAGAGAAAACAAAGACATGAACACATTGTTCTTAAAGGTAAAGCCTCTATTCTATTTCTAAAAGTAACCATGCAGCTCAAGAGTGATTTTTCAACAACAAATGATACATGTCTTCTTGCATGTGTCAATAGTATTTCTCATCAGGATCCCATTTACAGAGCTCAGACTGAAATGTAAATCTCCTGAAAGTTTCTCAGCTGAATCTGAGATTAAGAGTTATTTGTAGTAAAATAGTGCATCTCTATCTCTTCTGCTGTCATTCATTTCTCTTATCTACTCAACAATGTAAAAATCAGCCCCACTGATGGGTTAAACATTTAACTCTAAAGTGAGCAGTATATACACACTCACTGGTGTTCATTTAATATGGTTATTATTGCTGTGTGGTGCATGATTTAAATATCACCCTAATTAGTCACAGATTTGTGTGATCTGTGGAAATGACATTAAGGTAATCAAATAAATAGTTCACTGCTCATTGACTTCAATTCAAAATGTTCCAAACTCGGGCCTTAATTATTTTTTGCAGTATATTGTGCTGAGTTACTCATCTTGCAGCTGCTGTAGCAGATGACGGCGTTGAATGTTGTCAAAAGCAGGTGTGAAGCTGATTTGTTGGTGTTATCTGTCACTGGCATCTCCAGAATAGTCTATAACAAGAGTAAACCTGAGCCTAATGAACCCGTTTGTGGACAGACTGCTTTACACTTGTCAGTTTTATGACCAACACCAGCTCACACCTCTGCAGGTTTATCTCAAAATATGACAAAGTTTCAGTGCACAATGGTTTTGATAAACATTTACAGAGTGCGATGCATCCAGGGACTGCATTTCTCTTGAGGAGGAAAATCCTTCACAGCAGCTTATTTTAGCAGATTATGTTTTATTGGAGTAAATTTAAGGATTTGGATTAAGATTGGATTAGGAGTGTTAATCTTGAGGTAGGGAATAAAATCTTGCTGCTTCATGTATTTTGACAATATTCACCAAACTTCAGCTTCAGAAAATATTGACTCAACATTTGCAGCAACATTTAGAAAGTATTGAATGCAAAGAGGAAAAAAAACTGTGTCAAACCAGTCATAATGAATAAATGATTTAAACATTCATGAGAAACAGTTACAGAGGCTGTTTACACAACAATCAAAGATTATGTTGTGTTTTTTTTTCCATTTGTTTACACAACCAGGGCGTTTTCACTCAAAAACGCCAACTTTTTAATCCATTTCAAAAGTTTGTTTCAGTTTGTTGCAGCCCCTGCTCCTTTTTTGAAGTTTACCTACCTTCTGATTATTTCTACCACTGCACAAGTTTTAGTATTTTTCTTATCTTATTTTCTTATCTTGTTGCAGGTTGCGGGGGGCTGGGAATTGTAACATTTAAACCCCTTTGTTCCCAGTAATTTACCAGAAAAACATTCCCAGCATCTCAAGAGATTTACACATAATGCAATGACAATCCTGTGGAAATGTGTGAGGCTGATGAGCTGATTGTTAGGGGCAGCTATATGAATATAAGTGACTAAACTGCCAAAGTGAACATGCAAAATGACAAAGCAAAGAGGTTTGGTCCCGTGGCTTTCTTGCTTTGAGGCGTGAGTGCTAACCTCTGCCACGGTGCACCCTCAAAAAGGGCATTAAAAAAGAAAGGTGTCACAGCATAATCACACATTTAAAACAACTTCCTCCACGGCTCTTTTAAAAAGTGAATAGTGCTGCAAAATGTAATAAATGAAGACCAGTTCATAAAGCGTATGGCCTTGTGGGAAGAAGCTCCTCTACGTTCCAAAGGGCAGCCACTAAAACAGCTAAAGCAGAAGAATGGTGGATTTACCTCATAATTTGTCAGTCCGTGTATCTGCAGCACATCTTTCAAAGCATTTTTAAAGCTCCTGTCCATAAAAAGTATTGCTACAGAGCCATACTGTGATCTCAGATAAGCTGTGCAGTATATATGTTCTCTGTAGCGCCGTAGAGATGATGAACTTCCTCAGCCTCCTCCTCCTGTCTTGCCTTCTTGACTGCGGTATTGATGAGTGTGGTCCATGTCAGGTCCTCTGAGGTCTGCACTCCGAAAGACCTTTAGCTGCCAACTCTCACCGCTGCACTCTTTCTATTATTGCAAATTTTAGCTACACTGTCTTTATCGATTATTTTAGGATGTAGTAATTTGCCATTTGTTTTATTGTAACTGTTTTATGATGTTTTAAACTCTTGCACACTTGCAAACACTGTTATTTTGATGTGATTATTCTCTTTTGAAAACACAATCTTTACCGATGTATTCCATTCTGTTTAAGTATACTACAATACAATACATTTACATTGAAAAATAACTATTAAAAAGCCAATATATGAAAGCCTAAGATATGTGTCAGACCGTAGTCCTCCTGGAGGCTGTACTGAACACTGACATATGTCGAGGTCAAAGGCTGCAGCTAATTCGCTCCGATCTTCACTGATACAGACTGTAATGGGTTTTGTTGGAACATGAGCTGTCTCAGGTGCCGCTCGTGTCCAGGCTGTGACCTCTCGTCCTGCGCTCGACGTCCTCCAGATGCTCCCCTGTTTAAGGATGGTTGTGGAGTGAGGACCAGAGCGGGCTTTAATTATAACCAGGGGAAGGGCTTTTACTCTGACACTGGCAGGTTGTACTGGTGGTTACTCCAGAAAAACAAGAGCCATCTGCTGCTTTTGGCCCATTTAGTGTATGTGTTTGTCTGTTTGAAGTTAGACATTTTTTGGTAAACATTTTCCCCCAAAATTTTTTTGACACCCTTTGATTTGTTTTCTCTTAGGTCCAATGTGTTCACCTTAGTGTATGGCCATGTTTGGTTAAAACGAACTCTGGAGCAGTAGTTCTGTAAGTGTGGTTCACTTGGAAATGTATGTAAGCTGCCATACAAACTTTTATGTGTCTGTTCAGTCTCTGCAGGTGGTCTATTGGGAGGCCAGCCACTTCAGCATGTCATATATTATTATTTACAATGAATTAAAGTCAACTTAAAGGCATGATAAGTGGGATTTCCAGGAAAAACCTTAAAAACTAGTCTCTTGGCACTTGTCTCATCTTTTCTTTTAGTCTTTTGAGTAGAAGTGAAATTCATAAATGGACAAACACTAGGCAATTCCTCATAGTTTGATGTCTGTGAACTGTGATTGGCAGAAAGTTCAAATAAGTTCCACGGTATAAACAAATCAGATGTTGACAGGGTGGTTTTAGAGTCAACTAAAAAAATCACTGGCTCTCCAGTCGAGCAAAAGACTGGCTTTTATCGTGTGTGAACTCTTTACCTGTATTTAAGTTGATCTATTGACATCTGACTCATTTAGCTTTTATTCATTGCTAACTTATTTTAATGTTGCCTATTTTTATTTTATGTCTCTTCAAATTGTAGTCCCAGTCAGCAATCTGAATCCCTGGTAACAATTACATTTCTTATAAACTTCAAACTTGTAGAGCCTCAGACTGAAATATAAATCTGCTGAATGTTGCCTCAGGAGAATGTACACAGTCTGGAGATAAAATAAACGAGTCATTTAAACGTCAAGATAATTTGAAGGAAAAATAATAAGAACTTCCCTTTCCACTCTCTGTGTCTCATCAACAACTAAATGTTAAAAAACTTTTGGCTTTTGTCCTATTTAAGGTCTATTCTGATCCCACTTTGAGCCTGTAAGGGGAAATATGTGGCACCTCTATGGGTCTCATATAGCTCAGCCAGTTGGGACCCATCAGAAACCCAGTCAGAACCCGCTCAAAGGTCATATCGGAAGAAGAATGTGGAAAAAACACTACTATGAACTGAAAGCTGCTCTGTAGCTTTAGGAAAATGGGACACAGTAGTGGCACAGGCAGCAGTGGGGCATATGAAAACATTTACAAACTCAATTAAAATTGAACAAGTCGGTGAAAAATATCTGCCTGGAGTCTCTATTCAAAGTATCCACTCTCAAAGTCAATTTTCTGGCTGATAGAAACCGGACTGAGGCAATGTTATGCGAGTTATATGAAGTGAAAATAATGTGAGAGCTGTCTTTATGACTTTTTTTTATATTCATTCCCCTTAATAATTTAACAAGAGTCGGCATTATTACATTAATATATTACATGAGAGATTGATCTCAAAGTAGTAGTAGTAGTAGTAGTAGTTAGAATTATTAATGTTTTATTCAGTAATAATATATTGATAAAACCACTATAGACACTAATGCATATATGATGTAACAGTAGCACAGTCCATTATAAAACATTCAGGCCAAATGATTGCTGTTAAAAGCCAAGGTTATCTTTTAAAGGGACAGTTTAGTAATTTATGAATGTGGTTCTTTCCAATATTTTTCAACACATTGCCAGTTTGGCGGATGGGAGCAATCTCACAAAACCATGTACTGCATTGTAAGTTCTTCATGTAAATATGTGGTCCATAGATAATATTTAAGTTTTCAATCTTTTTTTTTTTTATCTTTAGCATCTTAAACTGTCCTGTTATACCCTTGTATTTTCCTCACTAAAGAAGACCATATTTTACAGGAAAAGTTCATGAAAGATAATTAACCTTGTTTTTTTCCATGTTACTGATTGGAATGAAGTCAAATTTAACCCTGCAGCAGTAACAAGGAGAGCAGGAAGCAAAATGGCAAAGATTAACAAAGGGTCAAATATCATATAGAAAATAAAAAGAAAAGTAATTATGTACTGTAATCATGTCATAATTTCTCTGATAATATAATTGCTTAATTACTCATTACCATTATAATTGCAGTTCAAATTTCAAGCAAATACTTTTGCACTTACAGACACACAAACACAAAAAACTATAAAAAGTGCACTAGCGCCTGTCTGTTGTCAGGAAATATTGCACATACCACAGTTAATATAGTTTTTCACAGAGGTAATGTCGCAACTGTAATTGCCTTCAGCTGAACGGCAGTTGGGAAAAAAGAGGAAAAAAAGAGGAAATCAGCTTCAAATCAGAGTCACCTCACTTGAGTGCACATTTTTGTTCCTCTGTGTTTTACCTCTTTTATACGTCCTACATGACATGCCTCAGAGGTTGTTCTGTACAGGGGACTTGAGCTTAATCTAAGTCTGTTAAACCTTTTGAGGCAGCTGTTGTGACATTGGGCTGTACAAAAATAAATGTCTTGCCTTGTTTAATAAAAATAAACACAACAATACTCAGCGTTTCAAACACAGCACAAGTCCCAAGAAAAGCTACGCAGATCTACAGACTTCAGACTTCAGACTTCAGACTGTCTGGGAGCTGCTTACATTCTTTGATGGCTTTAAATGAAAAGACTGATTGTGCAAAGACAGAGAATCTTTCAAGGATTTTGCAGTTTTTTGGGCAGTGGACCTTGAGGTTCTACATTGATCAATGTCTTAACCCTCAACTGCATAGTGTTGCCCTCAGGCCTTGACACTGTCCCTTTAAATATTTTTCTAAATGTTTTTACATAAAAAGATACATTACAAGTGTATGTCCAAAGAAAATAGTAACTGACCAGTTTATGACTTTTGGCAAAGAGCTCATGGCACAAAGTGCCCTTCAAAGGCAAGATTGAACTGTAATTTTAGCAATTACATTTAAAATATCTCATTGGAATTTATTTATTTTCTTATTTTTTTATATGCATAATCCTTTTTCTGTTTGTTCTCAAACTCAAGGAGACTTATAGTCATCAGCAAATACATTGTTTTTGCTTTTTTCAACAATTACCCAAAGAAAATGGACACTGGGACATTTTATGGTCAGAAAAAGCATCATAGGGCTGTTAGACTTATTCCGTCTGATAAGAAGGACACAGCCCACTGGATGATACATTTGGTGATGGGAGATAAAATTGGGAGACCTAACTTGTTATTGGTTTTCCATTATATTTGATGTTTTGCTTACAATTTTGAACAAAAAACATTGTAGGTCTATTTTTTTTTTTTTTTTTTTACCCCAATCTGGGGAGGGGGTGATCAGTATTATGCCTATACTTTATTTTGTACACTGCAGAAGCTGGAGGAGCAATGCTGTAAACAATTTTAAATACAAGTCTTGCGTTTGAAAACCTATTGAAGCTATCAAAACTCTGTGTGTTGTACTGGCTGAGAATATGACAGTGGTACTGTGTGTTCTTTGTACAGTACCTTTAAAGCTTGTCTATTACTCTAAATTAAAATTTACATTAAGGTAATATTTTCTATTGTCAAGATACAACGAAGGAAGGTCAGTTAGTAAGTAATTAACACTTTCACACACAAGAAACATGGCATCTTTAAATATCACATAATTACTTTGAGAGCTGGATGGCTTGTGCACAAACACATGTTGTAATAAAAGACCCAGACACCCACCTTTTCTACTGTATTCACATTTAAAATAAAAAATAATAAAATGTAATTCAATCCTTGCATTTGAATCTGCTGCCTGTGAGAACAAGCATCAATAAAGTTAACTAAGCTTCCACTTGGCACTGTCAAAAGTGTGTATGCCTCTGGCTGTACTCATAGTTTAACAACTGAACAATGTGGTAATTTCTGTTTTATCTTAATGTTTCCAACAATGTTACAACCCAGTCTTCCCATGTAAACGTACACACCACTCTCTGCTGATCTTTCTTTGTGAGCCTGGCCACTGGTTTAAATCTGTCTTTTCAGTCAATAAAGACCAAACTTTGGGTTAAATTACCGCCGGGACATTTTTAAAAGTATCACAGTGATAATAATGCGTCTCTATCAGGTTGCCTTCTGTGGCACAGGTCCGATCTGATTCGAGGTGAATGGAGACTGATGAGATGTCAATGAGATAATGTCGGTTTTGAGCCCTGAGACTGGGCTGTTACCTAGCAACACCTTGCTAATGGTGGAGTCTGGCAAATAATGGGAAACAGGGCCCACATTCGGACTAATGTATGGTAATATGAGACAAAACCATCTGCTGCCATGAACAGTTTACGGATCAGGGACAATATGGTGGCTCTTAATTTGAGGCTCTGGCTACACTGATATTTCCTCTTCCTTAATGATGTACCTCTACAAACATGACTATTTTGCTGGCCTTGAAAGTTGTGACAAGAGAACCAAATGCACAAAAAATAAATAAAAAAGTAAAAATGTTTTTATATATACATGCAGTGAGTCCCTAAGCTGTGTCCTTTCTCCTCATTCATGAATAGGGCTGCAATAATTAATCAACGTTATCGAACATGACGATAAGAAATCGTTGATGTGGATTTTTGTAGTCTACGCTTATTACATGTCTTTGTATTGACGAGTCAAAAAGTGCCCATCACTAAATATTCCATAAATCAGTGTACAGTGATTGTTTCAAGGTAATGTTCTATTTGAATTCCTTGAAGATGAGGAAAAACAGCAGTTGACAGCTCAATCGAGCACAAAAAAAAAACAAACAAAAAAACTGAGCCCATGTCCTGGTCCAACAAGAACTCCCAATACAGAAAATCCCAAGCTTTTGTACCATTTGATAACCCACCCACCACCAACAATGACCAATCAATAATTGATTACAACATTGTAAATCCAGCCCTCATATGATAATAAACATCTGTCCCACAACTTTTGTTTTGACACTTGGTACGTGACATGCAGTAGTCCAGCAGCAGGTGTCCGTGGGCCATGTCCAGCTCAGTTGGCTTCTGGACAAACAGCTGCAGCACTCGTTGGCATCGGTAAAAACACACCTACTGTGTTGGCCCTGCCCCCTAGTGGCTTCTAACTTTCACCACATGTGACTCTACCCCTCCCATTTTTGTACAAAAAGACAGCAGCTCAACAGTTAGTCCAACAAACAGAGATAGCCTCCAGTCAAATGCTCGTGTGAAACTGATCTGAAAAAATTACTTGGCAATGAATTACATGTATCACAAAATCCCGCGGTGGGGAAATTCACCTGTTACAGCAGCTCAAAGACAGGGAAAGAGAAAAAGTGCACATGCAATGAAGAGTTTGTCACAAATTTTAACACTCTTAAAAACGAGAAAAAAACAAAAACATGGTAGGCTACTTGTACTCCTTGTATCTTATCCACTGGACAGGACCCATGTATTTCTGCCCTATTATACCCATGTGTTAAACAGAGAATAGTTTTCTTGTAAATGTACATCCAGAAGGCAGTATTTCTGCCAAAGAATAAAAGTGCTCCTCTGCTCTAGTCTTAAAAAACATACCTTCAGATGTTCCCACTGATATTTCTGTGTGTTTGAAATCTCTTGGTGAGATGTATTCTAGTTTTAGATTTCCCACACTAAAACCTCAGTAGTGCAGTCAAACAGTACTGTCAGCTCTGCCTCTTCCGCGCTGCTGTAAATGTATTTGAACATCATGCAGCAAACACCTGTCATGTGTAAACTGCTCTTTTTGCAACGACAGAAGGACTTTGTCACAGGTGTCACATCAGTGAATGGCAGCCTCTCGTACAAACTGACAGAGTATAAACCTCGACGCTGGCAGAGTTTTCCTTCTGTTCACTGAGATACTTTCAGTTGTTGTCCATCTGCCGGTGCATCTCTCGGTCTGTTTACTTTCTGTTGGATGTACAGTAGCACGTTTAGCTTCCATGTGTTTGCATGTTTTAATGTCAGCTAACGAGCTCCAATGACAAAAAACTGGAATATGTGCACACCTGAATCCTCGATTAATCTGTTTATAACTGGAACACCAAATAAAACTAAGGCCATGAGCAGCTCTGATGTTACAGTGTCAAACTCAAAGTGGTGAGGGTTATAGTGCTGTTAGAGTGGTGATAGTTAATAAGAATCCAGTCAGGGGCCGAAGATGGTGATTAAATTTTGAAAGTGAGATTTTAGATTCTGAACAGGTTTTACTCGGATTTAAAAAGGGTTTAGTTGGATTTTAACAGAATTTAGGTGGATTTGAACAGGTTTTAGTTGTATTTGAACAGTTTTAGTTGTATTTGAACAGGATTTAGGTGGATTTGAACAGATTTTAGTTGGATTTGAACAGTTGTATTTGAACAGGATTTAGATAGGAGTGAACAGGTTTTATTTGGATTTGAACAGGTTTTAGTTGTATTTGAACAGGATTTAGGTGGATTTGAACAGGTTTTAGTTAGATTTGATCAGGTTTTTGTTGGATTTGAAAAGGTTTTGTTGGATTTGAACAGGATTTAGATAGATTTGAACAGGTTTTGTTGGATTTGAACAGGTTTTAGTTGGAATTGAACAGGATTTAGGATGGATCTGAACAAGATTTAGGTAGATTTGAACAAGTTTTAGTTGGGTTTGAACAGATTTTTGTTGGATTTGAACAGGATTTAGATACATTTGAACAGGTTTAGTTGGATTTCAACAGGTTGTAGTAGGTAGTGGTAGGTTCATCTTTGTAGCAAAAATCAAACCTAGTACCAAAAATGTGAAGTACTAAATGTGTTGAAGGGCCACATAAAACACTGCAAAGGGCCGCCGTTTGACATGTGTGGTGTAATATATGAAGTAGAAAATCATCTCTAAAAACGTTAATTTATTCATTGTCCTGTTGCTACCAGTCAATCCCAACAGCATATTTCTTCGCTGAACACTTCCTCCTCTGTATTCGGTGTTGTTTTGGAGGGACATGCTGCCGTACAGGGCTCTCTGAAGGCCCTCTAATTAAATGCACCACTGGCTCTGACTCAGAGACACAGGGAGGACGAGGCTCTGCGCTGAATGGTAATGGTTGTTGTTTGTTGTGTTCTGATTGGTTTGTAACACACTCAGATAAAAAGGCTTAGTCACTGTGGTTAGTCATCTGAGGCCACTGTGGGACTTCAGAGCAAACCAAAGCCCTGTCTGAAACTCAATTCGACAATTCAACTTAAAGGATAGTAATGTATGTATTATGAATATCGAACGCAATGAAGAAAGGGAACTGAGTTTTTGATTCAAAATGACCAGATGCTAGACTTTTGCAGTTGTTTGACATAGACTCAGATATGGATTTTCTATTCTAGCTTGATCATAATACATTACCTTTTGGATATAGTTGGAAGCAAATGAAGCCAAGTTGAAAAGTTACTGCCATCTTTTGGAATTTGAGATTTTTGTTGTAACTTAATTACACTACACTACTTAGAACTGGGTGATAACTCCATTTTGTACTGGTTTGTCTACAGCTTATAGTTACAGGAGCTGTGTGGTTTGTTCAGAATCAGTTTGGATTTGTAAACTCTGAGATGTAGCTCTTAAGTTATTTATTGTTGTGTATTTATTTGAGCATTGAATGGTTTGACCTTGGCAAGTGCAATAGGACAATATTAGACCATGTTAGGATTTGATGACCTGGCAATCTGAAGAGATTACTGTATTTCACTACAGTGCATGAAGGTTGCTGACTTTTCCCACTTTGTTGTTTAAAATTTCTTTTCCAATACCATTGTTTATATTCCTATTCAGTGTTCTAGTAACCCTCGAGAGGTTCAAAGAAAACACAGCTTTTTCCCTTTTCCACATTGTCACTCAATCTTTGAAGTTCAGTAACCAAAGTTGAGGCAAGGCTTATATATTTCACTCTCGGCAATGTATTTGTCACCACTGAATGTTACAGACCAGCAAAGTGCTTAAACCTTTTTTCAAAACGTTTTTATAAAGGTCTGCACTTGGGATACACCGATCAGACCAGATCCAGACAAAAACCATCAGGTCTTGGGGGAAGATGACAGGATGGAGCAAGTCAAATCAGCAGTGTGTAAATTTACTTTTATTATAAACTACTCACTTGTTATTGGGAGGCGCCGTCACGTGCAGAATAGCGTCAGTAAAAGTGTGATATATCCACCCGCTTTGTCCACAGTTGTTATTTACTGTTGTTCAGATGCAGCTTCTTGTTAGCAGCGAGCTAAAGGAAAGCTACCTGTTTGTACTTTACACTTTACCAGCGTTTCACTGCCCCTCAGCGTTACCACTGAGCCTCACGAAGAAAACTGCTGTCTTCATTCATAAATATGATTGACATTAGTGAGGTTTGATGAAAAGCTGCTGTTATAAGACGCATTTTATTCGTTTTTATTGTAAAAAACAGTAAAACTACAATCCCTAAAAATCCATGAGCTGGTTTATTATTTATCTTTCCTTTGGTTTGATCAGTGCTAACCTCTGGATTATATACTACCATAAGAAGCATGAATAAAATGAATCATAAATAAAATGAATTACTCTTTTCTAAATTGATATTGTATGTCTATATAATGGTAAAAGAGCTGGTCTTTACTTTACTTTTTTATTTGGACAATTTACTTATTTATTTACCATAAAATCTAATAATAACCCAATCTCTATAATGGGTCAAGTGACAAATACAAGGGTCTTTTTTTAAATATGATATATATTAAAATACCAATTGTATCAAATCGGTATCTGATACCTGCAGATACTTAAAGCACCTGAATGGGGATTGGGATTGGGACTAAAAAAGCTGACAATTAGCAGCACATGGCTTTATATATTGTTGAACGTTGTCCCCTGGAACGCTTAACATTGGAGAAAATATTGCACCCAGCTTTACTACTAGTTCAATAGAAAACTGCTGGGCCAATGGACTATGATTATGAGTAATTTGCTGACAGAGATTAATTTTAGTCTTTGAGGAAGCCATTTTGTGGGAAACAGGGAAAAGAGTGGTTTTGAGGAACAGGCAGTAACTTTCTCAGTTATCCCCCGCTTCACTGAGACGCTTTGTATCACAGCGACACCGCATTATTTTTCTGCTGACGGTCCATTATGAAACACAGGCAAAAGAGGAACAGCCTCGGAGTACTCTAAAGACTGAAGGGAAAACGCTGCGGTGGAAATTCTGGACAACTTTACAAGTCAAGTTGGCACATTTTTTCTCTTTTTCCTACAATTACTTTTCCCCTTTAATAAGTATTTAAGATTTATTCTGTACGATAGCTCTACCGTATGGATAATTAATGGCTGTCTTGTATTACTTTGAAATTTTGTGTGTTTTCAGCACTCCGCTCAGACTAATGTTGCATTTATGTTGTCATGTTACAGTAAAAAATAAAAATGTTATTCTGTGAGCAAACCTTTTTGAATGGTATTTTGCATTGATTGCACATGAACATAACGCTGTCTGAAAAATGCATTTGTAACTTGGCAACTGTGCTTCTCAAATAGCACTTGTTAAGACCATAAGCTAGGGTAGACGGAGCAGAAATGCATGGGTATGGCTCTTCGTGTTTTTCTGATGTGTGTAGGAGGTACTCTGTGCTGCTGTCTAGCTCTGGAGCATGCTCAGGCGTTTGTCTTATCTTACTCAGAAAAAGCTGTTTACATGCAGGAAGCTTAAATATCTATTATCCAGGTGTGTTACTCTGATTATTTTGCTGTCTAGCATCCTAACATAGTTCTCAAACTGTGGTATGAGGACCACTGAATGTACTCTTTCTTAAGTGGTACTTAAGAGTCTCAGAAGTTGTGTATTTTGATTAAAATTTTGATTAAAATTTGATATCAGTAAATATCAGTAAATCAGTTATTTTGTTCTTGGACCTTTATTATAAACACTGATAAAGTTTAGCCCTGGCTTTAATCCTGGTTTAGTCTTTGAGCTGTTTAAATGCAGTAAAGTTGGCAAAACAGCCTTTTGATGGGTGTGTCAATTTAGTAAAGTTCTTCAATGTAGGTAAAAGTATATATTAAAGATTAGTTAGATCATTTTTTTATTTGTTTTAGGAAGTGGGTCTCAGAGCATGTTCTGTGGCTCTCAGATTTGTATGGCAGGATTTACACTTATCCAAGCCAACCCCACCCAAACCTGCAAGAGTGAACACAGCCTTAGTCTGCCACTGAACCACAGTGAACAGAGGAAAATGTCTGAATTTATGTGTTGAATGTCTGTATTGAGTAGAAGTGTGATAAAAGAAACTCTTCTTTAATGTAGAAGCCACAAATCAATCTTGGGCATTTATTGAAATGTATTATTGAGCTGACAGATGAATGTTTGAGCAAAACAGCTAAGCATGCATAAGGGGTATTAGTTTCATATATAGTCATGACCTTAAATAATTGGTATTATCATTTTGGACATAGTCATGCAGACCTTATTACACTACATATTCTGTATACACAGGCTATTCTCAGCTGTAGTAGACATAATGAAGAAACAGTATTGAGAAAAATCCCAATTTTCTTTCAGTGCTGTCTGGTTCAGTCTCATGTACCTCTCTGGTGCACCTATCTGCCTTATTTTTAGCCTCAGACCACCCCCTCCCTTCCTCTCCCCCTTCTCTGACCTACATCACAGCGTGAATAACAGCAGAAAAAAGAAAGCAGAGGAAAAGATGGAGAGACTGAAGCTGAGAGCAGACCCAGACCTGGCTCTGACAGGTGAACCTCAGCCGAGAGACGAATGAGGAAAAATAATGACAAGTAGAGCTGATATCACAGTGACATGAGAGTACAGATATTATATCAAATTGAATTTCCAGCTCACCTGAATAATATGGTTTGGAGAGGAAATACTGCTGCTGTAGGTTAATGTCAGACAGATCCAAACCAAATGAGGTTTTGATCTAAAGTCCAACCGCCTAACACAACTGCACAAAATGTATCTATGTATATGTATTTATTTTATTAACATCTTCAAAAAAACAACCAATACACCACTGACACTGCATGTACAAGGTAAATGTAGTTATAGTCAGTGATGCCAATACAACTCAAATCAGTGACTGCTTTTGGAGAAAATGTAATCTTTTTTTTTTTTTTCCAGATATGTCTAGTAGTTTGATCATTGCTTTTCTCGCTCACGGCCAAGTGAGTCAGTCTTTGTACAGCACCACTTCTATCTTTGACTGTGCAATTGCTCTACTGGATGAGCTTGTTGAGCGAAAAAACAAAACAACTCTGTTAGTCAATTACATGCATTATACAAATGCATGGTTTGTAAAAGAGAAACCGTGAGCCTCTTCAAAGCTGGAGTGAATCTATATGAGTCTAGCCTTTGGAAATGTGATGCTCGTAAGTGTAGTATATAGTCTCTTAAGTGATATAAAATCTGCAAAGAACATAAAAACACTATCAAGGAGGGCATTTTCCAGGACTTTCAGGAGGTGTGGAAATCCTTGTGCCTCTTGGAGTACTACTTTGTTTAGTAATATGTTTCCTCCTCTCCACCTGTTTTTACTTACTCATGGTTTACTTTCTATACTACGAAGCTGGATTAGAAGGTTAGTGAGGTAACTTCAGCTGGTTCAATTTCTAGTGAGGTAGATCTTTATGGAAACTTACGCTGAATGGCTAACCTGCTCCAGAGCGGCATAAGTTGCTGGTAGAGGACGAGTCACAGCTTTTTGACCAATCAGGGATGAGAAACAGGCTATTGGGGTCAAGGAGGAAAAAGATGCTGTGTAATATAAGTATTGACTTATTAAAAAATGTGAATTGCATTGTTTTTTGTGGACTTGTACACCACACCACTTACATATTATCAGTGCAACTATCTAAAAGTCTCTAGGAAAATTGTTGGTCATCCAAAGATTTCTTTAAAGCAGACATATCAAAAGTTCAGCCCAGGAGATTATTTATAGCCCAGCTTTGATGATAAAATGTAAAGTATATGGCACAACAGCGGTCTATTACAGAATCCAAAATTCTGAAATCAAACAGGTTCTTAGCACATTATCATTTCTCTTTAGCTTGGTCTTGCTGGACCACTGTGTGACCTTTTCTGGTTTTGGATGTGACATTTTTCAATTAAATTCTGTCATGGTGACGGAGGAGAGAAAGATTGGATTGTGAGGGCCGCCGCTCAGATTATGTTGGCCTTATTTGCCAAGTGTCTGTTGCCCAAGTCACTAAGACACTTTTAGACACAATGAGTACAAGTAATCAGGACATGAACATAGAGAAAGTCAAAGTCTGCATCATGAAACTTGTAGAGTATGTGCCTTGAAGCAGAAGTTTGGTGAACAAAAAATATCAGGATGGACTGCTTCCAAGTGTTTCCATGGCCCAGAATTCTAAATGGTGATGGTATTGTTTAACCAATTGCCTTCTTAAGATCACTCTCCATGTAACACATTCATTTATTCTAGCTCTGTTTGTCTCTTTTGTTTGTAGATATCGACGAGTGCGCGACCCAGATGCATTATTGTCAGTCCAACACAGTCTGCATCAATTTGCCTGGAAGCCATCGCTGCGACTGTCTCTCAGGATTCACCCGAGTCGACGAGTTTTCCTGCACTGGTAGGACCTGAAATCCTTTCTACTACATGAGTGTGGTTGTTCATGTATATGCAGAGGTCTGTCTCAACAATCAGGTCATTCTCTTATTGTCGACAGTTTGTGGATCATCTAGTATTACTGTCAGACTGGTCATGTTGGTACAGCACAGTCCTACATCTTTGTGACTCACTTTTTAATCAGCGACGAATGAGGTATTTGCACTATAAAGATGCAGGCAGACTGATGAAACCTGCTCCTGTCTTCTCAAAGGTTGGATAAATCAGCATCAAATCAAAAAGAATGAGTAATAGCATCTATTCCAGTTATAATGGCCGTCAGGAGTAAATATCCTGATTAAATTTAACACACTTAGCTCTTGACCTTCTCAAGGCTGAATGTCAAGGTAGAGAGGTAAATATAAACTCAACTTCTGACCAACAATGCAGTGTCTTTCAATAGCTACAGATTATAATGCTTTAGGCTGGTTGTTTTCTTATTGTAGCTTCAATGCATAGCTTGTTTTCTGTTGTGATTTTGAGGATGCAAGAAAATTTGACAGGCGCCAAGAAGTACGCAGCAGCCATGGCAGGGAAAAAAAGCTATTAGTTGACTCAATAAGAATTAGGAAAGTCTGGATTTTCCCTAATCCACAAAAGAAAAGTTTCCTTTTATGAAGTGGTCACTATATACATGGGCATTACCTGACTCTGCTCATCCTTCCTGCAAAGAAAGATTGAATAGGTGTATTTCTTCTTCCAGAGAGGTAAATTAATATATCTGGATGTATTTGAGAACAAGTTCAATCGTAAGTATGCTTCCATTATGCATTGGGTATGCCTCATTGAGAGAGGGTCAGTGAAAAAGCGGTGTGTTAGCTGTGTTCTGTGAGTAATGATAGCGGAGTTGTATTCAGCCATGATTTGACACATCGAAAAACAACACCGCCGTTAATTAACCATTGTAGGAGCTGGTCAGGATTAAGCCAGATAGTTTTTTCATAAATTCAGCCTCGGATTTAATTGGATCGGCCATGCTTTCAATTTACACCACGCTCCACAACAGAATGTGCAAATGCCTGGGTCAGAGTTGATTTACACAAGTTTCATAAATGAGGCTCCTGATAAACATCTTATGGTTTCATCAATTAGAGAAAACAAACAAAAAAACCCAAACATTTAATTCACTGTCTGCAATGCACTAAACATTAGCATAAAAGAGTGTTACCTGAAATTAATCCAAATCCAAACTATGTGCTTAAAGACTGTATAGACGAAATATGTACTGGTCTGCACATAAAAAACAAGGGTTAAGAAAAAAATTCAGTTGTTTTTGTATTTTAACTTGACTCGGACAATAATGTACATTTCACAATATAAGACTAACAACAATATAAGACAACAAACGTGTGTTGAAGAATACTAAAGTGGCTCGAGAACTTGAGTTGGTTGTGGCATACAGGGTTTTCAGTTTGAAGGAGTCATATTGGCATGTTTTCTCCAGAGTGGATGGCTGTGCTCGGTGTGTTCCTCTGCAGAGCTCTTTAATTAGCCCTGAGTTGACACCTGAGCAGGACAGGGGCTGTGCACAATCAGTCTATTCTGCAGCGTATAAACTGTGCAGTTTGTGACCAAGACAGAACACTGCATCCAAGAGCCACTGTGTACCTGTGGAATAAAATAAATCTTCTTAAAGGTCCTATATTATACTATTTTGAACATTATACAGTGTATTTTGGATACATTTAGGTTACCATATCACGTTTTGCAACATGAAAAATACAATATTTATCTTATACAAGCGGTTTGGATGAGCTCTCATCATGAGTCCAAAGTGAACGGTCTGATTTGGCGCTGTCATTTTAAGACTCAGCTCTTCCGTGTTGGCTCCGCCCACTCATGACGTCATGCTAGCGCTGCGCTGGAAACAGACTGAAGTAAACACGGTACATCGTAGTAATAACTTTTTCAACAATGGCTTTGAGAGTAACTGAGCCGTATATCTTCGACCCAGAGTCTGACTCTGAGTTCAAAGAACATGAGCAAACACAAAAACCTCGAAGTAAATGAGAAACTATTTATTGTGTATGTTTCTATGGTGTAGCCTGTAGCATAGCGCGTGTTAACTGCTTCTGTTTATAGGTGCACATGTGGAAATGACCGTACAATGCCTACTGAAGTTGAGAATGTATGCTGCCTGGAGACTCCTAAGGAGCTGTTGTGCAGTGTATTGAAAGTAAAGTAAAAGTATTAACAGTAAGTAAGCTAACACAGTAGCAGCGATGCTTCTCTGTGTCTGAGCTGCAGAGCACGGCACTTGTTGACAGTTCAGGAGAGAGTGTGGAGGAGCACTTCCTGGAGAGGAGTGGTTTATTTCACATATTGACGTCATTGCGTGAAACAGCTCGTTGAAAGGACTGTAGCTCAAACTAAATAAATTATTTAAACATGCGCGAATGAAACAAAACACAACTTTGGGTATGTGTTAGAGGCAGAAACAACGTTAGAACATGGTTAAAAGCTCAGAAAAGTCGATTTAGCATAATATGGGACCTTTAAATGTAAATTGTTGCATTGTTGTTTTCAACTGTAAAAAATATGAAGTCATCATAAAAGACATGCTATGGTGCATACATACAGCACCATTCTAAAGATAAAAAAAAGTTACCCACAAGCGGAGATAATGGCCCTTGTCTCCCCTTGTGTCTGCAAGCGCCACCTTCACAGTAATCTCAAATGTGTCTCCAAAGCCCGTAACCATATTGTAACCCAAATATTGGGCATATCACGGCCACTCCTGAAAACCTTTTGAAAAGTTATGAAAAACTTTGGTTGAGACAGGTTTCAATTTTATGTTAACAGAGTTTGAGTCCATCAAATAGACAATGTAGGAGGAGAAAGTTAAATTATGATGGTTAACAGCCACACTGGACACTTTATGTAACATTTGGACTGCCTTCTGTGAGCCATGGTCACTCTAACCGAGACTGATAAGCTCATTCAGTCACTACCTTTCACTGCTGTTTACACTTTGCACTGGCTTGGTCTCACCGACTCTAGTTATGTGCCCTATGTTGTATTTATTTTTTGTAGATGACACTTTTTTCATTTTTTTTAAATATAAAATGCCTTTACTTGTGTTTTATTCTTAAAACTATTTACTGCTATTGTTATAGTATGCACCAAGGGAAAGAAAGTAACAAAATTTCAATTATCTGTATTTGCTGAACATGTAGTAGAATTGACAATAAAGTTTACTTGACTAAAAAAGGGGTGGTCACATGTTAAATTCAAAATAGCCACCTTCCTGTGTGTGACAGGGCATGGTCCTCATTGAGTTTTTTGCTGAAGATCCCATGCTGGACGTGTGTACCAAATTTCAATGGGCTAAGACAAACAACATTTTTCTTCCTCATTACAAGCTTGCTACAGCCAAACCCGATAAGACATCAAATAACAATGGATAGCTTTTGTTGGCACGTGTCTAGGTGATTCTGACCAGATTTAGAGCCTTTTGAATGAAAACCATTGGAGGAGATAGATTTTGAATGTGGGGTGCAATTTTGGGCGTTGCATGTTCCACCCAAAATGGTGGACTTCCTGTTGGGTTTGGAGTGGAGCCATAGTAATATTTTAGTTTGCCTCAATGTGAGGAATGACTACTCTACCCTACTTTCACTTCCATTGGCATAATGTATTTTCACTTTTCCAGGGTGCACTGTCGCCACCTTTTTATTGGTTTGTATGGGACCGCCAAAATAAATAAATTTTCCACGATCCTGAATTTTGGGCAAAATTTGGTGAGTTTTAAGCATGTTCAGGGGGTCTAATTAGTGCTTAAAGCGCAGATGAAAAAGTTGTGGGACCGGTGGCAGAGCCAGATGTGAGGCTATGCTCTAGGATCAGTTGCAGGACTAACCTTGCAGCTGGCTTTGGGGCCAACTATGGGACTGTCTGTTGGGCAGGTTGTGTGACGAGCTGTGAGGCTGACTGTGGGACCATCAACAAGACTGTGAAACTGCTTCTAGGGCTGACTATGGAACTTGTTGGACTGTTGATAGGACTGGAATGTCTATTGGGATGATTATGTGACCAGCTGTGAGGCAGACTATAGGACAGTTGATATGACTGGCTGGTGGGAATGCTGTTGGACCAGTGGGACTGTGGGGCTGGTTGTGTTACCTGGCTGTGAGACCGTCGATAGAACCTGCTCTGGGACTGACTGTGGGACTTGTAGCACCATTGATAGGACTGGCTGCGGTACCAGCTGTGGAAGTGCCTGAAGGACTGGCAATAGGACCGACTTTGGGACAGGCTGTTGGGCATGCTGTTGGGCCAACTATGGGAATGTCTGTTTGGATTGTTGTGGGACTGCGTGACTTTCAATTGGACCGGCTGTGAAACCTGCTCTGGGACTGACCAGCTGTAGGATTGGTTGTAGGAACATCTATAGGGCTGTCTTTGAGACCTGCTGCGGAACAGCACTGGGCATAGAACACACATTAAAAAGACAAGTGAAAAAGACAAATTGTTATTTTTCCTAAAGCTTCTGGCCTAACTAATGTGGCTTAACTTGTATACAGTATCAAAAATATCTATGATTTCACAAGACCCACATTTGTGTATTGCTACTACTTTTTCTTTTCGCAACCTTAAGTGAAGTAAGAAAAGAGGCCACACACTACACACAGAAAGCTCCTTTCAGGTTCCTCAATGCAGTCCAAACGCAAAACAATCATGACTAGTGATGACTAGACAGGAGCAGAAGAACAGGAAGTAATGTCCACAACTGATACCTCATTACACAGGCTTGTCGACACAGACCTCTCTCTAAATAGTGCACAGACTTATTAAGGAACAGGAGGAGCAGACGCCTGTGTGGCTGTGGGCCACTCCCAAAACCTACAAACCTCTTAACAATTTGGCTGCTGCCACGAACAGAACAATGCCTGGACCCAGCTTGTGCAAAGGCTCCCCTGACTCCTGGGGTGGGGGCAAGGGGCCCAAACTCTATGACCTATTTGTCATATATGTCAACCCACCAGTATTTCAACATTCCCATGTCAACCCTGTTAACTCTTGAAATAATGAGTGAGGAGGCAGGGGCAGTTTACATTCCTGTATATATCCTCGAAGTAGAACACAATGGAGTAATAAACTGTAAACCAAACAAAAGACAAAAGTCTGACCCATATTTTTGGGGTAATTTGTCACAATTTCACTTTTCCAACAAAATCAACAGTTAGATTTTACTGTTATGCCATTTACTAACTTAAAATGTATTTTACATAAAAATAATTTCAGCTGTCACTAGTAATAATACTCACTTATTTGTGTTGTGCACAGTTGTGTTGCTTCTTAGGCGAGGATAGGCTGGTACTGAAAAGGGCAATGTTGAGATGGTGATGGTGTAAATTCTGTTGCAGAAATCTCATTAATGTTGTAAGGTTAAATCTCTGTCGTCTAAAAGCTTACCTATAGTGGTGTAAAGAATAGTTTGCCCTCTTCCTGATTTCTTATTTTTTTGCCTGTTTGTCAAACTTAAATGTTTCAGATCATCAAACAAATATTAGACAAAGACAACTCGAGTAAACACAAAATGCAGTTTTTATGTGATTATTCTATTTATTAACGGAAAAAAGCTATACAAACCTACCCAGACCTATGTTAGAAAGTAGTTCCCCCCCTTGTTAAATCATAAATTAACAGATGAGAAACAAACAGATGAGAAACAAAGTGTCTGGCCTACCAAAATCACCCCAAGAACACAGCATAATTGATAAATGACAGTAGCTGGACAGGAAACAAGGTGAGAGAGAATGGGGAATGACATTGGGCAAATGACCCGACCTAGGCTTAAGGTTATCTTCTATTTAAATTTAACATGTTAAGGCCTTAGCTTCTTAGCATTTTTGCTCCATCTGCTAATGGTGAACAACAGCAACAGACTTGATTAGAACTGAAGTCCATAATGACAAGTTTTTACTCCAGTTCTCAAGTGGTTGTGTGTGCTCTTATAAATGAATGGGATCTATGGTATAGTATATTACAGTATAGCTTTAGGACTGAGCAATGCTGGTCAGTGGGAAGTAAGATTGCAGACAACCGGACGATGCACTGATTGTGGTTTCAATTGATTTCTCTGCTGTGAACGAAGCACAGAGAAACAGCAGGATCATCTGAAGCCTCTCCCCAAAACAACAATTGATGAAAAGCCAACAATGGGATGTGATTTCAGAGCCAGAGTACTCTCTGTTCATACTTTACTCCTCCTTAAGCGTGGCCCTTTCTGTTACCATTTCAATCTCCAAGTTTTTCCTGATTCAGAGAACAGTTAGAAGTATCTTCCACAGAGAAGGAAATGAAATTATGCCAAGAAATTGCAAGTTGTCAGTCATCTGTGGGTGGGACATTCTCCCAACGTAATCTGATGATTGAAAATGCCAGTCTTCATTTCCAGGTTTGGGCTTGTAGTTTTTTTCATTATAGAGCACGCAATGTATTGTAACTGTTTTAATGTAAATTTTTGTCTGACATACTGAAAATCTGGAGTGTTGTTTTTGGCTTTTTTGTTGACATCTGGTGGGGTGTGCAGAATGCAGATCCACACCTTACACTCCTCCTTTTTAGATGCCCCACCCTGCAGGGATCTGTGATTGTATATGAACAAACCCAGTGGAAATAGGGGTGATTCAAAAATTTATAGCAAAAACAACTTTGCTTTTGTTTTCTTAAAGTAACCCTTCATAACTGCCAGTAGCACCATGTAACTTTTAGCCCCAAAATACATATTCTCACAATCGCTTAATGGTTCGTAGACACCAGATCGGTAGAATCATGCCTATCTCACTGGCACAATACCCTCAGCTGGACAAATATTAATTAAATATGCTGTAATTGTAAAAAGACATGTGAGTGACATACTCTTTGCAGCTCAAATTGAGGGAGCAGAAACTGGCCAATTCACTGGATCCTAGCAGAGTCGTATTTATACAAAATACTTTATAACGTAAATGAAATTACCTAACGTTTCTGAAGACTTTTATTTATTTATTTTTAATTGCAAATGATGTCAATAAAACGCCACTGTTTTAACCACCCAGAGTTTGTAGAGGGGTCTGTGGTTACCTTTTTCTTCCTTCTGCACTAAACAACAAGGCCTGCAAATGTGTGGAGACGTTAAACTTTTTGGTTTGCGGTTAGGTCAATGATTTATGGCCATCTCCAACTGCAGCAACTGATAAAGACCCATAAAGACTATTGAGATTATGCACTAGACTCTAGGTTCTCAACTTGTGGTACGAGGTCCACTGATGTTACACAAGCAAGTTGTTCCAATATAAATATTAAATAAAACTGGGGTGCAGAGTGGTTAGTGCTCCTGCATCACAGCAAAAAGATCATGCCTTTCTGTGAGGACTCCCTTCCACTGCCCAATGACATGCATGTATAGGTCAATCTGCAAATCTAAAGTAGCAAATGAATGTGAGAGTGAATGATTGTCTGTCTGTGTCAAAATGTCAGCCCTGCAACTAACTGGCAATTGTCCAGGGTTTAGCCGCCTCAGGCCCAAAGCTGCTGGGATAGGCTCTAGTCACCTGTGGCCCTAACAGGAAAAAGTGGAAGAAAATCAATGAATAAATGTTAAATACATTAAACATGCAGTTACAAAATATAGACCAGTGTGTTTTTACTGCAATGATAATGTAGTTGTGTTGCACTTGCTTTGAACTATTACACTTCAAAATTATGATCCATGTATGTTTGGAGCTGATACCCTCTTGTGCTTCAAATATAGAAAACTCTTCTTGCTTTTTATTAACACACAGTGTTTTCCGAGATATCAAATGCAGATAAATATTTAATGAGCTTGGGCTGTTTTTCTGCAGAGTGAGCACAAAACACTGGTGATTTCCCAGCGCAAGGTCATCAGGGACACGGCTCGGCGGATACAGCTCATCTGCCGTAGGTAATTGTAAGAACCATGCCCCCCGCTGTGAGCTTATCTCATGATCGTAGTGTTTTAGAGAACAGTGTGGTGCATTAGGAAGCCACAGATAAAGCTGGGGAATGAGGTGGAAGGTCCCGCTGTTTCTCTCAAAAATGCTTGATGCCGGGGTCAGAGCTGGCCGTGGATACAGCACTTTTACAGCCAGGTTTATATTAACTCTTGTATGTTTTGAGGCATTACACACAGTGGCAATATGGACCATCTTAAAACTTAGACACTGAGACCAGTTTGGAAGATGAATAATTTATCCTTTATCTGCATTGTTATGTAAGATCAAATCAGCCTCATTTCCACTGGAGGCCATTGGTCTCCCTTTGGCTGTGGTTCTAGGAGTGAGGCATAGTTACTATAAAATGGAGCTAAACACTGCAGTATGTTAATTGAAGAAGAAACAAAGCTAATACTAAGCTAATTGTTACAAGTCAAAGCTACAGCTCTTGTTTCATGAATAAAAACATTGCATTGCATACTCTGTCTGCTTTGCGTTAAACTCAAGCAGAACTTGTGACAATGACCTCAAACAGGAAACAATCTTCTACTGTTTGCAGAATACAGCTGTACCTCTACCCTCTCGTATCGCTACAAAAGAAGAACTTAGACTCTTCTTTTCTAATTAATGGCAACACCTCTGAGTGTTTGCTTCAAGTATAGCCCTATTTGTATGTAATATCCACACAACTTGTCCTTGTGTGTTTAATCCCGCGCAAATCTGCCATGTCCATAATTTGAAAAGTAATCCCCTGCAAATTACCTACCAAAGGTCTGTGCGAATACTAGTCCTATGCAAACACCCATCTCTGTGTGTCGTGTATTTTTAGCGGCCTTTCTACGTGATAGTCTGGACTTTCGAACCAAATGCAGGAAGCGACAGACTAGAAAACACAGTAAGAAGATTGAATGGATGCGGGAAACGATGTAAATTTATACTGGTCAGGTTTAAAATACATAAGACACACAGATGATGTTGTTTTATGTTTTGTATGGGTCTCATTTTTTTGCTACATTATGGCAGGTGCCTCCTGTGCAGCCATGGCTATTTGTATTAAGTCTATACAATAACCAGACAGGAGTAGGGCCTATAGAGCTGCTCAAGTAGCTCAAGTAACCCTTTCACTCATTAAAAGACCATAAAAACAGCATAAGCAAAAGCTAAGCAAAAGTATAATATAAATAGCTCTTGTGTGGACTTTTTGGCCGCCAGTGTGATTGTCAGATATGTTGTCATATCCAAAGATTAGTAAAATTGAGTAAATCGCAGATGCCACAAAACATTTCTTAATTGCGTAATTTCTTAATTACAGAGATCCAAGGGTAATACTAATCCTGTATGAACGGGGCTTATTGTATCTGCCATAAAAATACAACTTGGCAGATGCCACTCTCCTGCCACAGCACAAAGAAAACACAACCCTCTTTAGAACAAATCTGTTCTGTACCACAATTTATTTTCTAACATATGATATTTGATATCTGCATCATATGTCACAAAAATACCAAGTCCCTATATTTTAAGGGGTTTTAATCAATAATCCAAAACTAGGACTATTAAAGACTAAACCAAGGATTAAACTTGGGCTAAACCAATGACCCAGCCAGGTGTAAACCTAAGAATGAATAGGACAAAAACCATGACTTAACCAGGATCAAACCAGTTTACTGAGCTCTCTAGACTAAACCAGCTTACAGCTTGTAAATGTCTGCATTATTAACACTAGCTCAGACTGAAGCGTAGCATTTAAAAACAAGTACTTCTCATTAAGGCCAAAGCCTGTCACCCACTCCGTTTACTTCATAGACTCTCATTTCAAAAGGTGCGCTGTTGTAAAGGCAGGAAACAGATAACGCAATTCATTACAAGGCTGCGCAACACACAGCTCAAGGCCGTAAAGATGCTTATGGTGCAGTTTGCATTAATGAAAGCATGTTCCATTAATGTGCGGCGTCAGTAAACATCCATCGTACAATCGTAGGGTTATTAATATTCCACATGTTCATACAGCAGTGTTATGTATCAGTGCAGAAAAAGACATGGAAAACCACTATTAAGAGGCTAAATATAAACATGGCTGCCTCTGAGCTGATTACGAATGCATTAAAGGGTGTTATATGTGAATAAGCATTAGCATAATTACTCTTGTACTGTAGCTGTAATTCAAGAAACAGCTGCTGTTAAAATTTATTGTAGTTATTGCAACAGTATCTTCTGGTTGTTTTTTAAGAGAGTGTATAAATCCATTTGCAACAATTAAAATACCTCAAATGAATTACATTTCCATCTGGTGTTGCCTTAAAAGTGTATTGGGTGAAAACTAAGAAAAAAATGATATGAAAAAACATGATTTCTGCAGTGCATAGTCACAACAAAAAGGTTTAGTGGTCTGTGACCTTAGTAGTAAATTAAGTCATAAATAAGTAAAATAGTCCGTTTGTTCAATTTCCTTTCATCTAAATGTGCTATCAACATTTGGAATACGTCTTTCTTTGCTAAAGGTAACCAAGACAAGCTTTTTAAGGCTGTACTCTGATGTTCCATTGGGGGCATTGAATTTATGTTAAAAAGTATGAGTCTGGTCTAAATCCAAGGCTAGAATCCTGGGTCATGAGCGTCTTTTGGAACAGGCTTCAAGTGGCTGAGCTCTGCCTCAGTTTTGATTTTTTTTTTTTTCTTTAAATAAAATATTGTACTTTTAATGTAAAAGCTTTTTTTCAAGTTCTGTTATAGGAAATTATGTATAACTTAATATTCGACCACTGCATTGTTAATAAAATGAAAAACCAAGCAGGTTATTTTTAGAACAGTCTGATGGTGGTGCGAGTCTAATACGGATCCATGGCTCATGAAAGAAGGACAAAAACATCTGTGGTGCTGAATAGTTATTTATTTTATCATATGTGAAACGTTTGAGCTCAGCTAGTATTATGCACATTGAAACTGCACTGTGCAAAAAAAAAAAATGAACTGTGCAAATAATGAGGCAAATGTTATCAAAATAACACATTTTCTATGAATAAAGCAGACTGGGAAACAGCCATCTAAAGCAATGAACGGCCTTGGACCTTCCTATATGTGTGAGCTCAGCAGTCTGCATGTCACCATCTGTCGGAGATCCTTTGGTAGCTGGCCCAGGACTCTGGAATACTATTTCCCTCCATTTAACGTACCATCACTGACCTGCCTCTGTTGAAACCTAAAGTCTCACTTCAGATCAATTCAGAACATCTTTTCACACTTAGTAGCACTGTGGCACTTTAAAACAACTTCTGTTTTATGTATTTTACTGAGGTATTTGGATTGTATTTCTTTATGCATACTATTTTTAATCTAGTTTGTATTTGAAGTGTGAAAATGATACAGTTATTTAAGGTTTTCTGGTTTTAGATAGAGAAGAACTTCCTTAAGAAAAAAGGGAGGAGGATTTGCATCTCTTGATGCAGACACATTACTCACACCAGTTTTACAGAATGACCTTGAAGCATCTGCTATATTGCTAAGATCAGCTGTATACGGTTGGATTAATCGACTTCAAGGGTCAAAATAAATGTGCCTTTTTGTAAAGTCTGTATTGCGCTACAACAAATTCAATAAAAAGCCAGGCCTTGTGGGTTAAATGCTTTGACAGATATCAATATGCTACACTTTCCCCTGAGACAAATATCCATGCAGCTGAGATCAAGGTGAGCACCAAGGCTACCACACAATGAATCTGCAAAAATAAAATTAAAAAAACGAAAAAGAAATCCTTGAAAAAATGCTGCGGTGCAGGGCTCATTTTATGGACCTGTCACTGCTCATTAAATCCCACATTACCAAAGTGTTCTGCTTGACATTAGCTGACGACGCGACGAATGGAGCTTAAAAGACAACGGCAGGAATTTATTATGCAAAGTTAAGATGAAAAATGAGGAGTTGCCTTTACTCTGAGACCCTCATTTCAAAGAGCGAACATCACTTACGAGAAGTTATGGTCCATTTGAAAGAAGGTACTGACTTGGAAAAAGGCCACGAACGGGATATAAACTAGTTTTTATGAAGCGACAGTCATAAAATCCAACACTTCATAAATAGTGAGTTGTCAATAATTAATACGCAGTCATGGGTGTGTTTTAGATTTGACAATGAAGTGTGTGATGATTGGATCCCATAACCTGGAGATAGGTGGTTAAAGACAGGTGCTTTGCCAAATCGCCTCCAGGTTTCCTTAAAAAAAAGTATCTGCCCTTTGCAAATGTTTTCAGTGGAATAATTTGAGATTGTTCTGTCTAAGAAACTATATGACCACTCAGGTTAGGTGTTAATCAGTCAGTTAATCTGATTAAAGGGTGCATAGGATGTCTACTAAACGAGTGCATACGTCCAAAAGCCAAAGTGTGAGCATGCACGCTTAGCCACTGAGCTTTCACTGTATTATCTGTAAGGTCAGATAAAAAAATCTTCATTTAATGCTCCATCCCTTTTCAGTGACATAGGGCATCCGTTATAGACCGACCCCTGTTAACATCCGCCCCGAATAGAGCTGCTGCAGGTGTCTCATTCCAACAATAAAGACAGCAATTTCCATCTCTCTGCAGTTATAGTCTTGTAAGGTTAAAGTGTCTGAGCGAGAGCAGTTAAATGACTGACCTGTCGTCTTTGTAAAACCCACTCAGCTCTAAGTGAAGTGTGACAGATGACCGTCTCTCCTGTTCCCTGATATAAATGTGCTGATGGTTCATTATCGTCATTAGTCGAGCGCAGGGGGGTCACCTCGATGTGTCCAGCGCTGACACTGAAACACTACTATAATCATCAGTAATTAGACCGAGCCGTGCTGCGGTTAACTCCAGGAGAAACACTGGGCCTGAAAGGCTGTCACTTCAGTAATGGCACCACATCAGTCAACACTGGTTTATGGTTTACTCTGAAGTGACGGGCTCAATTCATTCAAACTCCATAGTAAACACAGAATCAAGAATTTTTTTTTTTCTTTATTAGTCCTGTTTCCGTCAAATATAAAGTGCTTTAAAGCTAAAGACAGTGATCAGAGACAGACGACCTAAAAGACTTAATGTCTAAGATCTGAGGACATGTTTGGAGGTGTCCTGTGTGGCCTGTATCAAGATGTATTGAGATCTCTGTGAATGGGTCTGAATTGTGCTTCCTTACAGTCTCCAGGTAAATACCAGGTGTGTTTAGTGTATAGAGAAGTGCACAGACTTATTACTGTTGGCTCTTTTGTCAGTGCACTGACTGTTTACTGTGTCAGACGTGGGATGAACTTAAATCAGCTCTGGTTAACAACAAGCCATGAAAAAATTCACAAAACTGTTGGACACTCTGAATGCTCTATCCTTTCTTAATAGACATTACACTAACTATCTGCTTACGTTTTCTTCATTGATAATACAAAGGATTACAATACAATTCATGGCAGACTATGAATGCAACTGACTCCCCAGCTGTGTCTGCTGTAGTGTTTCTGTTTCTATCTGCAGTGTCCAGTATGGTATGACATGTAAAGGAAGGTGGTGCACTACAGGACATTCAATAATCTCAACAATAAAACTTAAAAGTGACAGCCATGGCCACACACTAACAACGCTCTCAAACAAATCACAAACCATTATTTCGATGTTTTAGGACACAGTGAAGATGAAGAAGAATTACTAAATAGTCAGAAGTCATGAAATCTGACAAAATAAACGACAGACAGAGGGTGGTTATGTGATTTTATGTGATGTCTTCAACACTCGGTGATATATAGTAGTGGTCGTTTTTTCTTTAGTTGAGTATTTACATAGACCAAGACCTATATATTGTCCATTGAATTATTTATGATTCAGCATCAGACCAGGACCAGGACTATTTAGCATTCATAGTTTAACACTAGCAAGATGCAGTCCAGCAGTGTTTATTTTAATTTATTGAGTTCTTCCTCAACATAAGCACAAGCTTGTGGGTTTTATGCCAGCGGTCATTACCAAGTTTTAAAAACACAGCCGTCAGAGTTTAGACCATTTCCCTGAATCAGCTTTATCTGAATATTTAATCACAAACTGCTGTTACTCGAACATTAACACTGCCCTGTTTTCACACTGTCTCCATATATCCCTGAACCAGAGCTGTTGACATTCAGCGGCTCAAAGACAGAGGGAGGAAAAGAAGAGCTAAATGGTTTCTCGTCTTTGCTTCGGGGGATTCTTCAGCAACACTCATTAATTAAGGCCAAATGTTTTAGTCATGGTTTCCACCGGAGCTTCTGCATGTTAATAAGAAAGAAGTGCCGCGGGCCTGTTCCACTGCTGTTTAAAGACACATCTCTAGACAAAATCAAAATTAGTATAAGCCACATCCCTGGCACAGTGTGGTACAGATAAACCAATGAAGTGGCTTGTGTTTCCACGGCGCTTTGTGCAGAGAGTGGTGTCTGTTACGTAAACAAAGGCATCACACTAGTTTACAGTAAATGTTATTGTCGTTTTCGCAAGACACGGGTAAAGGAAATTTGTTCCTCAGATTCAGCAGCGTGCCGTGTCTGTGGGGAAGAGTTCTTTAGCTCACAGGGAAGTAGCTGTGTTTTACCCTTCTGGCTTTGACGAGGGGTGAAGGGGTGTGAACAGTTAATATGTAGATTTCTGTCTGAGGGGAAGAGAGTGAACAGTTAATGTGTAGCCTTCTGTCTGAGGGTAAAGTGTGAGCAGTCTGAACAGAGGGGGCCGAGTTGTGCTTGTGTACAATAAATAAATCAGCATAACTTTAAAACTTAAATATATTGTCATTCATTAAAATAAAGAAGGGAATGAATCACTCTTTGTTGTGGTCTGTTGGCTGGAGGTATAGCATTAAGATGTTGCAATAATTGAATTATCGCTACATGACGCAAAATGCAGTGTCAAAAACAAAGCAGCAAAAATAATAATTTGCACTGTTTCTTGTTGTAATAATATGGTTTGTTACAAGAACATAAACTGTCTTGCACTTTTTTTTTTTAATAGTTTCTTTGTTTGTGTTCATCTCTGTTTCCCTCATGGATAAATAAGGTTTATTTTATCTTAACCATGCCAATTTATTAATTAATAACTTTTTTTTTTTTTGACACAAAATTGTAAAAAGACAGAGACGGTTGGAGTAATGTAAAACTCTAAAGCATCACATTGACTTATTCTCATTCTACTGCCAGCTATAAAAAAGGCCTTTAATTGCAATAAATGATGTAATTCAGTTAAAATAAAGATTAAGACAACGAGACTAATCGATATTTTACCATCCAGTCAAAGGCTAACCTCTCACTCTGCAGTCCTCTCAGTTTCTGGTTTCATGTGCAGATTTGATGCTGCGTCAGGTGGATGGCTGGATAAACCTCTTTGTGTTGCAGTTTTTGCAGATGCTAGCCATAGCTTCACTCAGACTCTGAGATCTGAACACCCACAGCTCATTTTCACAGAATCCAAACCTCCATCAGGGGCTCATTTACTTTGCGCGCACTCCTCAGTTTGGGAACTAACTTCTCTGCAGGACTTTTCTTTGTTAGATGAGTGTATTAAAAATAAATAAAATGAAATACTTGCAATTTATGTAAAATGTGATGTGTTCTGATGTCATTCCAATTGGTGAAATAATTTTCCATTTGATCATGGTGAGTCCTGGGTTTAATCTTAGTTTAGAACTGGTTTGGTTCTGGGTTTATCCCTGGCAGCAAGTCTTTTTGATTAATATTTTGTTTTCTTCTGGTTATTTTAAAGTTGAATCTTTGTTTAATCCTGTATAATCCCAGTTTAATTCTGATTTACTCTTAGTTCATTCATGTATTGGTTAAGTCCATGTTTAGTATTGGTTTACTTGAAATGATTCCTAGTTTATCTGTGGATTTGCATTTGTCACAAGTTTAATCCTAGTTCATTCTTGGTCTAGTACTGGTTTTATCTTTGATTTTGTGCATGATTTAGTGATGTTGTAGCTTTGTTCATGCTTATTTTGGTTCAAGTTAAGGTCTGGAATGTCATTTTGTCTTAGTGTAGTCCTGGTTTAGTCTTGGTTTAGTCTTGGTTGACACTCTGGGTGCATTCATACCAATCTTGTTTGGTCCGCTTTGTGTTCGCTCATGTTTTTTTGTTTTTGTCTGTGTGTGTGTCTGGAAGCAGAATTTTGCAAAAACTACAGCTCTGATTTGTGGGTTGGGGGTTAGGGAACATAGAGCTATTGAAAAATTAGGGCTGTGGGTACAGAGACACACTTCCATTTGACTTTTGTCAATAGAAAATAGAAACATTTCACAGTTACAGCTTGTTCAGTTGATTTTTCCTCAACAAACCATCCTTGATGAATGATTTGCAGACAGTTTGTCCACACAGCTCTGTTTCCAGTTGACAACCCTGCTGTCTCTTTATCAGTGTCTTTTTCTCTTTCTCAGAGCACGACGAATGCGCCAGCGGCCACAACTCCTGTGACGAGAATGCCATCTGCACCAACACCATTAAAGGCCACCTGTGCACCTGCAAACCGGGATACGTCGGCAACGGGACGCTGTGCAGAGGTCAGCCTTAAAGCTTGGTTGTGTTTGGCGAGCGCTGCACTCCTCTGGGTGTTGAGATTTTGAACATTTACATTCCTTAATTTATGTAACTTTACCTTGTTTGTACTGTATATTTTGCAATCTGCATGTTGGCTTAAAGGCAGCATAGAAAAAGTTGAATTTATCAGTGTGTCTAGGACAGTTCATTGGGTTAAGGTACAGCTGTCTCTCTGAAATTGATGTGAATGTGTCAGTGTTTCTTATGTGTAAGGTGACACAGCGGTTGATGTGGAGTGAATGGCTTTTATACAGCATAGAAAAGGGTTATTAAAACATCAAATTTTTAAAAAGGCCTTTTCCTCTGCATATGTAGAATAAATCAAAGAAATAATAACTATGTGTCTTCAAAAAAGGGGCATTAAAGCTTTGTTCAGACTATAGCTGCAGCAGATCCAGCCTCATGAGGCGACTACAACACGATTTCAAGACGTCCACACTACACAAATATCTCTAATCAGGAGTGCATTACTAAAGTAAGCAGCAACAGAGGATCACAGAATAATAATGGCATGAGTTAATGAAGTGACATGGAAATGATGTGACCCCAGTGCAAAAGAGGAGTTGAAAAGAAAAAGAAGAAAAAAGGCCACTATCAGTTGTTAGTGGTTTGGGTTGACAGTAGTTCAGGAGGAAGACCAGTTTCTTGAGATTTTTAATCAAGACTGGCCTGATTTATTTGCTTTATCTGCTTTATTGCATCATTTGGGTGATTGTGAAAACTGGATTTTATTACTGTAGCCTATACAATGTTTTATATACTTCTGCTCGGTTAGCGTGGTCTTGACCACAATATCAAATCTATCTCTCTCTAAAATCCCATCCCATCGCACACACTTCTGCTGATAGAAATTGATTGTGGCCTGTTTTTTCCACGAGTGTGCACCCCTCGACTACTGACTGCCACCTCCTCCTCGTCCTGGTGTCCTATGGATAAAAACAGGAAGGAAAATGGTGGAAACAGAGATGTATTGTGCAGACTGTGAGCTCAGAGCACTTTTGTCTAAGAGCAAAGCCACTTGAGAGTCGACTGATATCATTTTGAGGAATAAAAAGGGTCGTGCACTGAGAGTAAAGCTTTCAATTCCAGGTAGAAAATGCAATTGAGGGAAAAGAAGTAGAAAGGGTTTAATCATATTACACTATATTACATTCATTCAAATTAATTTCTAAATTTGTAGATGTAGTTTGTGACATAGTGGACTCTGGATTTTACATGAAGACCAGCAAGATTGAATTTTGATTGGACACATTTTTTACTTCAAATGCTCCAAGTCACAATATTTCTAGATAGATTTACAAAAAAAGACTGCCATGAGTTTGAGTACCAAATCTGAAATATATGTTACATGATTTTAACAGCACAGCGTATATGCAAAAGGAAAAAAAAGAAACACCCAACACAAACTGCAATAACCCCAAACAAATATACAAAAAACAAGTTCTCCTCACTATTTATTCCAATTGATTTGAAGCAGTTTGCAGTTTGTTTACCGTTGTTAATGTTGCAAGACGGTCTTGGTGTACAGTGTTCGGTCTTTGCATGCATAACTAGTGCACTGCTCAGACTTAAGCCCTGTATGTGTAGTATGGGGCAGGTTTATGTTGGAAGATCAGACGAGTCTTTAGTCTCAGGGTTTGGCAGTCTCTCCAAAAAACTTGCTTCAGCAAATTGTGTGATTGTGGAGCCAACTACAGCATAGGGACACACCCACTTTAAAGGATTATTTAAAAATGAGTTTCAGCTGCCAACCATTTTTTCAGCTTAAAAATGGTTTCATTCCAGCTGCAGTATCATTAGTCACTGGGGTGTAATAATTGCAAATACTGTATGTTTTTATTTGTAGTGTTTTTATTTGTTTCAATTTGATATTTATTTGCTTTTATTTACATTCACTTAATATTTTTAGTAAGCACTTTAATTCTATTTTATTCTATTGTATGATTGATTTTTGCTTCTAGTTTAATGTATTCTTGTCCTGTCTGTCTTTATGGATGCCTGGACTCCAACTGTTAATCAATTTTATCTACGGATGAATAGAAAGTTACCTTAGCCTGAACCTAGTAGGCTATGCAAGGTATCTGTTGTGCAGAATTAGTCTGGTTGTTTATCATCACACTGTCTAAAAATATAGTCAAGAATGGCAGCATTTCTTGTTTACGGAGAAGTGATAGACTACTCTGGGATCAAACAAACCTTCAGGATCTATATTTGGACTGTGATTGAGAGGTTTTATTATGAAAGGCAAATGTAAGCTTTTTTTGTGTGGACAAATATGGCAGTTGATGCAGGAAATGCAGTTTTCCAGGTGATCATCAACTAAAGAACTGAAAATAGCACTGTTTTAGGGTTTAAAGCTCTAAAGCTCTAAGAGGAGAACTGAATGTCTACTACATTAAAGGGAAAAAAAAAGAAAGAAAAAGCTGAGTTTATATGGTATTCGTGAATGTGTGACTGTTTATATTTCACTGTTGTAAATATTTTTGGAATAATTGGTTTGGAAAATAGGGTTACAAACACATACAAAAATTTCAAATTTTTTTTTAGAGATCTTACTGTATTATGGATCAGGTATTAAAAGCAGTTTTTATTGAGGTAACTTTTACTACCCGAGGAGCAATAATAACAGTACAAACATTACACAGCTTCCTCTCTGTCAGCTTTAAAGACTAAAATCAATGCAGACTATAAACGCTTCAGATTTTAACTCACTGCTCTCTGCACAAATAAACTCTCTGAATGTATGTTATTGTATTTGTACATAAACATTTTCAGTCAATGGTAGTGCAGCCGTGATTTATTCCAGCAGTCGGACAAATGTAACGATTTCCTTTATGCAGATTCAGCAAACAGCGGGTTTCACGACTCTTTATTGAATCAAACAATAAAATGTACCCTCTGTATGAAATTAGCTTTATGTTTATTGAAAGTGAAGTTCGAGTGCTATTTGTTTTCATGCTGTGGCTCAGTATTAAGAGTTTAAACTAGAGAGAAATTGATAAGTCCAAACTAACACTCACTAGAAAAACAAAGAAAACAAAACCTGAAATTGTTCTATATTATTAAAGGTGAACGCTTTGCAATTTTATTTCACATCCAACTCTTCTTTACTCATTAGGCATGTGCCCACAAAGCTGCACCATGTTGCTTTACATTCACACCTAAATTTGATATATTATAATATATATAATTTCAAACATGCATTGTTTAATATGTAGGAAATGTCAATTGACTGTGCACTAATATTTTAAAATTTTATGTCGAGGTCTAAGTTTGCATGTCCTTTTCTGCTACAGTGTGTTCTTTCCAGCTTCCTCCCTTTGTCCAAAGACATGCATGCATAGTACTCTGAACAAATATAAGAGTGAATGCTTTGTGTTTGCCCTGCAATTAACTTGTCATCATCACACCCAACCATGACCACTAAAGAGAAAAACTATAGAAGATTGATTAATGAATGAACCACACTTAAACAAGTCAGGCTTTAAAGGCCAGTTAGAACAGATGATATTGTTGACCAACAAAAGATTACAAATAGTTCAAGCTAAATGGAACATTGAGGGACTTCACCAGGGCAGCCTTATGTGGTGACTGCAAGGTGCCATTTTTTGCAAAACATGCTTTGCTTTCTCTGTATTCCAAAGACATAATTGAAAGACAAACTAAATCCTGACCGAATCTGCAGCACTGTTTAGATTTAGACTACTGCAGTATTCTGAATTCTTTCTATTACTACCTGCTACTTTTGTTTGGTTCACTTTGCATCCCTCTTCGCATTCCTTTTAAGTATTGCATTTTCATAATAGCCCTGAGATGCACATTGGCAGTGTTTAGAACTGTGTTTGTTAGTCTGCATGTCCTCCTTGTGTTAATGTGGGTTATAGTCTGCATGTCCTCCCCTTTTGAGGCCCAGTCAGCCCTTTCTTCTGAGCAGTAAAGCAAAGCCCCCTTGAGTGTCATTTTTGTTATGTAGTGCAGTCTTGTTCCTGCTTTAGTCATGATTAATTCTTGGTCATGATTTGTTCTTAGTTATTGTAGTCTTCTCTACAAAGCAAATATTATACCTTGATTAAAAAAAACAAAACAGAAGGAGCATTTGTAAAAGGCTTAAGACTCCAGCTCACTAACCTTGTGACCGTGTCACTCAGTAAGATGTTCTCCTCCCCATTGAGTCCATACATTAATGTGTTTCCTGGTGTATCCTGGTTGAGTGCGTGCAGCCCATTGGGACGGTCACGCCGGGTTCAGGACACACCGGAGCAGCACAAGTCAATAAGCTCTGTTTTTTATGAAGCCAGAGGAGACTCGTTACCGCTCTGAAGTCTTTACGGTCCACAGGAGCGTCACAGCAAACTGGGTTAGACTGCACCGGGGCTATATGCACACAAACAAACACCAACGCTCTTCTTCTGTGATAAAATGTATACAACCATATAAGATTATCTATAGATTACACAGTGGTATTAACACACAAAATCATTTATCAGCACATTTAACAAATTAAATAAGTGAACTGCTGCATTCCTTTGTTCCACCTCCAAGAAATCAAACTAGTAAATGACTCCTACGGCACATAGCACACAACAAAACACAAGTTCTGTCTGTCTGTCGCTAAGGTTAACTTGTCTGTACATGTTGCTAGTTCATAATTCTTGTATATGTTACACACACTTTCATACATTGAGAACTTCTGTGCTTTAATTGTGGAAATAAATGTGTTGATAATTAGTAAAAAGATGAGCAGAGGCTAATGTGAGGCTAAATTGCTGTTAGTGCAAACAGAGAGTGAGTGGTTCAAGGTAATTAAGGCCCGTCCTGTCATGTTCCATCAGTATTTCTCTCATTAAATCATATCCTGCATCTGCGCTCATCACCGTGACAACTAATGATTCATCGTCGTGGCAACTAACAGTGTCATAATTAGGAGCTAACAGAAGAGAGAGCGGATCAGTCGCAGTAATCACAGTGCGGCGCAGGTGTGGAGCCCGAGTACATCTCACTAATTAAATCTATCCACACTGTACAACAAAGAACACTTAATTAATCTTGATCTATACGAAATCCATCATGTAGTCTATGGAAACAATGTAACACTGTTTTTGTAAGTTAAATGTAATATTTTTACAAATCAGTAGTGTTGTGCCATTGTTTTTACATATATACTAAGTCCACATCATAAAGAACTGTTAAAAAAATGTAAAGATGCAACTCTCGGCACTGCATTTTGAACAAACAACATCTATATAAAGTGCGTTATTATTCACGTCCACTGTTAAAGCATTTTATTTATTACATTTATTAGAGAAAGAAAGGTCACACAACATCACCTGCACAATAAAGTCACATACAATTGTAGAATTTGCAAACAAATTTACCATAAATGATACTTTTTCTTGTGTGAGTTTCTAATGCCTTCATAAAGTCTTAAAACACTTACAGCACACGGTTCATGACGTCTTACTCCATTTACGTCCCACCACAGTTTTTTTTCTTAACAAACACTGCCCTAGACTTATGTTCATGTTCATAGGAGCGTGTTCTGGCGCCACTGTGCTGCGACAGAATTACAGGGCTTGTTAGAGATTCTGAGTTGTGCTGAATGAACTTGCATCAAAAATGTAGAATGACACTGTAGAATAAAAGCATAGCATATTTCCTCAGTTCTCCGCTGTGTGTCGTGTAAACAGTCACAGATCTTGCCAGAACAAATGAGCTGCTGTCAATTCAGCCCCAAAAGCTGTGGCTTTTGTGTGTATACTGTGACACTGAATAGGCCACTCCTGCTAAAATGTGCAGCTTAGTAAATCTGTCCCCAAATTTATAAAAGAAAAAAATGAAAATAATTTAAATTTAAAGTCCTTAAAGTACCTTTGCTGCATTAATGAACTCCTTAGATTGTGCACTTTTCAAGTTACGAAGTCATGTTTTACAACTTTGTTGTGTTTATGTGCTTTCAACTCTTGCAATGCACGAATCTGTTGGTATTTTCTTTTCTTTTTTTCTTCTTCTTCTTTTTTTATGTTATCTTCACAAGAGTCAGATTTAACCATAGCTTTTTAGTATTATGCCAACACATACTGATATGCCCACATGTACACAGGTATTAAAAAAAAATTTCCCCAACAGAATATCTCAGTAACTCACTATATTGCAACGTGGTCCTAGCAATAAAATACAATAGTGTAATAACATGATAATAACATGAAAATATAATGCCATAGTACTTATTGTTTTACTTTCAAGGACTGTATGAGTTCCAAGTGGGTACATTTTTATAACAAGCTATAAAATAATATTTGATTATAATGACTAAATATTGTGTAATAATATAGCAGTAAGTTATTGCCTCATTATTATCATCATGTTGTTACGAGCTCAAATGAAAAGTGCTACAAAGATCTCTAACCACACGCCACAACTGTGAATGCCCTCACAGTCCACCTGACCACTAGGTGCCAAAAAAAAATAAAAAAATGCATGCATAGAATACCACTATGATTGATTTAGGTCACTAATTGTATAAAAGTGATAGAAGTTTAAGACTAAATATGAAAACAAATTGATGAAAGTGCTTTATGGCTCGTTTTATCATTTGTCATGAAAATACTGTAAAGCCTGTTTGAGTGGTCAAATTTCCAGTGTCAGTGAAAATGCAGAAAAACAGATAATGTGGGAGTCGTCCCAGCGCTGGCCTCCGGAGTGTGGCGCATTAGGATGGACGGCAGGTGGGAGAGAGATCAATGCAATTTGCAAAATGCCTGCCACACAGTTTGTGCCTCGGGATTGTCTCCAGGCGAGCTGCATTTTTCACGCTGGCAGTCACGAGCGATGTGCAAATGAGCGAGGGGCGGATGTCGCAGATGTTTTCGAATATAAATTACGGTCAAAAATATACAAGGGATGACTTATGGAGCTTGTGGGAAGGCTGTGGCGATGTTGTGAATTAGCAAACGTGTGATCAGCCAAAGCTTGGAGATTGAAACCAAGGCACAATCTTGAATCTTGAAGTGTGACAATGCTGCTAGTGTGGAAGTGTTTTGTTCAAGTCTGGATTAACCCACAGAATCCCACAGCCCACAATAGTGAAGAGTCAGTGCTAAGCTAATAGCTGAGAATACAATATGATTCTGACCTTGGAGAGTGTGTCAGGATGGCATCACTGTGTATATCTGCATTTAGATTTGCAACATGCCTATCACCACTGGAATACTATTTTTGTTGATGCGTCAAATCCATTTTTTCCCCTTGTTTTGAATGAAATTTTAGTGATCTATCATTTTTTTTCTCCCTTTTTCTCTGTGTTTTGCTTGACCAAGAGCTTCACACTTCCCTCCCATTCAAACAAAACAGGACAATAATAAAATTCAGGCAGCTAATGTTGGAGCTAAAGTCACCTCAATGACTGCTATATGCCAAAAATGCAATTTTAATGTAAAAAAGTCTTATAAATATGCAATAAGGCCATGTCAGTCCATGTCTTCTAAACTGTCTGCTAAACTGTCAGTTTCCTGCAGCAGTTTATTGCGTATGGATTGATACTGTCTCATAAAAATCCAACTCTGATCCACAGAGACCCAACGGATTATAAAAAGAATAGGGTAACAACAGTTGACCATGCTTGTCTATACAGATTCTTCATCCATACAATGACATAATCTCTGCTATTGCTTCTACAGTGTTAATATTCCTCACTGGTTTTGCAGAAATGTACAATAACTCCTTTTGACTCTGTCTGCTGCTCACTCTAAAAGCTGATGCTGATCGTTTCCTCTCCGCTCCATTTGCACAAGAGAAACCTCCACTTTTTAATAATGTCATTAAACCGGGCTGCGTCTCACCTATCCTACTCTGACCAATTAGTATCATGCGAGCGGGAGTTTGTGGAGCGGACCCTCCCCTGAGAGCTCATTACCGTGTGATGGCGACAGCGTTGACCAATCGACCCGTGCCTCTCGTCTTATTCCCCTCATACATCACTGCAGTGCTCCCAGGAAAAAGGGAATTAGTCTGACTGCTCCAAACACCCACTTCCGAAGGCGAAAAATACCGTAGATGTGTGATTTTAGATTTGGGTTTGTTGCAGAATGGACAAATTTGCAAAGATGGACTATAACTTACTAAAGATAAAATATAAATGAAAGAGATACAGACTATTTACTGAAATCATTTAAGGGGAAAGAGGAATAGGTGTATTGGAGTAGGGTGCTCTGTTTGGAATCTAGTTAACCCCTGTTTAGTCATGGGTTTGGTCCTGGTTGAGTTTTGGTTTATTCACAGTTTAGATTTGAATTAGATTAGTTTAGGCCTGGTTTTGCAATTGAACTTGGTTTATTTTTTTAGTCACATTGTGTTGCTGATTTAGTCGAGCTTTTGAGCTTATGAGCTTTTCTGCATTTCCTCCAACAGATTACTCATTTCCTCTTTTGTAAAAATGTTCACTCTAATCCTTTTTAAAACAGCACATAGGCTTTCATTACCTTTAAAAGAAGAGTTTAACAGGCTTAAATAGCCTTTTTCAAGGTTAGCTGCAGAGAGAAGCACTTACCCTCCACTGATTGTTACAAAGAGTGTCTGTTGAAGTTCAGTGCCAATAATGATGGTTGTGTGAAATAAACAGTCTGATTTGAGAAGGTTGTGAAGAGGCAATGTGCAAATGAAGAGCTTTGATCACGACATCCAAGTACCACACTTTAAATTGCAATGGATTTTGGCAACAGAGAAAAAAGGATTGGATAAAGTCCAATGAAAACTTAGTTAAAGGCAAAATACAGAACAAACATAATGACTAGGGACCTTTTTATAAGTGATGACCTCAAGGTCTGTCTAGCTGCTTTAGAGATGTGTGCTAATCTGGTCTCAGATCTCAGTTTAACAGTCTTTGATGAGAAAGCACACGTCCTAAACCATCTGTGTATAACTCTGGCCCCAGTCCAGCAGAACATACAACTATTCATCCTGTGATTTGTAGTTTGTTGTCTTGTAGCTTGTAGCTGCTGTTGTCTAAATGCTTGTATAAACAGTGCAGATAAAAAAAATCAAGCTATACATTTATTCATTTTTTCAACAATCTATTGTTTAACATTTCTAAGTTTTCTTTTGCACCATAAACGCTGGCTACACACACACACACAAAACACAGCTTTTCAGACCCACTCTGATGTCATGGTTGTATTTGCA